>CM032064.1:12201521-12801521 GCA_018831715.1 Matsumurasca onukii
TACGAGGGTTAGATGAAATAAATGTTGTCTCAAAACACAACAGTATATTTGACATTTAAGGCTTACACTTCAAATAGTAAAATACATTTAACACGATTACAATATAAGTGTATGTTTACATATTCATATAATTATACTTTATCTTATTACTTTAACATAATCTATGTAACCAAAAATTATTATTACATTGCTGGATACTAGAGTACGCCAGGAAGAATATACTTAAGAAAGAAATATATTGACGATATTTTATTTTTCTTGTCGCGCACATAATTCTGGATCTAAGTTAAAGGTTTGGAAAGGCACACGTATGGCACAAAGTTGTTATGAAATATTGATAAATACTCAAGTGCTTGAAGGCGTCTTGGTGTAGTCTTACGCGGTTAACTGTGATTAAACAAATTCACTATATCCAGTTTCAGGATCTATTAAATAACAATTACCTTGTTTAGTGTGCCTGAAGATCCTGAGGTGGAGAAGATTTAAATGTTGATGCGCATTTTGGCCCCAAAAGGCCTTAAAGGCATCAGTCGCCACCTCGCCACGCACGCGTACATATAACCCGTGATGTCAGCCACTTTACTGTCATTACCATGTTACCCAGCTCCGACAAAACTAGTGTATATAGTGTAGTTTAAGTGAAGTGAACAGTAATTATAGTGTAGTGATAGGGTGCTCCGACGATGGCCTTTTGAGGCCGAAATGCGCATCAGCAATTACATCTTCTCTGCCTCGGGATCTTCAGGCACACTAAACAAGGTAATTGTGATTTAACCCCAAAGTCAGTTTAGGACAACCTAATTGTTCCCCAAGATTTAAATTAATAAATCTTTACAAAAATGTGAATAAGTTTTGAATTTGTGGTAATAAATTATATTTCTTTGTTTTACCACTATTCAAACTGAACGGGTGGTCTACCTCACCATGTATGTACTGTAATTTAATAACATATGATAGTTTTATCATACTCGTACTGTCATTTGTAATGGCGGATTTAGATATTTTAAACTAAAAAAAAAGAAATAGTATGTCTACTCGTACTGTCATCTGTAATAGCGGATTCACATATTTTAAACTCACAAACAAGATAAAGTATGTCTACTCGTACTGTCATCTGTAATGGCGGATTCACATATTTTAAACTCATAAACAAGATAAAGTATGTCTACTCGTACTGTCATTGTAATGGCGGATTTACATATTTTAAACTCATAAACAAGATAAAGTATGTCTACTCGTACTGTAATTGTAATGGCGGATTCACATATTTTAAACTCATAAACAAGATAAAGTATGTCTACTCGTACTGTAATTTGTAATGGCGGATTCACATATTTTAAACTCATAAACAAGATAAAGTATGTCTACTCGTACTGTCATCTGTAATGGCGGATTCACATATTTTAAACTCATAAACAAGATAAAGTATGTCTACTCGTACTGTAATTGTAATGGCGGATTCACATATTTTAAACTCATAAACAAGATAAAGTATGTCTACTCGTACTGTATTTGTAATGGCGGATTCACATATTTTAAACTCATAAACAAGATAAAGTATGTCTACTCGTACTGTCATCTGTAATGGCGGATTCACATATTTTAAACTCATAAACAAGATAAAGTATGTCTACTCGTACTGTCATCTGTAATGGCGGATTCACATATTTTAAACTCATAAACAAGATAAGTATGTCTACTCGTACTGTCATCTGTAATGGCGGATTCACATATTTTAAACTCATAAACAAGATAAAGTATGTCTACTCGTACTGTCATCTGTAATGGCGGATTCACATATTTTAAACTCATAAACAAGATAAAGTATGTCTACTCGTACTGTCATTGTAATGGCGGATTCACATATTTTAAACTCATAAACAAGATAAAGTATGTCTACTCGTACTGTCATTGTAATGGCGGATTTACATATTTTAAACTCATAAACAAGATAAAGTATGTCTACTCGTACTGTAATTTGTAATGGCGGATTTACATATTTTAAACTCACAACAAGATAAAGTATGTCTACTCGTACTGTAATTGTAATGGCGGATTCACATATTTTAAACTCATAAACAAGATAAGTATGTCTACTCGTACTGTAATTGTAATGGCGGATTTACATATTTTAAACTCATAAACAAGATAAGTATGTCTACTCGTACTTTCATCTGTAATGGCGGATTTACATATTTTAAACTCATAAACAAGATAAAGTATGTCTACTCGTACTGTCATCTGTAATAGCGGATTCACATATTTTAAACTCATAAACAAGATAAAATATGTCTACTCGTACTGTAATTTGTAATGGCGGATTTACATATTTTAAACTCATAAACAAGATAAAATATGTCTACTCGTACTGTCATCTGTAATGGCGGATTCACATATTTTAAACTCATAAACAAGATAAGTATGTCTACTCGTACTTTCATCTGTAATGGCGGATTACATATTTTAAACTCATAAACAAGATAAAGTATGTCTATCGTACTGTTTCTGTAATGGCGGATTCACATATTTTAAACTCACAAACAAGATAAGTATGTCTACTCGTACTGTAATTTGTAATGGCGGATTTACATATTTTAAACTCATAAACAAGATAAAGTATGTCTACTCGTACTGTCATCTGTAATGGCGGATTCACATATTTTAAACTCATAAACAAGATAAGTATGTCTACTCGTACTGTCATCTGTAATGGCGGATTACATAATTTAAACTCAAACAAGATAAAATATGTCTACTCGTACTGTCATCTGTAATGGCGGATTTACATAATTTAAACTCAAACAAAGCAAAAGTATGTCTACTCATTACTGTCATCTGTAATGGCGGATTACATATTTTAAACTCACAAACAAGATAAAGTATGTCTACTCGTACTGTCATCTGTAATGGCGGATTCACATATTTTAAACTCATAAACAAGATAAGTATGTCTACTCGTACTGTCATCTGTAATGGCGGATTTACATATTTTAAACTCGAAACAAAGATAAAGTATGTCTACTCGTACTGTCATCTGTAATGGCGGATTCACATATTTTAAACTCACAAACAAGATAAAGTATGTCTACTCGTACTGTCATCTGTAATGGCGGATTCACATATTTTAAACTCACAAACAAGATAAAGTATGTCTACTCGTACTGTCATCTGTAATGGCGGATTCACATATTTTAAACTCACAAACAAGATAAAGTATGTCTACTCGTACTGTCATCTGTAACGGCAGATTCACATATTAAACTAATCTAAAAAGTAAGTACTGTATTGAGGAATTGAACTATTCATTGCGAATTTATTTCTTTCGGTTAAATTATTTTTATAAGGTATGATAACAAAAAGGTCATTATCTGGTTATTAACCTTAACCATTATCAAGTAAAGAAAAACATTACACTTTACTGTTTAGTAGTCAATATACATTATAGATTATTTTGTACAGTTGTATATGAATGCAGTTCTACTTCAAGTAGTTAATGGGCATTGAACAAACGATCTTTACATGGAATACTGTCCTAATGTATGTAATGCTTTTGGTGTATCTTAAATTAACTGTATTGCAATAAAAATACGTGTGCGTTCACTATAAATCGAATGCACTATAATACACTGTACATAAATAGAATATTGTCATGTATTTCAGGGTAATATCAACAGTTTTCTTTACTCTCAATTCTCCATTTTACAAAGAAACTTCCTTTTAATTTTTGAAATCTCTGTTTGAATTTCGATGGATAACTGAGAATAACGTTTTAATTGTTACTAGTAAACGTAACTTTCTTTCAATACGTTCCGCATTTCGTCTGTAAGTTCAAAATCCTCCTCGGACTCCTCGCTTACGTTTTCCTGGATCACCGGGGGTTCTTCAGTCACTGGTAGCTGTTGTGCCAAGGCTTCCAGTCTGGCGCGGCGGACCTTCCACAAGAATGGAGGATCATGTGCTTCATCATCATCTTCTTCAGTCATGACTTGTAGTTTGTTTCCGTTTTCAACGCTATCGGCTTCGTTGGAAGTACCAGGTCGGCTTTGTCTGAAGCGTTCCCGTTTGAGAAGACTGAAATCGAACCCCGGGGGAATTTTCCAAAATGGGATCTTCCATATGTTTTCATAATTAATTTCCACTTCAGTTTCGTTCTCTGACTCACTCTCTAGGTGGTGGTCGGTGCTTGGTCGGCCTTGATCCTGTTTTGGGGGAGGGTTTAACCACTTCCACAAAATACGCAATAACCCATCATCAGATTCTTCTTCACTTCCGGTCTTCGGCTCGGCTCCACTATCATCACTATCGCAGCTGGAGCTGCTTGCACCATCATCTATGAACTTCAAGTCACCGAAGGTGTTTGGACGGTCCAGGCCCTTCGAACTAGTCTCAGAATGCGGACGGATGGAATCAAAGTCGTCACTAGCTGTTGAGGTACGTCTATATGTAAGTTCGTTTTCTTGGCGGGAGGAGATTGTTGGTGGGTAGTTGTCCGCGTCCAGTGGTCTATTCTTCCGCAGGCTCTGTTAAAAATAAACTTAATGAAAAACGCATCAGATTTGAAAAAAATGTGTCTAAAATGTATGGACAAGGTAGTATTATCAATTTATAATGGTTCAATTATTTTCTTAGGAGAACTAAAACTCCAGAAAACTGGACTTTGAGCATCCACCCCACAAAGAAAATCCGTACGAAAGGTGACGAATGACATACTACCAAATTCGTTCGAAGATACCCTTGAGCATAAGGCATTCAAAACTTGTCTCAAAACGATTGATGGTTGATGATTGAAGATTTCTCTAGCATTTTATGTTACAGTCGAGTTTATGATATTCAATTGGGTTACCATATGATTGTCTGACTGACTAGAACGGTTACATTCGAATGTATAGGAGAGAGAGAGTTTAAGAAACTGTAGATTTGAATGGGATTTAGATGTAAGAATGAAAGGAAAATCTTAGTCACTCAAACAATTATAAAGATTGCGATACATTTATTGCAAATGCCTATATGCAATACAATATTTATTTATTTAAGTGAAGTGACATACCTTGACAAGAATGGGTTCTTTCAAGTGCGGGGTCCTCCTTCTGTGCTTGGGTTTCCTCGGCCTGCGCTTCACTTTGGCTAGCGCGTGGATACACAGAATCACAACTGCGGACACCACCGCCACCAGCACAACTGCTGCCACTGCAACTGCTTTATTTCCAATCTATTTAATGTGTAATCGTAACTTAAAAAAATGCAGAAATGATAATGCAATCATTGAAAAGGGTTGAACAAAAATAAAAACACGTTTGAACCGCTATTTCGAACAGGGGTGTCTTAAATGTTCATGATATCAATGCATTGTTATTCTGTACCCTTTCAAACTCACCTTCATTGGTCCAAAATGTAAAAAGCAGTGTTACATCGTACAATAGTTCATTTGTTTATAACTGCAATAAATGTATAACAAAGATACAATATTGTATTACAAATTAACATATGTACAATATTATTTAGGTTTTAGTTACTTATTTTGTTTGGGAACATAACATCCCCAGGTTATGACCTGTTCGGGATGTTCTTAAACTTACATCCTAGACGGTTAAAAGTATCTCGCCGATTGAGCCATCGAAACGTTACATAACTCGTTATTTTTAAATAAAAGAAAACAACTGGTCACTTCAAGTAAGATACACTGAAAATTTACCCTCAGAAACCACTACTAGAATTTAACAATGTAAATATCTGAGCGTATCATGAAAATCGGATAAAAATGCGACCTGTATAGAGAACACACATTTACTCATGTGTATATACAGCTTTTAAAAATAATTCTCAAAACTTGTTCTGGGGTCAGGATCGGTGCTCATTTCTTGGCCCCGTGCCTGAATCTTACCATGCTGCCAGGATTTCTAAAATTCGATAATAGAAAATATACATTTTTTTACTTAGTGACTTGGTCTGGTGATTGTTGTGTAATGGCGTCACTATTTTAATTATTAACTTAACATTAGAAATATAAAAATAATGAGTAATAATTTGTTTCCATAGTATTTACATCAATATAAACATATTAATGCTAACCTACACTAGTAGTAGTGGAATCTAGAAGAATCAGTAGTAGAATCACTGAACTATGATAAATAATCAGGTAAATTAAAGTCTACACTTGATGTGAGATATTGTACACAGATATGACGAGTGGTCCACTGCAATGCCTGTGGAGTCACGCTTAAACTTGACATACAACAAAGTTGAACAGTAGTTTTGTGGAAGCATTGATATGACAGTTACCCCTAGGTCCAAACCTCCTAGTCATTATCAAGAACACAGAAACTGAACATCGTTATTGTACTGAGATATTGTACACAGATATGACGAGTGGTCCACTGCAATGCCTGTGGAGACACGCTTAAACTTGACATACAACAATAGTTGAACAGTAGTTTTGTGGAAGCATTGATATGACAGTTACCCCTAGGTCCAAACCTCCTAGTCATTATCAAGAACACAGAAACTGAACATCGTTATTGTACTGAGATATTGTACACAGATATGATGAGTGGTTCACTGCAATGCCTGTGGAGACACGCTTAAACTTGACATACAACAATAGTTGAACAGTAGTTTTGTGGAAAACGTATTATGACAGTTACCCCTAGGTCCAAACCTCTAGTCATTATCAGAACACAGAAACTGAACATCGTTATTGTACTGAGATATTGTACACAGATATGATGAGTGGTTCACTGCAATGCCTGTGGAGACACGCTTAAACTTGACATACAACAATAGTTGAACAGTAGTTTTGTGGAAGCATTGATATGCCAGTTACCCCTAGGTCCAAACCTCTAGTCATTATCAAGAACACAGAAACTGAACATCGTTATTGTACTGAGATATTGTACACTGATTTGACGAGTGGTCCACTGCAATGCCTGTGGAACACGCTTAAACTTGACATACAACAATAGTTGAACAGTAGTTTTGTGGAAGCATTGATATGCCAGTTACCCCTAGGTCCAAACCTCCTAGTCATTATCAAGAACACAGAAACTGAACATCGTTATTGTACTGAGATATTGTACACAGATATGATGAGTGGTTCACTGCAATGCCTGTGGAGACACGCTTAAACTTGACATACAACAATAGTTGAACAGTAGTTTTGTGGAAGCATTGATATGACAGTTACCCCTAGGTCCAAACCTCTAGTCATTATCAGAACACAGAAACTGAACATCGTTATTGTACTGAGATATTGTACACTGATTTGACGAGTGGTTCACTGCAATGCCTGTGGAGACACGCTTAAACTTTACATACAACAATTGTTGAACAGTAGTTTTGTGGAAGCATTGATATGCCAGTTACCCCTAGGTCCAAACCTCCTAGTCATTATCAGAACACAGAAACTGAACATCGTTATTGTACACAGATATGACGAGTGGTCCACTGCAATGCCTGTGGAGACACGCTTAAACTTGACATACAACAATAGTTGAACAGTAGTTTTGTGGAAGCATTGATATGACAGTTACCCCTAGGTCCAAACCTCTGATCATTATCAGAACACAGAAACTGAACATCGTTATTGTACTGAGATATTGTACACTGATTTGACGAGTGGTCCACTGCAATGCCTGTGGAGACACGCTTAAACTTGACATACAACAATAGTTGAACAGTAGTTTTGTGGAAACATTGATATGACAGTTACTAGGTCCAAATTTCTTGGTGAATTGTCACAGAAACTGAACATCGTTATTGTACACAGATATGACAGGTGGTCCACTGCAATGCCTGTGGAGACACGCTTAAACTTGACATACAACAATAGTTGAACAGTAGTTTTGTGGAAGCATTGATATGCCAGTTACTCTAGGTCTAAATTTCCCTAGTTGCAGAAACTTAACGGGTACATGTGCAAACCAGAGTTTTAGAAACCTGTAAATTTGACTAGAGTACTACATTCCTTAATTTCACACAGAATATCACAACAGTTGCTACGCCGTGTTTGTGTTAAAGCCTAATTAAAATAATTTTTTTCGTCTTCAAGATAAACAATTGAAAAGTCCAATAAAGCTATTGACTGGTTAATATTACGTTTGGCAAAGAACATAACGATGGGGTTTTTTAAGTTCTTGACAACCTCAACTGGGCAAGTATTATGACACGTCGTTGAAAGTTTTTTTGCTTACCATCATCTCTTGAGTCATATGGCAACCATTTATACATATGTGTGACCTCTACAGGTCATTTTTGGTCCGATTGTCATCAAATTTGATACAAATGTTGCATATTGTACATTTCTAGATTAAGTTCATTGCCAAAATTTAAAAATGTTCACTCAAAGTTTTTGTTTTGCATATAAAAATGTTGTTTTACTACAAATGAATAAATCCCACCCTGTATCGTATGATTTTTTCAAATATTTAATAATTATTTCGTTTCTGTAAAACATACCGTTATCAAGTTATTCCATTTAAATTATTTAGTCGAATTTCTCCACTTTGTCATTCAGAGCACTGGGCAATGTGATTTCTTAACTAGTTAAACAAATTTACTAGCCTAGGTTGCCTTGGATACGGAAAGTTAACAACTATCTTGTGTCAAAACAATTGCAACTATTAACATTTGTTGTTTTGTTTACTATACAAAACCATTAAGTAAATACATAAGGCAAATCCTTAAAAGAAAAGAAATTGTAAATTTTACTAATAGTGTATAAAAGAATTTTGTCTAATTCAAAATAGATAAATAAAAACTGTTTTGTCTTAATAAAAATTCGCTAAGATTCACGCGCTTGTGGCTACGTGTCGGCTTTGTTTTTACTGTTATTCTTACCTTGTTCAAAGTCCATTTTGAACTAGTCCTTTTGAATTAGATTCAAATATTCAGCCGTCAGTTGTTGCTTCTAAACGATATTCTCTTGCTGTTAGGATGACAAGTGGAGTATTGGATGGAAGTTAGGGCTTTGCGCCCTTACGAGATCCCAGCTCAACCTTAACAAAAATCAGCTTGATTACATGAGTTAACTTGATAGTGAAAAAGTAACTATTGATCTTGCAAAAAAGGCAGTTGATCCTATCTAACGGGAAAGACTTAATCCTCCAGAACTAAATATGTATATACAGGGTGTCCCATAAGTAAAGTGCCAAACTCTGGGACAAGGTTACATGGGTCAAAATGAAGAGAAAATCAAGAAAACAATTTTTCAAAACGCTTAGTTAACCAGATATTTGCCATTTTGTATTTTCACTAACTATTTATAATCTCCCGCACCATTTATCGGATTTGACTCAAACTTAACATAAATTTGTATCTGAGTAAGACCATTCAGGGGAAAAATACCAGCATGATCTAACTTATCACTTTAAAAACGGTGGCTATGTTATGGTATTTTTAGGGCGTTTTTGGCGTTTCACCTTAAATAGCGAATAAACGGTGAGTTTTACGATAAAATGTAGAGTATACCCTTTTGTAGCAAATTTTATTACCTATCTATTGACACCAAGGTAAAAGAAATCAATAAAAATCAACAAAGTTATAGTGGAAACTGTGGCATATAACTTTGTTGATTCTTAATCAATTTCTTTAAACGTGGTGTCAATATATAGGTAATAAAATTTCCTACAAAACAGTACTGTTTACATTTCATCGTAAAGCTCACTGTTTATTCTCTATTTAATGTGTAACGCCAAAAACGCCCTAAAATACCATAAAATAGCCACCGTTTTTAAAGCGATAAGTTAGATCATGCTGGTATTTTTCCATAAATGGTCTTATTTAGATACAAATGTATGTTAAGTTTGAGTCAAATCCGATAAGTAGTGTGGGAGATAATAAATAATTAGTGAAAAATATAAAATGGCAAATATCTGGTTAATTAAGCGTTTTTGGAAAATTATTTAACTTTATCTTTATTTTGACCCATTTAACCTTTTCCTTGAGTCTGGCACTTAACTTATGGTACACCCTGTATTGGTCTATGTATAGTGTCAATCGAGGAAAAACGAAGTGTTTCGTTTCAAACAACGCACCGTACGGCCACTCAAATCTGTTCTCATTCAATATGTTTTACTTTGAACTAGGCTAGCTGAAACAGGAAGTAGTTTTCTGTCAGAGTCATACAAATGCAAGACATTCTCAGACATCATTAAATCTCTATTTCCTTAAAGTCCACTTTATAATGTTACCACTTAAGTGGTAAATTTGTCTTGACAAGTAAAACACCGGCTCTAGAATAAGATAATGTGTAGCTTGAAAATTTTATCTTCGCCCAAAGAAACTGAAGAAGGGAGAGATGTTATTATGTAAAAGCTGACAAAAGTACAGTTTAGTAAGATAATATATTTTCGTGTTGTTTACGGAGTTGATTATTCAAGGTATAATAAATACTCGTAGTTGTTCAAGGTAGTATAATAAATAGCATTCAGGCTACATTCATTTTATATCAAATAACAACCTCATTCGAATCAAACAGAAAATGTTCATTTAAAGTCGGTGAAAAAACATCAGTTCTGAAAAATTTGGCTCAAGATTTGGAACTGTTCAAAATTAAATCCCCACTGAAATTATTTTAAAGTCAATATTTAAGTAGTCCAATAAGTTAAGAAACAAATTTGTTAAAAGGTATTTCGAAAGCACCTTTTTTGTATTAAAATCTAACCCCTTAGTTAACTTTTAGTTATTCCAAAACCGCACCAAAACACGGTAGTTTTAGACATGTTTTCATGGTCATTGTAATTATATACATAGTTTTTCACTTGTAAGAATGGTCCCCCTAGAGGCACTTTTATATTTTAATTTACTTTGGTTATGACTTCAGATCTCTACAATATTTACGAATTTCGGGCAGCTTGCTAAGACATGTTAAGGACAAACTAATATGAGACGAATCAGGAAATATACTTTTAATACATGATAAATATAATATTTAATATTTGAAATAGTCAAGCTAAGGTGTTATAGTTTTGTGGCAATTGAAATTGTGAATAATGATAATAATCAACTCCTATATCTGTGGAATATTAAGATAATTTACATTTTCATTCATGTGTAATAGTATCCAAGTTAAAAATCAATTAAAAAATACGAGTATATAATTTAAGCAGTCTTTATAATAAACAATATAAAATTAATCCACAATGCTTATGTTTTTAACATTTAAATTGAAAAAAGCTTTAACAAAGATTGATTCTAATAAAAACAAATTTATATTTTCTTGTTTTCATAATAAACATTTTACCTTTATCTTGATATCTAGTAACTTTCATGTTTGTGGTTTATTGTTATCTGTTACATCAAGACTAATAAATTTGAACTAAAGAACTCTATACTAAATTTCCTCTTATCATCTAATTACAAATTTTGATCTTAACATCTACTTACACAATTAACCTGATGGGTCGGCCGATCACTCACACCTCTCTCACACTCTCTACCGTCTGTCCTCTCTTCTCTTCAGCAGCATCTCCTCTCTCCATCAAACATGGTGTGGCCTCATCAATGATTGGCTTCCTTTTGAGTTCTGATGAGTGCTGATCTCAGGCGTGTTCTCTCTTCTCAGAATGTGCTGATTTGATATCTGCATGTTGTCAGTGTTCCTTGATATCGGGTTTCTTGGCTCCTCATGTTAAGCTTCAAAGTGTTCTGGATGATATGGTTGAGTATTTGAAAAGTCTCATAGTCTTACACTCTCCCTGTTAAATCTCGAAAAAACTAAACGACAATTTAATATTTGATTGTTTTTCCACTTACAATTTGTTGTAGAAACCACAAATCGAACCAATTCGGATGATGATATAGTGATTTTGATGATGTTGAAAGATACATTTTCTTGATTTCCTGATGGCTTATTTGGTGAAAATAGGACTTGAAAATTAAGATATTTGAGTACTTCAAGTTAGGGTGGATGCAAGTGTCGTCGTTTTTGCTTTTCATTGGTAAGGTTTCAAATGGTTTATTGAAGTTGTAAAATTTTTGAAAGAGAAGGAAGGTCTTGGGCCGTAATAGGTAATCGACGAGTGAATGACGACTGAAATGTTTAGTTTCTGTCAAAATATTTGATTTTAAAATGTGATAGAGACTTTGAGCTATTCTTGATGTTTTCTCCATCTACTTTGTGGCAGTCGAAAGTATACAATAAAAGCATTTTTGTACTTTTATCACATAGTTTTTTCAGTTAAAAATTAAAAATGTATGTGGTAAAAGTACAAAAATGCTTTCATTGTATACTTTGAGTTATGTTTGAATGGTACATCCAAGTCGTTCTTTTTTCTTGTGGTGGAAATGACGTGAAGATGCTGTGATATCTCTAGAGGTTTTCTTCTTTCCAAGGAAGATTGAGTTCTCGTAGCTTTTCCGAGATGTTCGATGCGTTGCAGTAAGATAGAGAGGGGTCGGCATTGGCGACCTGTTGATTCCGGATGGATTGTGCTGTGTTCAAAAGTCTTTTGACTTGGTATAATTCACTAACTGAGCTATCCACTATTTCCCACTTGTTCAATGCTACTATTCTGTTTATTATAAATCTTATTTCACTATACAAGGTATGGGCATTTGTGAAGGCGTTTTGATTTTATTAACTCTTAGTTTCTTAGATTGTTTCTATTATTATTATTTTCATTAATATTAATGTATTTGTTAAGTTAGCAGTACCTTAGAATGAGTTGTACAAGAGTTCATGCAAAAACAACTAATAGTTTTGTAAAGTTAAAGTAAAAGTTAATTAATTTTACTATCACAAGTTAAATCCGGTGAGCTGAATTTGTTATTCAAATTATACGCAAACTCATTATGACTTTATTCAATTTTTTCGCAAATAGTTCTTATATGTGTGAGTTATAACTTTTAGTTGCAAAACTAATTTGTATTTAAAACCCGATTTGATAGTTATATATACATAGTAGTAATTGTTTAAGCTTATGCATTTTATTTACTTTTACTTTTCATTTGATAGTCATGTTTAGTTCTTGTAGATATATTGTATAAGAATATTTTTATCTTCGTTGTTTTCCTTGCCTTTTCTTCTTGAAGTTCAGATGACAAAAGAGATGGATATATTTTCAGTTTTCAATCAAATTAATCGTATGAAGTCCGTTGTCTTCTGGCTTTTGAGTATTTTCTTCAAAACAGCAAGTGTAAGCTACTTGATCCACCGAAACGTATCCGTCTTACAGAGACCCACCACCTTTTGTACTTTTGGTTTTATTCTATCACAGTTCTTAAAGAAGCTGTGTTGGATTTCTATTTTAATTCTTTTTGGTAATTTAGAATTTAACAGATGAATGTGTTGAGGTGTTTCTAGTTTTATTCTTAATCTTCTCTTTAAAAAAACATTTTCATCCTTGATTCGTGGATTGGTTCTGAAATTGGCTTGCTGCTTTTAAGATCTCGACGTTGTTAGTCAAATAGTTTATTTTGCTGAGGAGACTTTTGTAGAGACCTTTAAAAAGTTATTGAAATTTGCTGCATGGCCGTGTGTGATTCTTTCTGTATTCAATTAATACTTCATCGCCTGGTTTTAAATTTAAAGGTTATCTATTACTTGATGAACTACTAGCCATTATAGTACCACTAGGTAATGGCTTTCAATTACCCGAAACATGTTGTGGATATACACTTTTTGATTGCTAATTCTGTGTTTTAATTTTAAAATTTGATATATATAAAGATTGTCTGTTTCTGTCGTAATATTGGTTCTGTGATTCTTGTATCTTTTTAATTATATTTGGCATATCTTCCCTGACTTCTTCAGGTATCTTTATGCTATCTAACAAAGATTTATCTGGGTCCTTTGGTTATTACATGTAATACGAAAGGGTGTTTGCTTTATATCCGAACATTAGATAAAAGGGACTGTGGTTAGTGCTGATATGTTTACTTATGTTGTATGCAAATGTCTATGCGTCAATGTACTTTGACCATGTGTGAAGCTTGTTTGTAGTTTTCTGCTCTACCCTGTACTTGTGGCATATAGCTGGCCATCTATATGCCATCTTTGTGTGGTTCCTAAAACATTTGAGAATTCCATTAATACGTTATTCATGAAGTATTTTGCTCTGTCATGAGTAATAATTCGTGAAAATCCATAAGTAAAGCTCAAATCAAGTAATTTCTGTGCTACCGCATGTGCCTCTGTATTCCTGTATGAGTACCAAAATTTATTTGTAACCAAAAGAATTTGACATTGGCCTTAAGAAATCAATAATTAATCGGGTTATTGGTTTTTCTGGTGGTATTTGGGGTTTCAACGCTCTGTAGGGTTTGAAAGTTTTTGCTCGTCTCACTTGACACGATGGGCAGGACTTTGTGTGTCTAGTCTAAGACATCTTTGCTTAAATGTGGCCAATGGTATTTAGTTTTGATTTTTGATAATGTTTTAAAATGATATAGACGAGCTCCAGAGTACGAGTTGTCATGAAACCTTTTTAAAACTTCCCCTTTTGTGATTCTGGAATCGCTATTAAAAGAGTTGTATCGCATCCGTTAAAGTGTTTGTAGTAAAAAATACGAGATAAAATATCACCTTCAACCACATACTGTCTTGCTGCTCTGCGAAACTTTCCTTCTACTTGTTTTGGATTTTGTATTGCTAATTCAATATTTTTTAGGTATTCATCTTGTGCTTTTGAAGCAGAGGGAAATCTTGAATTAAATTTAAGGAAAAAACTAGGGTCTGTTAGCTCTTCGTTCAAGGGTTGTTCCAAAGGGTTGCTTGAAAGTCCGTCAGCAATAAGGTTTGTCGCTCCTTTTTTATACTTTACTATTAGATCATAATCTACAAGGGACAAAGCTAATCTGTTTAGTCTGGACGAGGTGTGCTTGAAGTTTGTATAATATTGTAATTCAAAGCAATTTGTGTAAACTGCTGTTTGTCTCCCTAAGGTGAATTCTCTGAAGTAGTTGACCGCATATGTTAAGCTAAGCATTTCCCTTTCTACGTTTGAATATTTTGATTGAGTAGGCGTGTATTGTTTAGTATGTAGTACACTGGATAAAACCTATTACTTTCTATATTTTTCTGTACTGAAGCAGCTCCACAGCCGTAGAGGGGTGAATCTACGTAAATTATAGTTTTGCGGTAATCACGCCAACGGGATAGTAGAGGAGGGTTTGTCAAAGTTTTTTTCTTTAGATGAGTCCTCATGGCTCGTTTTGTTGTCTTCTGTTATTATTTCTGTGAGTGGGTATGCAGTTTTAGTTTTTGATGAAGTGCCTGAATAATCCTGAACGACCGATAAATTGTCTAACTTATCTTACAGTAGTAGGTCTTTTAAATTCTTGGATTGCTCCTACTAAAGCCTTAAGAGAAGCCTTATTCCAGTTATTTTGAAATTGTATGTCCTAATATTGCATGTTTTTCAAAGAAACTTAGACTTTGCTTTTGCACAGGTCTTTAAAATATCTTCTAAGTCCGTTTTGAAGTTTGAATTGCTGTAGCATATGACATCGTCTATGTAGTTTATAGCTTTGATGTAACATATACATATACCAAAAATAATATATTAAAATATATAGGTGATTATTAAAATTGATTGTTAAGCATCGAAAAAACTCGATAAAACTATGCTTGGCATTGGAGATACACAGGAAAGAAGAGATGAATGACCAAGTAGAATTTTCTTCCAAAGTAGAAAATATGACCAACCTTTTAAAAACTAAACCTTTGATCATTGACTAGGAATTATATGTTTGTTTAGAATGTCATTTAAAGATGTTATTGATTAAATAAGATAACTAGACATAAACTAGTTATACTGAAACTGTTAGAATTTTGAAATAAAAATAAACACGTTTGAGCCTTGTGGCTAACTTGATTGACACTGGAGTATTCAACATTGTGGAATTGAATTAGTTGATTGTTAAAGAATTTGGAATTAAAATAATTTAGCTATTCAAGAATGAAATGGAATGACCAAGTTTACATTACATGGCACAATAAATTTTGGCATTTACTTATTTTAAGGAATATTCAATTAATCCATTTAGGAACTCACGCACTTTGGAAACAAAGAGTGAACACACCACGAAGACAGCAGAGTTTTAAGGTTGAAGACCTAGAAGAATTGACGTCCACTTCCTCCGGGTGGGCAAAAGTCCGCAGGACACCTCTGACCACTTACGCCAATCAGGTCTAAGTAGCCTAGGCGTGACAATGTGATGAGTTCAGATTTTACTTGCTGCATAAACTATAGCCGATAGTCCACGTGGACTGCACGTGTCGCAGATTCTTCTTGCTGACTTCGACTCTTGATTGGTCTCATGGTTTAGAATTATTGTTCTCAGAAGGTAGAAAGACTACTGTTACTTCATGATAAAGGAAGTTGTCCAGACGAGCGGATGCTGGTTTCTGGTATCGGAGATGGAAGTAGAGCCATGAACTTGGGAGAAAATGAAAGTAGTTTTAGTTTTTCATTCTTTAGGAGAAGAACATGAAATTAGGGAAAATTTGTAGCTTGTAGTTACACGTTTTTGTTAAGATTTTGATTCACTCCACTTCACTCCACCCCATACATTTTGGGGGGCTCAGGAGTGGTGTTTAGTGACTACGTGATGTAATGCAGGAAAGCGGTGCAGCGCAATATGCGGACAGTATCGATCTGCATTAGGCGCTCAGTGGTTCCCCCTAACCTACCTCACACCCACTTGTTGCCATTGATACCTGTGGCGTCCTCTCCCCGTCACCCCCATTCTTGGACTCGTCCCAAATCGTGTCTCCAGGAAAGCCCAATGAAATGTTCCACCTGAACCGGCCTCGTATTTTGTGGGGGCAATCGACAATTTTTTGCCGCTATGATGCAAAACATCGGCTAAGTACACGGGCAGACTTTCAGACGCTGACTTATATGAGCATAGTTGAATGTGGAGTACCACAAGGGTCGGTGTTAGGACCAATTTTGTTCCTAATTTACATCAATGATCTTGTACACAAAGACGTTTCAATGGTCAACTTGTGGCCTTTGCAGATGACACCGCGTTTATTGACCAGAATAATACTGTCGTATCTCTCTACAACCAAATGTCACATGACTTACTTCTTTTGAGGCTTTGGTTTGATAAAAATGTTATGGTACTCAGTGAAAAGACCAGGTTTATGCTTTTTGGTTTGAGAAACAAAATTAATTTTAATAGGACTATTTATTTTCATAACTATAGTTGCACGCAAATGGGCAATTTTAACTGTAATTGTTTAATAATAGAACATGTTAGTAATATTAAGTACTTAGGATTAATTATTGATGACCGTCTGTCTTGGAAAGAGCATGTGAAAAAACTTAAAAGGGAACTTTTTATTAGTCTAAGAAAATTCTACCTACTTCTACAAATGTGCCCAACTAAAGTTTTAATAAGTGTTTATTTTGCCCTTGTCGAATCTAGGCTTTCCTATGGTATCACAAGTTGGGGTGGGACTTATGGTTCTACTGTTTATCCTATTGTAATAGTTCAAAAACGCCTTATAAGACTGATTAATAAAAAAGCAAGACTAGATCATACTTGGCCGATTTTCACTTAACTCAAGATTTTTCCACTACGTCATTTATACTTATTTTAAGTTTTGAACATTTTCTTTATTAGAAGCACTTCTTTTTCTATTGTACGAGAGCCAGTTTATGGTTTACGGAAGTATCAAATGGTATCAGTACCAAAATATAACTTCACAGCACATCAGATATTTTATAGCAGTGTTGCACCAAGAACTTTCAATATAATTAATAATAAACTAGGTAAATTTTCAACACTCAAACAATTCTTAAGGGAAGTAAAGGGATGGCTTTTTTGCAGGAACATGTTGAGTTTTATATTAAAATTCTTTAGCAGTTCACAGCAAAGGCTTTTTTTTACTTGAAAGTTTTCTTCGGTTTTCTTATGTTGTACAGTATTGTTAATGGAATGTATCATAGCTAGGTAAAACAATTATTATCATGTAGTAGCTTTAGTTTTTCATTGCATTGTCTAAGATTCTTACTAGATGTAATTTTCCACCACAACTGTATTTGAGTGATTTCTTTTTATTTCTTTGTGTTTTAGTACAGAGAGAGTTTCTGAATTATTTTCCTAAACATTATGTATTATACATATTTTTGTACTTGTGCGTTTTTCGTTTTTCTGCTAGGTGTATTTTTTGTTTGTTTTCTTAAAGTGATGGTGACCCCAAAATAGTTTTTCTAGGGTCCCTATTTATTTTGCAATAAGTGACCGTTTAATTTGTAAAGTTAAATTTACATTTTGTAATGTATACTTTGAGATGTATTATTATGTAAACTATGTATTATTTGTGCAAAATAAAAGGTTTTGAATTGAAATTGATTTGAATTTGTATTCAAAATTTTGGGGGTCTCCCACCCGGTTTTTGGATGGGGGGTGGGTGACGAAAAGTACGTCAAAACAAACTTTAGAATGTGATAAAATTATTCCCTAAAGGGTTTTTCAAAATGTTTCCTGTTTCAAAAGTTAAGGAGAGGGGGGACATTTTTAACTCACCCGTATATTACTAGTTCAAATATTTATTACTAGCTGCGCCAGCTGGGGGCTTCGCCCCCAGACCCCCTGGCGCGCTCGCGAGCCAAGCAACTCGGCCTACGGCCTCGGTGCCCGCTTTGTAAAACTCGGCCATCCCGCCGGCCTATCTCATGGCAATATTCCCTTTTTTTGATACCCCACATCGATTTTTATGATTTTTTTATTTCTTGCCCCCTTTTAACCCCTTCCCAAATCCATATATTGTGCCCTCCGAACCCCAAAATCAGTAGGGGTCTTTGGGTTAGTGGTATACAACTATGTGTCGAGTTTCAAACAAATCCGTTGATATTTACTGAAAAAAGAGATATAACATGGGGAATTGGGGACCTCAAAACCCCATAAAAATAAAAATTGTGTTTTAATTGTAATAGGCCAAGTTTTTTGCCTGGCAGGAATATACTTGTAGATACGAGTATGTTTTTGTTTCGACATTTAGAGATCATAAAAATTACAAGACAACATTTTTATCAATCAGTTGGATTTACAATAAGTCAGCCTTTATAATAACATACTCGTAGTTAACACACATTGATTCGTTCAACTACTTGCTACACAACAACGGAAGTTAATTTCTGACCAGCTCTCGTAAATAAATAAACAGAAGTGCCTTTATTTCAATAATGTAAACCATTGAATAATGTTTTTCAGAACAACTCACGTCAACATAAAATGCATCCCTTAATATACAATTAAAACTAATTCCAATATGTTATTTTCTAATAACAAGGTTTTAAACCTAAATTTAAAATTATTAATACTGTACACCTTTAAGATATCGGGAAGCTCGTTGTACAACGTCGATCCGAAGTAAATAAAACTTCTTCAAAATCAAGATTGACTTTGGGAAAATGAAGTCTCCCACCACGGCGTGTGCTCCTATGAGTTACCTAGTTGCGAAAAGTGAGTCTCTGACAAAGATACCCGGGTTCTTGGAGCGTTAGAGTTTTGTGAATCATGCATCATGTTAACATCCGGCACACAGCTTCCACTGGTAACAATTTGGCTGCTTCACGGAAAGGAAAGACATGTTCAGATCTTTTAAGGCAAAAACAAAGCGAACGGCTGAGTTTTGAAGCCTCTGGATCGGACTCACGTCATCTCTAGAAACGCTGTTGCCGCATGAAAGGAAGCAGTAGTGAAATACTGTTAGTATCAGTGCTTGCACAAGTTGAAGTTTGGCGGACTCTGGTAGAAGATCTCGAAACCTGTAGAGACCCCTCAGCCTTCCCAAAGCTCGCAGCAATAGACGCGGCGTGAGTGCCGTGTTCAGTGGAATTGAGCTCTTCGTCCAGCTCGACGCCGATAGTCTTAACAATGTCACAAATGGCCAGACTCCCACCGTCCAGCGATACACTCACTCCACTGCTACTGAGAGTCTCAATTGGTCTGTTCTGGTGCGGTATGCAGAACTGTGCGCTTGGTTTAGTTCAGTTTCAAGCCATTGATTAGTGAATACTTTTTAAATATTTTCAAGATCAGTGTTTATTTGACTAATGGCTAATCTCATTAGCTGTCGAGGCTCATAAGACAGTGCAATTGTGAGTCGTCAGCATACAAATGTGCTGTGCAATGCTCAACACAACTGGGGAAATCAGCCGTGTACAACGTATAAAAGACCAGCCCTAGACAGCTGACCTGCAGAACCCCTCGGTGTTTTGCAAGCGGTTCATATGTCTCACTTCCCAGCTTGGCGACCTGGAGTCTGTCTTCAAGGTGGGATCTAACTTATAATATCATCCTTAAATCCATTAAAATGTATTTTTGCAAGAAGAATACTATGATCCATCGAGTCAAAAGCTTTTGAACTGTCGAGAATCACAAGGGAGCTGTATCTGCCCTCGTCCTTTGTGTCTATCATGTCGCTGAATAAATTAGTCAGAGCAGTGCATGTGCTGTGGTTCTTTCTGAACCCAGGCTGTAGTTTGGGAAGCAACTTGTGAACATTCATATGCTCAGTTATTTGTTTGATAACTATCTTCTCTAGGACCTTAGATAAAGCTGGAAGTATAGAGATAGGCCTAATATGCTTAATATCACTTTGAGGGTTAATTTTTGGCAAATAATACTTTTCTTCCAACTTTGTGGAAAATTTTCTGAAGTCAATGATTTATTAATAAAATATGTAGGCTAATTGATTCAATGGCAAAAGGGCGTACAGTTTTGATCATGTCAATTGATATTTGATTACTACCAAATGCTTTTGACTTGATACTATTCATCACTGATTTAAAAGTTTCTTTGGTGACAGCAGTAAAACCGAAACAATTCAATTCTCCATCTTGTTTACGGTTCAGATAGATATTCATTACGTCTCTGTCCGCTTCAGTTCCGGACCCCATTTCAATAAATTATCTATTTATATCATTGACATCGAACTAATTTGACAGGTCAACTTTATTCTTTTTGTATACATCACACTGCTTTCAATTATTTCAGAATTCTTTACTGTCTCTAGTATTTGACAATATTTCTGTGTAATATATATTTTTAGCTTGCCAGACCAATACAATCGATCTAATTCTTGCTGACTTGTACATATCCTAGTCGTTACAATTTCTTGTCTCCTGATTTCTACGCTTGTTTTTTTAGCTTAGCGATCTCTCTGATGTTATTGTCCCTCCAAGGACCCTGCCTTCTTCTTTGCAATTCTTACATACAATTGGTGCATGCGCATCATAGACAGTCTTTTTACACCAGGCGCTGGGTTTTGGGCAAAGGTGTGCCAGTGTTGTCGGTACATTATTCCCTGCTTAATGTACAGAGCAACACCTCCACCAGATTCTTCGCTCCCGTACTTATTTACTATTATTTTATGTACTTATTCATTGTCACCTATTATACTTTATACATTATCTATGTACCCTTATTCAAAGATAGACTGTAGTTGTTATCACTTTATACAGGGTGTCACAAAAATGTGTAGCGCACTATGCAGAACCGAATTCTACATACATAAGTAAGTCGAAAATGCCGAATAACATTTGTTTTATTTCGGCTTAGTTTAGCCGTAATCCGCCATTTTGTAAGTTTTTGAAAATATGGGATAACTAAAAACCCTTTGAGATATTTTTGTGAAATTTGGTATAAACCTTAATTGTGTTCCCAATAACATTCGCCAAAAATATCTTGTATCAAACTAATCAAACTATAAAATGACGGCCATTTAAAGATTTCAAAATCAAATCCCAATTTGATTCCATTTGAATTTGAAAATTTGAAATGGTTGCCATTTTGGAATTTGATGAGTTAGATAACAAATATTTTTGGCAAACGTTATTAGGAACACAATTAAGGTTTACTCGTATACCAAGTTTCAATGGAATTTTTGAATTATACATTATTTTAAAAAATTACAAAATTGCGGATTACGGCTGAAGTAAGCCGAAATCAAAGAAATATTATTCGGCCTTTTTTACTTACTTTTGTTTGTAGAACCCGGTTCTGTATAATTCGCTACACATTTTCTTGTCACCCTGTATATATCCGTTAATATTATAGCAAATATTATTTAATGAGGAATGCATTTTTCATGGCATTTTATTAAACTAAAAGTCAAATAATTCATGCACACAAAATTTAAAATGAATTTTCCGTTTGTAAAGAAAATTGTAAATTAAAATTAAAAGTACTCTGTTGGTTGTGAAAAATAAGACGTATGTTAATTAAGTACAATAAAATGTACCTTAAAGACTAGTAAACCTCTAAAACCTCAACAAACCGCAATAACTACGATTATAAGTCCTGACGATTAAATAAGACCACTTCCCCGTTATGGTGAGCGTAGGTGGACCTATTGAGCAATACAGGAAAACTCCGATTTTAATTAAAATACTTCCGAAATTCGCGTTTTACGTCAACAAATATATTAAGAATTGTATTTTAAATAATACATTCAACAATCAAGTCAAAACATTTAGACCGTCATGTTCAAGTATCAAATTCGATTTTTTATAAGAAACCCGTTAAATTAAGTATTTAATTTGTGCAGTGTGTCAGAATATGCATGCGTTACAACAATAAGGAAAGCGGGAGCGAAGATTAAACTTTAGAAGAGATAGAGAAAGTGAAGAACACTTACGTGTGATGTGAGTTAGATGTAACCGCTCACTGGTCCAGCCAAGGTACACCGTGAGAGGGATGCTGCATGGTGAGGGGTGTGAGGGGGTGCAGCTCGCGCACTCGCTGTCTGTCAGATCTAGATCCTGAGAATAATCGAACAACTCCTTACTCCCCTCTAAGTTATGGTAACAAACTTCAGGGTAGGTGTTTATGCTAAAACGATGAAAAACAATTCACGCAAACATGGTTCCAGAAATGCTTAGTTTACCCGCTGCCTCCCTTTTGTTTTCACTAATTATTTATTATATCCCTCACAACTTAATAAACTTAGCTCAAACCTAACATACATTTATATTTAAATGAGAACATCCGAGGAAAAATTACCAGTATGATCTAACTTACCAATTTTAAATGATAGCTATTTTATTGTTGTATTTTTTGGTGTTACAACTTAATTGGTGAATAATCGTGAGGTTAATAATGAAGTAAAGAACAAAGTTTTGCAGCTAACGTTATTACCTATCTATTGACACAAATATAAAAGTCAGTGGAAAAAAAAGTGGCAGTGGAAATCGTAGCGAGAGCAAGGTTATAACGTGGAAAACTTCCAGTCAATAAATAGGCAATCCAATTTGCTGCAAAACATTGTTTACATGTTATTGTAATTGTTGCCGTGCATTCCGTATTTAATGCGTAATACCAAACATTCCTAAAAAATACTACAAATAGCAACCATTTTTAAAATGGTAAGTTTGATCATGCTGGTATTTTTCCATGGGTGGTCTTACTAAGATAAAAATTAATGTTAAGTTTGAGCCAAATCTTATGGTTAGTGTGGAAGATATTAAATAGTGAAACGTACATTTAGGACCCATGTTTATAGGAATATTCTCGTTGTTATAGCGTGAGAAACCTACTCCTGAAGTTTGTTATCATAATTTATCCTGTATTCAACTTTGCCATTTCACCCAGAAGTTGTTCGGAAAATAAAAACTACATCTCTACGAAGTTCCGCTATACACGACAATAGCAAAGAATAGCTTGATTTCCTGTGTAAATTCGCTTGTAAATTGTGTTCGCTCAAAACATTTACACTTTAAAGTCTATCATTAAATAAATAAATAAATAGTTTATTGCGAGAGCATTATAAAAATGTATAGCAATCGTCAAGTTATCTTTAGAGCTAAAATTTTCCATTCATTCACATCAAGAAACCTTTCGGACATACAATTTATACATTCATTCTCTCCATTCATTCGAATTATCCCACTCTGCACCCCGTCGTAAGCCAATTAATGTATGGTCTCCCAAGTGTGTGCCATAAACTCGTGTTTCTTGTAGAATGCTTTTGCGACCAAAATGTTTTTGAGGCGAGTTTTAAATGCCTTGGGTATTAGGGCACTTTTAATCGAATTTGGTAGTCTGTTGACAAGTTGAGCTCCAGCCTGGGATGGCAAACGTTCATGAACTACCTTTCTGTGTTGGGCAGTCCGGTAGTTCTCCCTGCCTCTAGTTTCATACGAGTGAACATCACTCCCTTTTAGCTGGTCACATTTCCTTTGAAGAAAAGACAAGTTTGTAAGATGTAGAGGCAGGGAAGTGTCAACAGTTTCAGATTTTTGAATGCTGGTCTACACGACTCTCCTCTTTGCAACTTTGCCATTGTTCGGACGGCTCTTTTTGCAAAATGAAAACTCTTGAAATGTTTGCGTTTGAACAACTTCCCCATAGAACCAATCCGTAAGAAAGGTGCGGGAAGATGAGTCCATAATATGCCGTCATCAGTACCTGAGTTGGGCAGTATTCGGACAATTTCCTCAATGCATAAATACCTGAAGATAACTTGGAACAGACGTGGTCTACATGATAATCCCATGTCAACCCTCTATCTGGAAGTATTCCAAGGAATTTCATTGAGTAGACCTCTGTGATCTCAGTTTCATCCAACATGACAGTTGGACTATAATCTGAGTCTGTCTGTCGCAAACTAAAGTGAATGAACGTTGATTTCGTTGGGTTCGCTTTAAGATTGAGCTCATTGAAGTACTGGATTGTACAGTTGAGGTCCATGAATGAACTCTTTTCGAGCTCCACTTTTGAGTCCGCACTGAAGCAGAGAGTCGTGTCGTCTGCGTACTGGACGAGTCATCCTTCTTGTACAGACGCGCCAACGTCGTTGACGTAGATTAAAAAGAGCAACGGACTAAGAATGGATCCCTGTGGTACCCCATAGCTTAGTTGCTCTGTCTTTGATCGGATTCCGGAAATATCATTGCTTTTACTAATTGACGGTCTAGGCTCTCATTAAAAATTTCCCACTTTTATACTGACCCGTGAGGGCAGTAGACGACCGCAAACTATCAGAAACGTTGTTTGATTGTTTTGTCTATTAAGAATGAGAATGAGAAAGGATGAGAATGAGAAATATTTACCGGGTGATTACAAATGAAATAGACAACTTCAATAGCCTCTACAAAATTAAACTGGTGTATTTCAACATAGTAAGTAATATAGGTCTTAAAGTTTATGTTGATACAAGTTATGGTGGAAATTTCTGCAAAAACGTTTGAAAAACACACCTTATAAATTATATTTAGTTCAAAGTTTAAATAATAAAAATGTACGTACATATTTTCTTGTACACATCAGGAGATGCGACATTGTCTTGAAAATATCGACACATTGTTTAATCGCCTAATTTTCAGTGATGAATGCACTTTTGACATTAGTGGAATAGTTAATAGACATAATGTACGATTATAAGGAACAGAAAACCCAAGAGAGACTGTACAGCATATACGCGATTCTTCTAAAATGAACGTGTTTTGCGCTTTATCTTGTGAAAAGGTTTGCAGTCCTCTTCTTCCAAGAACCATCAGTAACCGGAATAAATGTTTTCAATAAAAATTTAAAGAATTCCTCTATATGATTATGTAAGTAATAATTATCTAAACTTTTAAATAATAAATTGTCTACAAGCTATCCAAACTGTCTATTTCATATGTAATCACCCGGTATTTTCCTTAAAATACAAGCAATTTACAACGTGTTGTAGACAGTTTATAAAAACTAGTACACTTTAGTTTTGCGTTTTAAGTCTACAAAATAGAGTTAAAAAGCACTAAAACCTGCACAACTTCAAAGTTGATTTTTGAAGCTATTGAACATCCAATGAGAAATCACACTCTAACACGTGTCGAAAAACTCATTTAGTTTCTAAATATATCAAGTTTATTGATGAAAACATTATTTTAAAATGTAAAAAACAGGCTGTCGTTAACCCTGCAATCGCTTGGTTCGACAGTTCGGTCGCATCAGTTGAAAGAATACCCGTTGTTTAGCCAATTGTTACGTGCGCGCTGTCGTGTGTTCCTAGGGCGGACAAATTCAGGATTTCTCTGAAGCGGACCCTTAAGTTACTAAATTCTGTTTATTTAATTTGCTTTGTTGAAATACTCACAACGGGTTTGATACTGGTATAGACGTTCACTTGCAAAGTATAAATGCTTCCAGCGTCTTATGAATAAACGTTTTGTCACAACTTCACAATGTCTTCTAGCAATTGTGCTATTGAAGTTCCGGTCAGCACCAACATCTGATTCATAATACAGGGTCATCGAAAAGGTGTACGGGATTTGAAAGTGAAAAAAGTTTTAAAATAATTGGTAGAATGTTAATTTTAACATCAAAAGACACGGCACAATTTTTTTATGTAATTTAAAAGTTTCAATGTGAGTTCCCTCCCAGACATCTAGTGGATAGTCAACCTCCCGCCAGGTGTTTTGGAGCATTTCAGGAGTCACCGTTGAAATGGCTACGTTGGTTCTTCTTCCCAGGTGCTGTAGATGAGTTAGGTTAGGACTTAGGATCACGTATTTTCTCAGCATAAACTAAGTTTTTAATGTAACCCCAAAACCAGGACTCCTAGGTGGCCACAAAACAGGACCATTCCTCCCAATCCAACGATGATATATGGGATGATATGATGTGATAGGATAATATATATGCGGATGATATAGGTCTAAAGCGGCTCAGATAGTCTCAGTGATCATCTGATGATACCCGCATCAACTCCCACCATCGTTTAGACATATCAGACCATCACCTGGGTTGTTCTGAAGTCATGTTAAGCCGTTGGTCCTTGTAATTCCATTCGTCATTGGGCTATTAATTAATGACCCATTCTAAGGAAGAGTCGGCCTTAGTTTGTAACAAGACTACACCTCATAACTCATTACTACCACTCATCACACTCATCCTTCACCACATATTTGCCTTAAAATACCCCCATGAGAGTGGTCGGCATCTCAATTAGTGATATAGTGATATATAGTGATCAGGAAATCTGTTGTTGAGAGCTTCTTGAACGATCAGACTGTAGTGACATGGAGCTCCATCCTGCTGAATATGACATTAATGCCCTTTTCCCATTAAATTTCTTCAACTTGAGGGAACACATACATTAGGGAAAAGGACGTTAATGTCATTTTCCAGCAGGATGGAGCTCCATGTCACTACAGTCTAATCGTCCTAGAAGCTCTCAACAACAGATTTCCTGATTGTTGGATTGGGAGGAATGGTCCTGATTTCTGGCCATCTAGGAGTCCTGATTTGACGCCTTTAGATTTCTTCTTTTGGGGTTACATCAAAAACTTAGTCTATGCTTAGAAAATACGTGATCTAACTCATCTACAGCACCTGAGAGAAGAATCAACGTAGCCATTTCAAAAGTGACTCCTGAAATGCTCCAAAACACCTGGCGGGAGGTTGACTATCGGCTACTAGATGTCTGTCGTGCAACGGGGAGCTCACATTGAAACCTTTAAATTATATTTAGTTCAAAGTTTAAATAATAAAAATGTACGTACACATATTTATCAGGAGATGCGACATTGTCTTGAAAATATCGACACATTGTTTAATCGCCTAATTTTCAGTGATGAATGCACTTTTGACATTAGTGGAATAGTTAATAGACATAATGTACGATTATAAGGAACAGAAAACCCAAGAGAGACTGTACAGCATATACGCGATTCTTCTAAAATGAACGTGTTTTGCGCTTTATCTTGTGAAAAGGTTTGCAGTCCTCTCTTCTTCCAAGAACCATCAGTAACCGGAATAAATGTTTTCAATCAAAATTTAAAGAATTCCTCTATATGATTATGTAAGTAATAATTATCTAAACTTTTAAATAATAAATTGTCTACAAGCTATCCAAACTGTCTATTTCATATGTAATCACCCGGTATTTTCCTTAAAATACAAGCAATTTACAACGTGTTGTAGACAGTTTATAAAAACTAGTACACTTTAGTTTTGCGTTTTAAGTCTACAAAATAGAGTTAAAAAGGACTAAAACCTGCACAACTTCTAAGTTGATTTTTGAAGCTATTGAACATCCAATGAGAAATCACACTCTAACACGTGTCGAAAAACTCATTTAGTTTCTAAATATATCAAGTTTATTGATGAAAACATTATTTTAAAATGTAAAACAGGCTGTCGTTAACCCTGCAATCGCTTGGTTCGACAGTTCGGTCGCATCAGTTGAAAGAATACCCGTTGTTTAGCCAATTGTTACGTGCGCGCTGTCGTGTGTTCCTAGGGCGGACAAATTCAGGATTTCTCTGAAGCGGACCCTAAGTTACTAAATTCTGTTTATTTAATTTGCTTTGTTGAAATACTCACAACGGGTTTGATACTGGTATAGACGTTCACTTGCAAAGTATAAATGCTTCCAGCGTCTTATGAATAAACGTTTTGTCACAACTTCACAATGTCTTCTAGCAATTGTGCTATTGAAGTTCCGGTCAGCACCAACATCTGATTCATAATACAGGGTCATCGAAAAGGTGTACGGGATTTGAAAGTGAAAAAAGTTTTAAAATAATTGGTAGAATGTTAATTTTAACATCAAAAGACACGGCAAATTTTATGTAATTTAAAAAGTTTCAATGTGAGTTCCCTCCCAGACATCTAGTGGATAGTCAACCTCCCGCCAGGTGTTTTGGAGCATTTCAGGAGTCACCGTTGAAATGGCTACGTTGGTTCTTCTTCCCAGGTGCTGTAGATGAGTTAGGTTAGGACTTAGGATCACGTATTTTCTCAGCATAAACTAAGTTTTTAATGTAACCCCAAAACCAGGACTCCTAGGTGGCCACAAAACAGGACCATTCCTCCCAATCCAACGATGATATATGGGATGATATGATGTGATAGGATAATATATATGCGGATGATATAGGTCTAAAGCGGCTCAGATAGTCTCAGTGATCATCTGATGATACCCGCATCAACTCCCACCATCGTTTAGACATATCAGACCATCACCTGGGTTGTTCTGAAGTCATGTTAAGCCGTTGGTCCTTGTAATTCCATTCGTCATTGGGCTATTAATTAATGACCCATTCTAAGGAAGAGTCGGCCTTAGTTTGTAACAAGACTACACCTCATAACTCATTACTACCACTCATCACACTCATCCTTCACCACATATTTGCCTTAAAATACCCCCATGAGAGTGGTCGGCATCTCAATTAGTGATATAGTGATATTAGAAATCTGTTGTTGAGAGCTTCTTGAACGATCAGACTGTAGTGACATGGAGCTCCATCCTGCTGAATATGACATTAATGCCCTTTTCCCATTAAATTTCTTCAACTTGAGGGAACACATACATTAGGGAAAAGGACGTTAATGTCATTTTCCAGCAGGATGGAGCTCCATAACAATCTCTCAACAACAGATTTCTGATTGTTGAATGGGAGGAATGGTCCTGATTTCTGGCCATCTAGGAGTCCTGATTTGACGCCTTTAGATTTCTTCTTTGGGGTTACATCAAAAACTTAGTCTATGCTTAGAAAATACGTGATCTAACTCATCTACAGCACCTGAGAGAAGAATCAACGTAGCCATTTCAAAAGTGACTCCTGAAATGCTCCAAAACACCTGGCGGGAGGTTGACTATCGGCTACTAGATGTCTGTCGTGCAACGGGGGGAGCTCACATTGAAACCTTTTAAATTACATAAACAAATTTAAGATTTGCTGTGTCTTTTGATGTAAAAATCAACACTCTACCAATTATATTAAAATCTTTTTCACATTCAAATCCCGTACACCTTTTTCGGTGACCCTGTATATAAAATATCAGCATAAATCAGCCAGTTCCAAATGTTGAACCCAATCAAACATTACATTTGTTGTCATGTATGTGTGCTGATTACAAACTAATTTGCTCGCAAATCGATGGTCGACTGACACGTTTTAATTCATTCATTTCCATCAATATTTGTAATATTTCTCTCAAGGGCTAGTGTCGGAGGGAACGACTAGCTGTTTTACACCATTATAAAAATATTCAATATTACTACTATTGGTTTTTTGTGGTGTTCAAAGATAAACCTGTTTAAAAAGTACCACTTTAAGTATTTGTGTATGCAAAGTCTCAAATAGTTAAGGAGTCGTTAATTACCAAACTGATAGCGGTAGTTTGAACAAATATAATCATCGATGGGGTGATTATTAAATAAAATAAATAAATAAACCTTTATTCATTCTTTTCAATTATTACAATAATATGTGCATAAACGTATCATATAAATGATTGTTCTACAAGTTATCATACAAAGAACAATAATTACATATGTTACTAAGGTTAAATAAACAGAAAATACCATCGTGATAAAATATGAACAATATTATTAAAAATACTTGAAAGGACGAGTTCACTCAAGGGTTACTTGTTTGATTAATTCACAATAAACATGATGAGTACCCTGGCATATTTTAATTTTATACGATAGTTTCAGAAATTATTCTATTTTCAAGTGTGTTAAATTTGGCCTAGAACTACGATGTATAAATAAACAAATATAAAATCAAATTTTAAACATCTGGAGTCATAAATATATAAAATTTATTCCTGTCAGTAATATTTATGATTCCGATGTTTAACTGATTTATTTTATGTTTATTTCATCATCGAGCAAAACAATTCTAAAGAAAAGTAATTTAAAAACCAAAATGTATTCAGGAAACTATCCATATTTTAATAGTCTAATATTAAAAACATATTGAAAAAATAATTAAGTGCCTCATTAACGTTAGTTGTGTTGAGGCACTGTTACATACACACACACAGTGAGCTCCAAATAAAGGATAAAACCAATGTACCTAAATATAACAATAGAGTTAAAGTAATTTTACACACAAAAATAAAATACAAAATCACAATACCTCAAAATTAGACCTTAATTAACAATTACACAGATTTCCTGACGAATTTGTCTTATTTATAAATATTTAATACAGAGTGTTTAGTATACATACAAGTTTTAAAAGGCAAGTAAAGGAAAAAGTATCGACAGACTCCTTTTGAAAAAGCCATTTTTTTTAGCTTTTTTTAGATTATTCAGTTGATTTTCCGTTGATTAATTTTTATTGTGTAATGATGAGGTTTGAAGTTATCTACAAGTATCAATTCTGCCGGTGAGTTCAGGTAGAATATTGATATAGAAATAAATAATTAGAATAGTGTTTAGATTTATGTAACTGTGACGCAATTATAACGTTTTTTAAATATTAGTTAAGTGCCCACGTTAAATAGTTGTAAATATTTCGTTGTTATTTTATATATAAACATTGCCGATTGTCTAATATTTAAAGCTATGTTATAATTAGATATTTAATATGATCGAAGAAAGGATCTTTAGGATGAATTATATTCTTCGCCAAAGCAATTTGTATTGAATTTTTCATTTATTTTCAGTGGAAGAGTTATTGCTTTGAAAGCACCTTTTGTTCTCTAACAATAATGCCATACTGTAGAATAGATTGTATACAAAGACAGTAGATAACTTTATTTAAAATTCTAAAAATATAAATACCCTTTCATAGTATTGCGTTAATATAGTTTGAACGTCGTTTTCACGTATTACATTGGCCTAATTTGTTTAACTTATAATATAGTTTTAGTTTATTTTGATCAATAAACAAACTTTTTATTTCTCTAAACATCATAACAATATAGGACAATCTCTCATTCAAATCGCATGTTCATACAGTCAAATCACATTTAATCTAACAGTTCAAACTCATTTATACATACCATTAATACGTTTAACACCTTATGTTCATACCTTTAACACTTTATGTTACTACCTTTAACTCACTGTTGCTATGGATTTTCCGGTGAAGAAAAGGAATTTCCTTCGTGAACTGAGGCCCAAGAAATACCCTCAGTGATCACGGATGATCTCAGTATGGTTGTTTGTGCTTAGGGAAACATAGGCTTTTCACACCATAACAAAAAACTAACTATGAATTAAATAACAAATAAAACCAAACGTAGAAAGAGAAAAAATAGTTGTGGAATCCTGTTATTTATTCTAAGTACCTTTCATAATCTCGCGATACCTTAGCTTTCATGTACCAAAGTTGAGAGAAAGTAAAAAAATCATTAAAACAACAAAAGAAATAATTGTTGAATAAAAACATGAAGAATAAGTGTTCAATCTTGCTTAGCTCTTAAGACAAATTATTTTAATGATAACTTAATTAAGTTGATTTATTTGGACTTTGTTTAGTTAACAATATACTATTGTAAGGCACTGGTAACAATAGCATCAAGACAAATGAAGCAAAATTGAATTCATATCAAACTACTTGAGTGGATTAAATTTTAAACCCATCAAGCTGGTGTAACTCTCTTATTAAACTAGCATTTTCCCCATATTTCGAACTAAAGTCTTGCCTTTCTCCCTCATGTGTTTTCTCATGAGTGGCCGTGTTTACTTTGTTCTTTTGTTCCACGTGTCTTACTTATGATAATCTTTCAACACTTGTCCATGAATTAAAAGAGCAGAGTAGAGAAAAGTTTAGAAGGATCGTTAGCAGCATGCAATGACATGGGGAAAGAGTTAAAAAGTTGTAGATGGCCAGAAAGCAGAGATCAGTACACTTGTAAATAACTTTGAGGACCTAACGTGTGACAGTTTAAATCTGAAGAAAACAACAACGGCTACTGGAAGTTAGCGCTGGCATGAGTTAATCGAATTTCCTTTGTGACTTGTTACTCTGATTCACTCCACTCAAAGCTTCGATCCAGCCTTTGGCCTCAGATTTTTATATTCTAGTTTTATAGCATAGAAGTTATCAATAAAACCACGAGCTAAATCCTGTACTTAAAGTTGTGTCTATTACCAAACCATAAACCCTACTTAGAAATCTAGAAACACTGGCGAGTTTTAAGTTAGATTGTCCAATTAGTGTACATAACAGTTTGCAACAAGACTACACCTCATCATCCATCATGACACTCACCACGCTCACCATTTCCTTCACTGTTCCCTTGAAATACCCTCTGTAAGTGGCCGGTGTCTCAAATCAAATTATAAATTACAAATCTGTAATATAAGAAAGTAGTATTTGATTGTCTCCTATTATTGCTTCTAATTTACCTTAAAGCCCCACTGTAGAAGTGGTTTGCACAAGAAACTGCACAATTGCAAATTAAACTCTTTCACATCGGAATCTCAATAACTGTCAGCTGTTTGCTGCAGGAATCATCTGGATTCCTGTGCATATCAGTCAGCCCAGGGGACTTGACAGACTTGACATACGCATGCAGTTTGAAACACGAAATTAGGCCAACACGCAGCTAAGCACTAAAGTGCCGCTTGCGTGAGTGAAGCAAAGTTTCTTTACGATACTATACTCGTAATTCGCTTTGCTCAAAGCCTTGGTCCGGCCTCCGGCTTCAGCTTTTCGTACTCTCATATCACAGGAATTAGGAAGATGTTCGCTCTGCTCAAAGACCCTCTTTGACACCTTCACTATCAGTTTACCATGATCTTATACCTCAGGCATTATGAGGATGTTCACTACGCTCTCAGCCTCGCTTTGGCATTTGGTCTCAGCTTTTCGTGCTCTTTCACCGCAGGAACTATGAGGATGTTCACTGCGATCACAGCCTCGCGTCACGTTGTTTATGTTTTTATATGTTGCTTCATTAATAGACTTAACCTATTTAAATCAGCATTCGCCAATTTTCCTCATGTTAAATTCTATATACCAGTAAACTGCCTAAAAAAGGGCTCTATCAGGGACGTCTTTCAACGTTATGTTTTATAGTTATTAATTATGTACAATGATTTCAGGAAAGGTTGAAGACCACTAGAAATATATAGTTTTGATCTAAAAAAAGTTGGAATTAGCCTAGGTGATGTTGAAATTTCTTGCTCTTGGAAGATAATAGTTTCCCCTGAAAACTTGCGCGTTTTGAAATGTTAGATCAAATAGTTTATTCATGGACTGAAAATATCTTAAAACTACGAGTTTATCTTCTATTTTGTAATAGCACTTTTAAAGATTAAACAAAATATTAATTTGATTTTTACATTACAAAGGGTTGTGTTTACTTTATTTGTAGTGTAATAAATTGATTACCATTAAATTATTATTCCCTGTCAGTCGTTCAAATATGTGTCAACTTAAGTTTACTTACTTAAGGTAACTCACACTCAATTATGGGTACAGAAAAAGCAAAAAAACGTGGCAAGACTGTGGTTTTCATACGATTAACGATTAAAATTATTATAACTTCAGGCTTGGTGTTGTCCTTAACACGGTTTCCCCAGTAATTCTACTGTGTAGACTGTACAAGGGATGGGCAAAAGTAATTCTATAATATAAGTTAAACATGATACCATTTTGCACTTGGAGGGGTTAAGCAGAAACAGAACCAGGCCGACACGCAGCTAAGCACTAAAGCGCCGCTGGCATGAATAAATCGAATTCCCTTTGCAATGTGTTAAAATAATTCACAGTTAGTTACAGATATTCGCTACACTCGGAACACATATTGGATGAACTATTAACAATATTAATTATACTAAAACATATTTTAGGTTTTATGAAACCATGTACAGGGTGACACATGGAAAACGGACGTTTTTTAAATGATTAGTACAAAGCCACTTTAAAAGATAAACCAATTATATTTGTATATTTATGAAGACTAGGACTTATCATTTCATAAATTATTCTTTTTTAAATACGTCATTCATAAGGTGTTCACGCACCCGGATACAAATGTTCAGTCTTTTGGTGAAATCATCCGCCACTCAGTTTAACATGTTTGGTTGAATAGACTGCATCTCTTCTCTAATTGCTTGTTTGAGGTCTGCTAGAGTTCGGGGTTTGTGGGAGTAGATAAGTTTTTCAAATATCCCTATAGGAAAAAGTCACAGCAAGAAAAATCTGGTGACCTTGGTGGACAGGGCATTTCATCAAAACGTGAAACCAGCCGTCCAGGAAACATGTTCCAACAGTAACCATTGAGGCAGCGGTGGTGTGCGCTGTGGCACCATCCTGTTGGGAGAACAACCTCTCATGTTAATTCTTCGTCTTCGGAGTTCTGGTCTGATAAGTGTGTTCAACTTGTGGACACAACGAGGTGACGATAACACAATTTTCCTCGAACAAATACGGTCCAATCACTTCGGAACGAGAACCACACTGGGGTGACTGCCATTCACATTCATTGTTTTGAGGTGTCCTAGCTGATCTTGCAGGGCCTGGAGGTTTTATTGTCATTATGCTCCCTTTTGATTTGGACAAATTTACCCATCTCAACAACGTGTTACGGTTTGGTACGGGTTTATTCCGATGGATGTCAAAATTTCGACGAAACAAACGTTGTGTTTTAGTCACTGAGTTGTTATTTTTAACATAAGCATTGTATACGAAAACATGACGTTCGACAATCCATTGGACCATTGTCACTAAAATGCTATGAAATACACTTTTCAATGACATAACCTAGAAATCTCTACAAAAACAAACAATAATGTAACAGCTGATTAAAATTCGTCCGTTTCTCGTGTGTCACCCTGTATGTGTAAATAGTTACTTTCTTCTCTAGGAGATGGGTGACAATCGGCTTATATAGTCTTCAGTACATAGAAAAAACAAAAGAGAGTCTTTAAACTTGCTTGTATTTTGCTTTTCAAGCTTATTCTTAGGCTATTAACACAACCTGTAGCACTTTTTAAAAACGTCATAAATTAATAGGTTAACACGTTAATAGGTATTTTTGTGTTCTCTGTTTTAGTTACTTGGTCAGTCAGGTTCACGGCTGTGATTGGCCATCCACTGCTCCAAGCAAGCCAATGGGGCTGTCTGGTGGCTGGACAGGCAGTCAGTCACTGAGCGTGGACGTGCTTAATTCCTCTCTTTGTTTTTAATTTCGTAAAATTATTGTACATTTGGAATTGTTTTCTAAGCTGGCTGTTATACAGTTTAGTAAGTAAGAAAAGCTAACGTTTCTTGGTGTGGTTGAATAGTCATCTTTCGCTGATTACTTTTAGAATAGACTTTTTCCTAATCAGAAATCAGAACTTTATTGCCATTGATCCAGTTTTACAAGTAATAGGCATTGTCAAAATCAATGTTAAAAATAAATAAGTTAAAATATTACAGCACATTACAATAAAACAGTCAATAGATTAGATAACTAATTATAAAGAACATTCAATATTAAACAAAGTAAGTTAAAATGTTAAGTCTATATTTTGTTCTAAGAACTCATTTAAGCTATAAAAGGGGTTAATTAAGAGCCAAGCCATCAATTTATTTTTGAAAATTTTTAGTGGAATGGTTCGAGCAGAATCATGTAATTTATTGAAAAATCTTAAGCAATTTACCAAATTTCAAGCAAATTCATTAAGAAATTTTTAATGATTTGTGATACGTTTTAGAATTCTTTTCACCTGAACACGGGATCAGATTTCAGGTCAAGAAACGCCGTGTACTTTCTGTTCACTCGAAAATGATTGAAAACTAATATTTCGGCCTCGGGACTTGCTCTTTATGTATGTACTGAAGAAGAAGTAAATACTGATTAATAAGCACCATCTTAGTACAGTATAAACGTAAAGATATTTTCAGGATAGTTAAAGTGGTATATTAATTTGCTTTTTTTATTACTTTTAGTTTCGTAGACAAATATTTTAAAGAGTTTTCTATCTGTACTTAGTAAAACACATAAGTCGATGGGACTGTCTTCGAAACAGTGCTGCTCAGTTGGCTAAGCTAGCCTACAGTGCGGTAGGTTTAGCATGGCCGGTGGGCGGTGGCCTTGAGATTTCCTGCTGGCCGCTTATGTCCCAACAGCCCATCTCACCGGGCATGCTAAACCTGACGAATTGTACCCCTCTGTGTCTTGTAAGCCTGAGCACGCATTCGTGAAGCTGAGGGTCTGAGCAAGCCGGTTATGACAGGTGATGTACAAATCCTTTGGCTTTGGGAATCAGGTAGCAGTACGTCTTTGACTTCTAGGTTGTTAATCTTGACGCACCGTCCTACCTTTCTCTGAACTGCCAGACAACTCTTGTTTGCCGTGCAAAAGAAACACATAAAAAGTGTGTTTCATATGATCGAGCTGCAGACGGTGTTAAGGGGGCTTTTTCTCACGTGGTTTGCACTACGGACTGTGAAGAATCTTTATGGACACGTAAAAATAAACAATATCTTGAGTATTAAATGTCAGAAAATCTATAGTTTGACTAAAAGTTATGGATCTTTGAATTGAGTTGAAACTGACAGTTAAACCTGTATCAATGAGGCTCCGAGGGTCAAGGAAAGCTATCTTAGAATCAAAATCACAAAACGTTTATTCAATCAAGTAATATAATTAGCAATCTTGCTTCAGGGGATGCAAACAAAAATCAACATTATCCTTCTAACAACGTCTTATTCTAAATACTAGTTAAGGTGTAAAAAAATAATACTATTACAGTAAAAAAAGAACTTCTTGAACTTAGACAAACATATTCGTTAAATTCAAGTGTCTTTCTCACTTCTTTCTTGTTAATAGACAGTTTTTCATTTAATTTTAAATTAATATAAAACTTATCAAACATAATTTTACATTTAAAATGACTTTGGTTTCTACTTATGTCTTTTTTTATATACAGGAAAAATCAACATTTTATCATTTGCTTGCCTTGTATTTTACAATTTGAGCTTCAGCCCAATTAGAAGATTGAGAAGTTTGATAGTCCTTAACTAAGACATAATCATTGACATTGAAACTTACAACTCTTGTACCAGGAAGGTTTTCTACTTGCTTACACTGAGCAGATTTTATTTTAAATTTTCTAGATGGTCTCAAAGATCAAACCTTGACCTTAGTTTACGATCGAACATAAGTTCTGAAGGGGATTGACAGGTTGAACAGTGACTTACATTTCTGTAATAATAAAGGAACCGGTCTATAGACACATCTACAGGGTGACACACGGGAAATGGACGAACTTTAATCAGCTGTTACATCGTTGCTTTTTTTCGTAGAGATTTCTAGGTTATGTCATTGAAAATAGTATTTCATAGTATTTTTGTGACAATGGTCCAATGGACTGTCGAACGTCGTGTTTTCGCATACGATGCTTACATTAAAAAAACAACTCAGTGACTAAAACACAGCGTTTGTTTCGTCGACATGTTGACATCCATCGGAATCAACCCGTATTAAACCGTAACACGTCGTTGAGATGGGTAGATTTGTTCAAATCAAAAGGAAACATACAGAAACAAAACCTCCAGGGCCTTTTAGATCTGCTAGGACACATCAAAACATCGCTAAGGCGAAAATGGTAGTCACCAGGAGTCCCAGTCATTTGTTGAGGAAAGTGGTGTTACCGTCACGGTGAACTCACCCTGTTATGTCCACATGTTGAACACATTTCTCAGACCAGAACTTCGAAGGCGAAGAATGTCCATGAGAGTCGTGTTCTTACAACAGGATGGTGCCACAGCGCACACCGCCGCCGCTTCAATGGTTACTGTCAAGAACATGTTTCCCAGACGGCTATTTTTACGTTTTGGTGACATACCCTGGCCATCAAGGTCACTAGATTTGTCTTGCTGTGACTTCTTCCTGTGGGGATATTTAAAAGAACGTGTCTACTCTCACAAACCCCGAACTCTAGCACCTTAAACAAGCAATTTGGGAACAGATACAGTCGATTAAACTAAACATGTTGACCCGAGTGGCGGATGATTTCACCAAAATACTGGACATCTGTATCTGAGTGCGTGGGCACTCTATCAGTGACGTATTTTTTTAAATGAGTAATTAAAAAAATTATAAAAAGTCCTAGCCTTTATATCTATACAAATAAAATTGGTTTATCTTTTAAAATTGCTTTATACTATGCATTTAAAAAACGTCCGTTTCCCGTGTGTCACCCTGTACATCTTAACCTGCTCTGATAGCAATTTTTGTACACTTCTTTACAGTTTGAACTGCCCGTTCAGCAGCACCATTTGTTGCTGGATGGTAAGGCGCAGTAAGGCAGTGCTGGATACCATTCATTTGTAGGAAAGTTGCAAAATCAGTTGATGCCCATTGTCAGTTAAAATTGAGAGTGGCAAGCCAAACAGTGTAAACATTTTTCGCAGTTAGACAATCACTTGACTTGCCGTGATCTGACGCATGGGGATGATTTCCAAAAATTTTGAAAACGCGTCAATCATAAGAAGATACATTTTATTGTTGATTGGACCAAAGAAATCCATGTGAAGTCTTTCCTTATATGGGCGTTTCTGGATCAAAGCCTTGTACGTTGGTTTGTGTTTAAACCAACTCAGCCAATGGAAAAATGATGTGGATTACCATTTGCCTTACAAGAGAAAGTTGACGCAGATATTTGTATGTTAGTAGAGGACGGCATCTTGGAACCGTTAGACGTAAATGATTGAGGTACTCCAATTGTAGCTAAGAGTTATGGAAATGTAAGAGTCTGTGGAGATTTCAGAAGCTTAAATGCTAATCTCATTGTAGAACGGTACCCGTTACTTAGAATAGAGAGTCTGTTAGCTAAGTTGTAAGGTAGCATGTACTTTAGTAAAATATATTTCAAGCATGCGTACCAACAAATTCCTCTTGATGAACAGTTCAAGCCCTTGACTGCAATCAGTACAAACAAAGGTTTATTTTGTAACACTAGAATTCCCGTATGAAACGAGAGGCAGGGAGAACTACCGGACTGCCCAACACAGAACGGTAGTTCATGAACGTTTGCCATCCCAGGCTGGAGCTCAACTTGTCAACAGACTACCAAATTCGATTAATAGTGCACTAATGCCCAAGGCATTTAAAACTCGCCTAAAAACATTGTGGTCACAGAAGCACTCTACAGCAAAAATGAGTTTATGGCACATACACATGCATGTTGGGAGACCATACATTAATTGATATACTGACAGGGTGCAGAGTGGGATAATTCGTATGAATGGAGAGAGTGAATGTATAAACTGTAAGTCTGAAAGGTTCTCGATGTGTATGAATGGACAATCTTAGCTTTGTAGATAACTTGTGACGATTGCTATACATTTTTATAATGTTCTTGCAATACAATATTTATTTATTTATCTTGTTGTGAAGCTCCAGCTGCTCCCAGTTCGCAGATATTACTTGGTCTAGGTTTCCATCCAGTCCAGCCCAGCGCCTTGGCACCCCTCTGGATTTGCCTCCTCTTCTTTGATAGTAAAAGTTATTGTCCATTGAACTGCTGCTTGCACCAAGAATATGGAAAATTTTAACATCATGTTCTGCCGTTTCCCAAGATAGAAAATTTCCACTGCCGATTTAAGTGTCAGGGAAGACTCGGTAAACAAACGTTTCTTCAAATTATCACTCTCTAATCCCAACACAAACCTCTCTGAGAGATGTGTCCCTATTCTCAAACTAACTGTAGTTGCTGCACGTTTTAAACACAACACAAAATCCAGCCCTCTGTTTTGTCTGAACGCTATAAGTTTCATAAATTAACTTTGACCACCTTCCTGAGTTAATTTACGAAACTTATAGCGTTCAGACATATCAGAGGGCTTTTGTTGTAAATTATTTCTCAAGAAATCTACTAATTTTTTGTAACTTTTCTCAGCAGGCACACAAATCGCAAGATATCGTAACACTTTTGCCCAATGAATATTAGCAAACAATTGTTTTTCCTAGTATCAACAACGTCATTTGTGGAAAATAATTGTTCTATTCGCTCAATAAAATTGTCCCAAGAAGTAGAATTTTCATCAACATGTTCGATGTTACCAAAAAACGTGGTCTTGGCAACCTTGGCATCTTTCCAAAAAGCTCCTTGCTTCTATCCACTACTTCAAATAAGTTAAAAACATGGTCCACCGCCTCGTCACCAATACCGATCATGTACTTGGACATTATTATACATCATGAATTACCATTTTATATGATAGCATGGGTAAAATAATTACCAAGTCATGTTAGAAATTATCAAGAAGGGTTTGTATGTTACTATTATGTCATTGCGCATATATGCGCGCACATACGTTACCAAACGGAAACACGTTACAAATACAGACGAACAGTATAATTATACACAGAGTAACAAATATGCAAACCAAATAGGTTATATAATATCAAAATACATTACAAATTTGTTCATCGTCTGATTTATAAATTGGCACAACAAGAGATATTTTCAAAAGATCAGGATAAGTCGCTGTTCTAACAGAGAGATTTATGATGTGAACTAAAGACGGCAGGAGTGTGTAGAGATTACGTTTTGTTGTTCATTACGTTTATCAGTTCAACTGCTGAAAGCTTAGAAAATGCAAAGTCATGCTCAAACCTATTCATCCCTGGCCGTTCAAATAAATCTAAATTAAACGCCTCTTGTGTCAAATGTTTCAGCATTCCAGTATAATGTGCATTGAAAGCATTTGCAACTATCCGTTCATTACCCTCCACTGAAACGTGTTTTCCTTCAACAATAATACCTTTCGAGCTATTTATTTACTTCCGTTGAGCTATCTCGTCATTGACATAGGAATATGGTGATTTACTGTAAAAGTTAAAATCCCTGTGTATGTTTGTGATCTGTAGCTTTGTATGTTTTATATAGCTAATAAATTCAATTTTAAGTTTCTATTGAAAAACAATTGTTTTAAGTCAATCAAACAAATGTTAAAATAAAAAAGAACAGAGAAGCTTAAAATGACAATGACAACTAATAAAGAGTCATGAGATTATGAAGAATTATCCAGGTTAGCAATTTAATTTAAATGATGTGAAAGAGTCGTACGATATGTATTCAATGATTTTCCATTAATAAACACTTTTTAACAAAAAATTGAACTGACTTCAAAAACAACCCTAAAGTCAAATGCTATGACAAGTTTGAAATAATTTGGCAATGCAATTCTGTACTGCTTTACATACTACATTCTTAAAAAATTAGTTTCTGATGTTTTATGCGTACAGACAATAATTTACCCATTACAATACAGTACGATATTACAGCTGTACCCATTTCATGGTAACCAATATAATAAATATTAATTTGATAATTCATATGAGAATACCACCATATGTGAACACTATTTTCCATATTGTGGACTAAAATTTAGGGGTTGTTATAATCTTTACTAACTTTAAAACAATGTTGGATTGGGTGCTGCTGAAGGAATATTATAAAAGAAGAGGCAGCACCGACTCTAACATTTCTTAATGTGAATAAAGATTATAACGACCCCTTAATTGTAGTCCAAAATATGTGTGCGCATATGGTGGTATTCTAATATGTATTAGCAAATTAATATTAATTATATTGGTTACCATGAAATGAATGAGTACATCTGCAATATACTACTGTAGTGTAATGACTAAATTATTGTAAGTTCGCATGAAACATCAGAAACTTATTTTTTATTAATATAGCATGTAAAGCAATACAGAATTGTATTATCAAATTATTCCAATCTTTTTAGATAATTTTAATGTAGGTTAGTTTTTGAAGTTGGTTCAATTTTTTGTTACAAAGTTTTATTTCACAATTTTTCATATTAATTTTCAAAACTGTATTTGAAGTCAGTTTATTTATTTTGTTGGTAAAGTTTCCAATCAGACAAATTTATAACATTCCAGATTTTTGAGCCTAAATACAGTAACGTTAAAGAAAAATTGTTTCGTCTTTTAGAGCTGACGAATGAGTTTGTAGTTGTACTTGTAGTGTAATGTAATCATACTATCTTAAACTGAGTCATAAGATCTTCAGAAAGCTTTCAGTTCGTTTGAGAGACAGGCAGTCCTCTAATTGGACCCTAGGTTTGAGTCCTTCATCCTCGGTATCTAACGCTGGTTTGACGTAGTTTTTCTTCAGTACAAACTGAAGTAAATGTATACTGAGTATAGCTGTGAGTATACAGCTCTTCTAGGTAGACAATCAGAGTCAGACCGCTGCACTCATGTCACAAATCTGCCACACGGGTGTAGGGACAATCGTCTGGATCAGGATAACTCTTCGTCCTTTGGTCTCGAGGACTTTGCATATGGTAACAATGCAGAACGTAGGCTGTTTGCTTTTCCCATAGCAAGCTCGAAGTAATTAAGTGCTTGGCTTCGCTCGCGGTAGCGTTTTGGCCAAACGGGTATGGGACATCAGGGTGACGATCTGGCTTGTGGCTCGTTGGTTACAAGCCTTCGGGTTTTGCTAATAATAAGCTCGCAAAAGTAGTAGTTCTCTTCTAAAGATGTAGTTTCGGTGCTTGGTCAAGCTAAAAAGGACTAGGTGGTTCACTCCACTCGCGTTAACGCTTCGTTGTTGTTGGCCTTTAGTTTGCTTATTGCTAGCTCACAAGATCATGAACAGTTAGGCTTCGGCCCGTATACTCATGACTTATGGATAGTTTGCTCTTTGCTTTGCAACTTTGCTACATTAGGAGCCGTTTACATTGCTCATAGTAACGCGTCGTCCATTAGCCTCGCAAATTAGTAGAGATTTATTTAGCTCACTGTCACTTTTGTGTTTTCTAACTTTGCTTAGTATTCCTTTAACTTAAAATTTTAAGCTACTGTATGTCGGGCGAGCTGTTTTCTGATCATTTCATAAGTTAAAATGTTATCGTACGGTTACGAACATAGTTAATCATGTTGAAATTAACGCAAATGCAGTTCAACTTTACGAGTAGTTCACGCTTACCCTCAAATTGTCTTATTGTTTCCAATTTTCTCCAGAAATAAACGTATTTTAAACGAATCAGGGGTACAATTTTGCAGTAAGTTATGGGCAGAACGGTTCCATTATCATATACATCCATAACATCGAAATGCTCCAAAACATCATCAGCCTTAAAATACGGGAATAAAACTGTGTTTGCGTAAAATGTCTTTTTATTCGTCTTTTTAATAGTACTCTATTAACATAACATATTTTGGAAACCATGTTGTAGAAAATTTAATTTTAATTAGTCTTGTTACTATTTTAATTAGTCTTAATTACTATTTTTATAGCCTTGCCATAGTGAGACATTTACCACTAAGCACGCAAGAAATACACGTTTCGGCATGACATTTCGGACATTTTATTCCTGTTTACAAAATCTATGAAGGGTTTCAAACCATATAAAGTATATGTTTTTTGTTGAAAACTTAACTATGCACAGAACTATATCATTGCCGGGTTTATTTTATTGAAAATTAAGTCTCAACAGCCTTTAAACTTACATAACATGCTAAAAATTACGTGTTCTTTAGCGAGACGAAGGCCATAGCTCAGTAAATATGAATATAATCATAATAAATATACATATTTTCTTGAAGACAATTTAATTTGAATCTCACTTTGTCCCTTCATAACTTTGATCAATTGTATAGTTTGGCGTGTATAACTCTATAAATACAAACAAAGACATTTTTCAGGTATTTTTAGACGATATTTAATTTTACATCGAAATAGTGCTGTGCTATTGAAGTCTTTTTTTCTTCGAAATAGTGTTTTTACCACGCAAACTGCGCAACAAGTACATGCCTTATTGAGACTTTTTTTATGGGTTTTACTTTTTTATACAGAAATATTAGTCCGATAAAAAAGATATTTAAATGGGACCACTATTGAGTTAAGATCTATCAATCAACGCAAACTGGGTGTAAAACGATGGCCACGTTCAAGAGTAATTCGTGAACAGGCATACAAAATAAAAATCGCCACAGGTCAACTTGTATAACCTCCTCGTTTCTCCGAAGTCGGTTAAAAAGCAGACAGTTAAGATACAGAAGAATAGGGTGGGAAAAGCATAAGCCACCGTGCAGTAGAATATAGTCTAGAGGTATATATTATATCAAACCATTCAATAGAATGCGGTATAGTCAACTTTGTAACAACTGATATATAATTTCATAACAAGTTTATCAATCTTTAGAAATTGTAAGGCTACATTGTATAGGTCGTAAAATATTGTCTGCAATCGTAATAGTTTTAAAATTTCATAGTTCAGTGAGAATAAAGATATCTAGCTACTCCTTAAACACTGTCAGTAGGCAGTACGAATATATCGAATAAACTATCGATTAATCATCATCACAGTTAGAGGCTACAGTTTGCACGATACAAATATAAATAAGATTCGTCAAGTTAAATATTTAAAATCATGACAAAACTCTTTACTTATGCAATACGAATATAATACAACAGTTAATCTAAGGTACAGTATAAACAACGGTGACATTTTCCGTGTCTAGCAGATTACTCTCATACTGTTGTAATCTACTGACAACATCACAGAAATATAACATACGTCTTATTTAACAACATTGAACACAGCAACGAGTTTAACAATGATTGAAAAGGTATGATTTATTCCATCAATAAATTACACATAATATCTAGAGGGCAAAACACTCTGGAATTACACTGATATTTTTTCCAAGGCCATTGTGGCCAGTGGTAGCAAAATCATCTAAACAAGTCACTTCTAGAGCCAAGTCAAAGTCAATAATGTCTTTATTCATAATTTGTACATGATCACATGACAAACATAGAATGACGTTTCACAACTAATTTACTAATTTAAACCTGGTTTATAGATAAATAAATATAGTATTAAATTTTACACAACAAGACGAGAAAAAAAAACATTTCATTTTAAATTATTGGGGTTTGTATTTTTAAGCAAAACAAATATTATAATCAACAGGGTTATAACATAAGAGTAACAGAAATGTTCAAACATTTGAGATTCGTCGAAAGAGTACGGTGCTTTAGTAATAGAAAACTCATTCAAAAGTCTTTTAAACTTAACTAAATTATAAATGGCATTGTTTTTTTGTTTCGGTAATTTATATACGACATTAATTCCAGCACTACTGGGCTTTTTATTGAAAAACTCAATGGTATATTTTAGTATTGCAATTTGGTTTCTGAATTTCGTATTATATTTGTGATTGTCACCAAGTTTAGGTAGTTCTATCTCTTCAGTATTGACGGTCAATACAGTTTCCAATATATACATGGCATAAACTATTAATACTTTTAGCTTTACAAAATGTACTTTGACCGAATCAAAACCACCAAGATTTTATATAATTCTTAGTGCTTTCTTTTGAAGTACTAAGATACTATTTAAGTTGAAATTACTAGTTGCTCCATATAATACAATTCCAAAGGAAATGTGTGTATTTACATTGTCATACCATATTAGTTTTTATTTTCAATTAAGCACAAACTTGGACATAGTTCTTAAAATATATAGTCCGGAAGAAATTTTGCCTTTTAAAGCTTGAACATGATCGTTTCATGATAAACGTTCATCAAGCAATAAAACTAAACTTTGTACTTTCTACTTTTTAAATTTTGTTATCAATAATTTCAATGGTAAAATCATGTTTATTACTTTTGTGTTTTGCGTATAATAAATAAAATTTGTTTTTTTTCTAGATTTTATAACAAGATTTTACTAAAAAGATTTTAATTTCTAAAATATCATTATTAGTTGTAACTTCTATTTCTGCTGTTTTGCCTGCCACAATCAAATTTGAGTCGTCCGCGTACAGAACCAGCCTACTGAATTGATTTGAACTAAAGTTGGCATACTTCTTAAAAAGCAGAGAAATAAAACTGGTCACAAGATTGGACCCTCAGGTACTCCGTGCTTAACCGTCAGTAATGGAGACTTAACTTTCGTTAGTTGATTATAGTTGTCTACGTGAGATACTTTTTCAAATGGTTTTCTATTTAAAACGTAAGTTCTAAACCAATCTAGTTCTCTTCCAATGATACCAAGATGTTCTAACGCCGTACTGTGGTGCACACTATCGAACGCTTTACTTAGGTCCATAACGACTCCTGCAACATTGTCTCCCCTATCTATTGCGTCAACTATGGTCTCAATTAAATCTAAACTAGCTGTTATAACTGATTTACCAACTCTTAAGCCATGTTGATCTTTATTATAAAGGTTATGATGTTCATGTATTGTGTTAGTCTTACACAAATTGCTCGTTCAAAGATTTTAGAAAATGTTGGCAATACTAATATTGGACGATAATTACCGGGATCTGCTTGACTGCCTTTCTTAACTACTGGTTTAGTCCTAGATATTTTTAATATCCCAGAAAAAGTTCCAGAAATGAATGAAAAATTGATAACGAGCATAAAATATTAATCGATACATCATCATCATAACCAGTAGAAAACGTATTCTTAAGTGAGGTTATTATTTTATCAAGTTTATCCTCATCCATTCGAGGAAAATGTGCTGATTGTTCTGTTTGAATAAGTTATATTTACAGGTGCTTTTCTTATTCTAGAAATGACTCGGTCATCTATGACATTCACAAAGTATTCATTTAGTACACTACATACTGATTGAGAATACGAAACAGTTTTACCGTTTAAAGTTAGAAAAATCTTATTGTTAAATGTTTGTTTTAATTTTATTTCCCGATTTATTAGGGTTCCAAGTTGTTTTACATAAATGTTCAGAATGTTTGATCTTATTTCTGATAAATTTCCTTTTAGTTTCAATCAACTTCGAGCCATATGTTTTTTCTTTTATTTTAAAGTTTCTTTTAAGAACCGATCATTAGTTATTCTTACGGTTTGGCTTTAAATAATTACGTCGTATTTTTCCTTAATTAATTCATTTGTTACCCCATAGCTTTTTTCTAAAGTTAATAGCTTTTTCAACAAAGGGAAGCAAGTATCGAACTATTATATAAAGATAACTATATCCTAGGCTTCCGGTATCACACCGCGTCATAAAACTACTACTATCGTCAGACGTTTCGCCCATACTTTGATGTGGCATCCTCAGTGACTTATCTGAGACATATCATATCATATCAGTGACATATTAGGTAGTTTTATGACGCAGTGTGATACCGGAAGCCTAGGATATAGATATGACTCCGGCCGCTCAAGCCTACGTATTAATATTATATAAAGATTCTATGAAATTTGTCAAACTTATCATTTGTAGGTGCCATGACACTTCGACCCAAGATGCATGATGCAGATTGTTAAGGGGAACGATTAATATTACTTTAATTGAAATTGTATATGCATTGTGTTATCCTAGAGGTGTTATCCTTTATCGTCTTTACACTATCAATTTTCCAATAGTTGTCCACCGTGATCAGAAATTTCTGTATTGAGGCCTGAGATTGTTAAAGCTCTTTTGGAAATGTTAGTAAACAAATTGTCAATTGCACTTTCCGTATCTAAAGTAAGTCTGGTGGGAAAGATAACGAGGTAGTGCATGTTATATTCTTAAATCAAAAGGTTTACAGGACAAGTTTGAACATTTGAGTACATCAATATTTACACCATCTGCCAAAACAATATTTGAATACCCATATCTAAAATTTCCAAAACTTGATCTAGTTTTTCTAAAAAGACATTTTCAAAAGTTGAATCTGGAGTCCTATAAATACCCACTAGAACAAAAGAGAATTAATCTATATCTGAATTGAATCTAACTCTTTTTATTTTTTTGAGAGTGCCTTGTTTAGTTTTTTTGATATATTGTTTTGGTTTCCGTTTGAAGTGAAGGAGTAATTACAAGCTCTGTCTAAATTACTAGTATTTACACTATTTCTATTTACAGTAAGTATATTCTTATTAATATAATATTTACAGTTTTGACTTTTACTGTTTACATACTTTTTATCGGCAAATAATCAATAAGATTTATATCAGAGGTGGAAAAAGGTTTAGGTCCTCTAAAAAGGTGGTTTCAGGAATTTATGGGTTTGCGAGTTGGGCGGTGGAAGTAGAGTGTTGTGTTGAAGAAGTTGTGAAGAATTCTGGATTTGGAGGGGGTGGTATGATTGAAGGGGTGGTTACAATGTTATGTTACTCCAGTGTACAATTTTATGTTACTTTGAGCTACAGTATTCAATGAACAATAAAACAAAATAAAAATAACTGTCGTGGTATGTTAAAACTGACTAGGTAATATTCGAAACGTAGTTAATGGGTGGATAAGGACAGCTAGCTTGTTGAAAAATATATAACCTTTACATGCATGAAAATTCAACATGAATATTTAAAGTTATTGGTTGTCTCTTCTGAAATAAAATTGCAGTTTCAAACTTTCAGAATGTTATAACTTAATCTATAAACCCGTATAAAGGTATATCACAGTTATGGACGGATGAAACACTTATGGACGGTAAAATCATTACTACAAAATGATCAACCAAACACGACTATGCATAGTTTAGCGGCTAAATGTTCAAATATATTTAGGGCCGGCCTCTTCTATTTTTTTGGGGAGCACTCCACACCCCAAGCCCCCAGCACTGTATGCAAGTGGATGTATCTTGAAGGTAGTGTCAGCCTTCTAATCCCAGTATCCCTCCACACAGCTTGGACACAGAGAAACAACGCCATCGGGACACCGGTCATTCTGCTCAAACCTGTTGAACAATCACAAAAAAAAAGGTAAAATATCTTAATAAAAATTATGTTTTGGATTAAACCACTGAATAATATTTTATTATAAAAAATATATAACCAAACAAAACGTTTCGTCTACAATATGGTAGACATCTTCAGTTGTATAGACAAAGAAGAGTTAAAATAAATGAATAAAATAAAAAATATATAAAATGTATTGGGAGTGTAAAAATTCGAAGGTAAAATAATTTTAAATTGTAAATAAACAAACTAAACCAGATGGTTCAAATTAAAATGATTTTAAATTGTTGAAAGACAATTTTAGTTTTGCTTATTCATACATGTAAAAAGATGGTCCCATGCTGCTGGTAATTTCAAAGTTTCATCTCGATGGTTGAAATTGTTTGAATGTTTTTTAATTTCTATTGCCTCTCTGAATTATTCGGAGAAAATAGTTACTTTCTTTTGCGACAATTTGAGTATTTTCGACAATTTGAGTAAAGTCGATTGTGTTTTAGAGGTAAAACTATGTTAAGCAATAGCAGATTTGGAAATGCTTTCGTATTTTGTATGCCGAATATGTTCTTTCAACCTGGTAGCCACCATTATCTTTGTTTGACCGACGTAAACCGATCCACAACAACACGGAACTCTGTAGACACCTGCACTAGACAGAGGGATCTTATCCTTTATGGGTCGCAGGAAGTCTTTAACTTTTTAAAGCGGGTTTTGAGCCAAATTGGGTGAGGACTCTGCCCACTTTGTCAGAAGTACCATGTACATAAGGTAGAAAAGCCCTTTTTTGTTCTACTCCAATAATTGTATCTACTCCTTTTTTACGTCTGTCAAACTGTTGTTTAAAAGCCTTATTTATTTGATGTGATGAATATCCATTATTTATGAAGGAATTCTTCAATACTTTCTTCTCCTCAGACCAATGTTCCTTGTCATAAACATTAAGTGCTCTTTTGATAAGAGTATTTAACACATTGTTCTTCTGAAGGGGATTGTGATTTGAATTTGCATGTAGGTAACGGTTAATGTGTGTAGGCTTTCTATAATATTTTATAATATAATATTTTGTTAAAATATCTTAAGTTTAAACTTCCATTTGATTATTACAAGGTGTATTACTATGACGTTTCTTAATATAGCGGGTCCGTGGTGGATTGCTATCGCGCGCGACTCCGGAGCACTTCAGTGACGCGGGTTCGATCCCCGAAGTCACCACTTACAATTTGTAAAGTTACCATACGGTGACGCTGGATAAATGTCAAGGTTGAGTAATAGAAAGGACTTTGTTGTCCTATTTTCGCATCGTTAAAAAAGACAAACTTTACCATTCTAACCTTTTACTTTGTAACTTTTATAAATACATTAGAAAAGATACAAAAATGAAACTAATTTCCTCTCAAACCTGGTTATGGTGTAAGGAAATATATTAATGGTTCAAGGATATTTTAAGAAGAATATTTTAAGCGTAGGTTATTTTCAGCTACCGTTAATTATTAGTCATAACTGGTGTGATAGTATCTTTTATGAAAATAAATGTTTAAACTGACCTTCAGCCATTGCCAATATATCGGGGCTTGTTTTTTAAATTTGTAATCAAACAAACCTTGTGTCATAATAAAATAAAATGAATAATTAATTTATTTTACCTTAAAACTTGGAGTTTATAATTTGTTTTGAAACGTAAATAAGGTTATTGTAATGTATTTTTGTTACACTTTAAACATGAGACAAGTTATTCCTAAGAGTTTTAAAGACCCTTGCAGTTGGTTCCATTATATTACAGTACATTACAATATAACAATTATACGTATAATAATTTACATAAGTAATGGAATTGGTAAATAATTTACCATAGAAAATACGTTAGTTTGTGGAGAATAGCTGGAACAGTAAGTTACATATAATTAACGTGTTATAACGTATTGCCATAAGAGTTCATGTTTATACAGGGTTGGACAAAAGTCCGGATCAGATTTATTATCTCCAGAAATATTAAGAAATTGTACCGAAATGTCCCCATCAATCGTAATTGTACATACGAGTTTTTCTATTTGTCAGCATGTGTATTGGACGGGCCAATGAAGAAACTAGGAAGTTTTATGTGTTCAATCGTTAGCCTACGTTTAGTGAAAACTCATTTTCAGGGCTCATTATTTTTTTATTTTTGCTAATGTTTTCCTGGTTAATCGATTGTGTTTTCAGTTTAACAATGTCTAACTTTCTAGGAACGCTATTTTAGTTAGATTAAACATATTCAGGTCTACAATAACTCTCAATAGACTTAGTCTGGGAACTTTGTCTTACTGACAAAGCTCTTTAATTTGACACACATTTCAGCCTAAGCCTTTCCAAACACGTTTTTGCACTCGGTATTCCCGAAGACAAAGTTTTGAAATCCCATAGACCAGATTACATTAACGTGGTCTAATTCATCCTTGTCTAGATAATGGAGTTTGTATATGGGGTTCCGAGGGGCTTCAGATTTTAAATCATTATTTTAAAAGCGCACGGTTTACTCTGGCTTGTTTTAGAAAACGAACGTGAAGTACTTCATCAGGAAACAGCTTCTTATTGGAACTTTAAAGTTATGCATATGTAAACAAATAATCTAGTAACAAATTTTATACTGTTGGTGAGCTCTTTCAGAAACAACGTTTCTTTCAGACATATAAACCTTTTAACAAAAACATTGATCTGACTTCAAAAACAACCCTACAGTACAATTCTGTATTGCTTTATTAAATGCTACATTCATAAACAATGAGTTTCTAATGTTTTATGCGTACAGACAATAATTTATCCATTACAATACAGTAAGCTATTACAGCTGTACTCATTTCATGGTAACCAATATAATAAATATTAATTTGCTAATACATATTAGAATACCACCATAGGCGCACACTATTTGTCATATTGTGGACTAAAATGTAGTAGTTGTTATAATCTTTCTTTACTTTAAGAAAATATTGGAGTCGGTGCTGTTGAATACGCAACAAGTACACGGTTTTTTGAGATATTTTGAGGGTTTTCACTTTTTTTATAGAAATATTAGTCCGATCAAAAGGTTATTCAAATGGGACCACTATGGAGTTAAGATCTATCAATCAATGCAAACTGAACAGACATATTCATGAACAGACATAAAAATAAAAATCGCCGCAGGTCAACTTGTACGAGTATAACCTCCTCGTTTCTCCGAAGTCGGTTAAAAACACCAACTGAGTTAAGGGTTTCAACCAGGCTTTTATTTGGTCTGAGTAACTTTGTTTCTGTAAGGCCTCACTTAGTATTAATTTTTATTGGATATTTGATTTAAATATTTTTAATTAGTGAGGAAATACCCTTTACTGCTAGCAACCAACTGGCTCACCTGGCGAGACAAAGTCGGCAACGGTAGATAACATTGTAGTCGTACGTGACTGTTATCTCAGGGAGCTCAGGGTAGACCGCAGCAACCTTTCTGGTCCTGTAATGTATCAAAGTTCAGCTATGTAAGTGATTGACAAATTTAAATTACAAAGATTGCTATTAAGAGGGGGCCGGATAGAGCCCGAACGGCGTTCAAATGGGATAGGGAATTTAACATGGGAAAATTTGCAAACTGTGTTTTACGTAGGTTAATGAACTAAAACGTGGAAAGTTTTTCTGGTGAGGCATAGAGTCATTAGTTATGCTGCATATAAAAAAACTAGTTCGGTAATAAAATTAAATTTTAATTACTGAATTTCGAGTTCTGTGTTCTTATGGAAAAATCCATTTTTTAGTTCTGAAGTACAGAATTAATTTCATGACGAAAGTAAAAGTTTAAGTGTTTATATGAAGCAGCATCAGTAGACCTATGCTTCTCCAGGGAACATTTTCACATTTAAGTCAATTGACATACCTAAAACGTAGTTTGCAGGTTTTATCCCGTGTTATAAGCGGTACTCTGAGTTGGACCTGCGGCCGCCCTATCCGGCCTCCTCCTAAATAAACCTCTGTTCAAAAACATTAAAACGCTGACAATTTGTAGATGTAATATTTTATATTCATCATGATGGGCATTATTTAAAATATACTTTGACATTTTTACGATAAAAATCGGAGTACTCATCAAACACAGGAACATTGTTAGTTTGAAAGTTCATAATAGTGGTGGAGAGCAATTTAGTAAAAGAAAGAAACGGACTTTTCTTGCGACTTCCGGAAAACGGAATTTATTCCGGAACGTTTATACCTATAACGTGTCCTCATTTTGCTTGGTTGTATTTGTAATTGTAATTTGACAAGCCATCAATTTTTATGATGTAGCGGTATTTTCAAATATTGGTTGGAATAGTCTTAGGTTAGATCTCAAGTTAAGATATTAATTAAATGTAGTTCTTAGATTAGTGTAGTCCTCTGAAGACGGGTGGAGTTTTTAACTACCCGAAACGTTACGAGTAGTTTTTCTCCGGAAGTGGCAGGAAAAGTCCGTTTCTTTCCTTTTACTAAACAGGAACAGTGTTTTCACAAGTTGTGGCGTTTCGCCGTCAGTGTCCATAGCGAGAAGTGGACGTACATTCTATAACCTGCTAAAGTTGCAAAGTTAAACTTCACTAAAAAAGGTCACTACAATCCCCTTTCGCAAAACAAATTGACTTATTTATTGGTTACCATTTAATTAAAGCTATTATTTAATTGGTGGGGTAGTTAAAAATGATATTATATTGTTTCAACGTTTTGAGATGTTTCAAACACAATGTCATGCATACCATCAAGTTGACAATGATTTAGGTTATTAAACGAAGTGTAATTTTCATACATAGATTCACTATTGTACGAGCTAGAACACAACAAAACTTAATTTCCGAATAGCCCTCGTAAAATTAAAATCTCAATCAATTAATAGTTTTGCAGCTTGTCGTTTTATTGCCATCAAAAAAGGACCCGTTCTGAACCGCGACATTCTCAGTACTATGCTCTAATTTGATCCGTTTAGTTATATGTAGTTAGTTGCAAAAAGTATATATTACACACCATAGGCTGTATAGTAATATTTTAACTATCCATGAACATAAGTGATGAGTTCTAAAGTGTTGCCTTAGTGTTCAATTTGTTTCTTATTTTACCTTAAATAGCTATTCTTAAACTTGATTTTATCAACTTAAAAACGAAAGAAAACTATATGTATAGTGAAATGTGTTGAACAAGCTCACCAGTCTAGCCAAACTCTTCCGTGCTCCGTGTTCTCAAAGATGTCATCATCGACATAGAAAGCAGCTGCGTGACACATCTCATGTTCCAAGACCGCTCTTAGGCACTCTAAGATACGATTTCAGCCACTCTAGTGCCTTCCCTCGTACCCCATAATATTCCAATTTTTTAATTAGGACTTGGTGGTCAACACAGTCGAAGGCTTTCGACAAGTCAAGGAAGACACTTAGAGTGTCCCTTCGGCTCTCAATTTCTTCCACTATCATGTCAACCAGACTCACGACAGCGTCAATAGCTGATTTGCCGCTTCGGAATCCGAATTGACTTGGTGACAGTAGATTGTGCCTTTCCAGGAAGCTTACGCACCGCGAGAGAAAAAGCTTTTCGAAAATTTTGCTGAATACAGGCAGCATTGAAATAGGGCGATAATTTTGAACGGAATAGGGGTCGCCCTTTTTGAAAATTGGGGTAACCTTTGCGATTTTGAGTGAGGAGGGAAAGATCCCCGAATGAAAGGAGAGGTTCACCAAGTGTTCAAGTGGCTTTAACATATGCTTTGAGCATTGTTTTATAAGCCACGTTGATACGTAGTTTGAGTCATTGGATTTTTTGCAAGAAAACCCTCTTATCACTCTCTCAATCTCCTCCTCTGTTACTGGGACTAAGGCCATTGAGGCCACTGGGCTCGGCGTTGCTAAGGGTCGTGACCGATTCTGTGGTGGACGGAGTCCTTGATCGGCTCCTACCGAGGCAAAAAAGTGATTGAATTCATCAGCAGTCCGTAAAGGATCTTTGATGTGTTCATCGACATAGAAAGCAGCTGCGTGACACATCTCATGTACCAAGACCGCTCTTAGTCGCTGAGTAATGTTAAGCACCAGTCAGAAACTATATGTATAGTGAAATGTGTTGAACAAGCTCACTAGTCTAGCCAAACTCTTCCGTGCTCCGTGTTCTCAAAGATGTCATCATTGACATAGAAAGCAGCTGCGTGACACATCTCATGTTCCAAGACCGCTCTTAGGCACTCTAAGATACGATTTCAGCCACTCTAGTGCCTTCCCTCGTACCCCATAATATTCCAATTTTTTAATTAGGACTTGGTGGTCAAGACAGTCGAAGGCTTTCTCATGTACTAAGACCGCTCTTAGTCGCTCAGTAGTGTTATCGGCCTGTCAGAAACTATATGTATAGTGAAATGTGTTGAACAAGCTCACCAGTCTAGCCAAACTCTTCCGTGCTCCGTGTTCTCAAAGATGTCATCATCGACAATGAACGCAGCCGCATGACACATCTCATGTACCAAGACCGCTCTTAGGCGCTCAGTAGTGTTTTCGGCCTGTCAGAAACTATATGTATAGTGAAATGTGTTGAACAAGCTCACCAGTCCAGCCAAACTCTTCCGTGCCCCGTTTTATGAAAGATGTCATCATCGACAATGAACGCAGCCGCATGACACATCTCATGTACCAAGACCGCTCTTAGGCGCTCAGTAATGTTAACGGCCTGTCAGAAACTATATGTATAGTGAAATGTGTTGAACAAGCTCACCAGTCTAGCCAAACTCTTCCGTGCTCCGTGTGTTCTAAAGATGTCACCATCGACAATGAACGCAGCCGTGACACATCTCATGTACCAAGACCGCTCTTAGGCGCTCAGTAATGTTAACGCCTGTCAGAAACTATATGTATAGTGAAATGTGTTGAACAAGCTCACCAGTCTAGCCAAACTCTCCCGTGCCCAGTGTTATCAAAGATGTCATCATCGACAATGAACGCAGCCGCATGACACATCTCATGTACCAAGACCGCTCTTAGTCGCTCAGTAGTGTTAACGGCCTGTCAGAAACTATATGTATAGTGAAATGTGTTGAACAAGCTCACCAGTCTAGCCAAACTCTTCCGTGCCCCGTGTTATCAAAGATGTCATCATCGACAATGAACGCAGCCGCATGACACATCTCATGTACCAAGACCGCTCTTAGGCGCTCAGTAATGTTAACGACCTGTCAGAAACTATATGTATAGTGAAATGTTGAACAAGCTCACCAGTCTAGCCAAACTCTTCCGTGCCCCGTGTTAAAGATGTCATCATCGACAATGAACGCAGCCGCATGACACATCTCATGTACTAAGACCGCTCTTAGGCGCTCAGTAATGTTAACGACCTGTCAGAAACTATATGTATAGTGAAATGTGTTGAACAAGCTCACCAGTCTAGCCAACTCTTCCGTGCCCCGTGTTTTCAAAGATCTCATCGATATGAACGCAGCCGCATGACACATCTCATAAAAAAGCCGCTCTTAGCGCTCAGTAGTGTTAACGACCTGTCAGAAACTATATGTATAGTGAAATGTGTTGAACAAGCTCACCAGTCTAGCCAAACTCTTCCGTGCTCCTCGTTTTCAAAGATGTCATCATCGACAATGAACGCAGCCGCATGACACATCTCATGTACTAAGACCGCTCTTAAGCGCTCAGTAATGTTAACGACCTGTCAGAAACTATATGTATAGTGAAATGTGTTGAACAAGCTCACCAGTCTAGCCAAACTCTTCCGTGCTCCTCGTTTTGAAAGATGTCATCATCGACAATGAACGCAGCCGCGTGACACATCTCATGTACTAAGACGTCTCTCAGGCGCTCAGTAGTGTTAACGACCTGTCAGAAACACAACCACTCACATAAGCACTTTCTGAAAACTAACCGGCAGAAATCTTTCAAAACCCTAAATAGTATAAACTCATATTTTCTAAGTCTTGTAGACATGACTTAAGCACGAAGAAACATAACTTGACAGATTTGGAGCTAATACGTTGAGCTTTTTAAACTGCCATTTTTTATTTTCTTACATATAAGGTGTCCCATAAGTAAAGTGCCGGACACTAGGAAAAGGTTAAATGGGTCAAAATAAACAGACAATTAAGAATTCATTTTTTTTTCTTAAATTGCTTAGTTAACCAGATATTCGCCATTTTATATTTGTCATTACTTATTTATTTTATCCCACATTACTTATCGGACTTGACTCAAACGTAGGATAAATTTGGATCTAAGTAAGACCTTAAGTAAAATGAAAGAACGGACTTTTCCAGCCACTTCCGGAGAAAACTACTCTTAACGTTTCGGGCAGTTAGAAACTCCACCCGTCTTCAGAGGACGGGTATGGTAGCATGGAGACCACACTAAATACACGTCTCGTAACTGAACGCCCATGTGAGAGAAGCATGGCGACCACTCTAAATACACGTCTCGCAACTGAACGCCCATGTGAGCGAAGCATGGAGACCACACTAAATACACGTCTCGTAATTGAACGCCCATGTGAGCGAAGCATGGAGACGCACACGACGTACAGTTAGTCCTTAGCAGTGTTATATTTTCTTGTTTTCATGATTTATGTTTTAATGTGCCGCTTCTCCCATGAAAACATCAACACCCCGTCGGCTGAGTGCCTCAAACTTCCCCAACCCGCTCCCCCTCCACTCATCTACAGACCGGGCTGTCAACTACCGGCCTACAGGGATGTTAGTTAGTGCGTGCCCCCCGTAGTGCGAGGTTCGTGGTCCGAGTCTGGGTGAGATCCGTTCAATTGATAACTACTTACCACATCACTGTGTTTTTCAGCTATTTGTTTTTTTTCAGCTATTGATTGTATGTTAAGGCTAACATGTAGTTTTATCCCTATAACGTGTCCTCTTTTACTTGTTCATATTTGTAATTGTAATTTTGACAAGCCATCAATTTTTATGATGTAGCGGTCTTTTCAAATATTGGTTGGAATAGTCCTAGGTTAGTTCTTAAGTTAAGATATTAATTAAATGTAGTTCCTAGATTAGTGTAGTCCTCTGAAGACGGGTGGAGTTTCTAACTGCCCGAAACGTTAGGAGTAGTTTTCTCCGGAAGTGGCTGGAAAAGTCCGTTCTTTCCTTTTACTTAATTGCTCTCCGCCACTATTATGAACTTTCAAACTAACATAAGTAAGACCATTTAGGAGGAAAAAAAATTACCAGTATAATCAAACTTATCGTTTTCAAACGGTGGCTATTTTATTGTATTTTTAGGGCGTTTTGGGCGTTACATCTTAAATGGCGAATAAACGGTGAGCTTTATTGCAAAATGTAAAGAATACCGTTTTTAGCGATATTTATTACCTATTTATTGACACCTAAGTAAAAAAAACGTTTATGAATTAACAAAGTAACAGTGGAAACCGTGGCAAACATCAAGATAATAAGGTGGAAAGTTGTCCGTTTTCAGCCAGAGTTTCCCCTAAAGCTTCGTTGTTTCCCAAAAGAACTTTATGATCTTAGTGTCACTAGATAGGTAATGAAATTCACCACAAAACGTTATTCATTACATTTTATCGATAAACTCACCATTTATTCGCCTTTTAAGGTTTAATGCCAAAAATGCCCTATAATTACCATAAAATAGCCACGTTTTTAAGATAATAAGTTAGATCATCCTTCTAATTTTTCTATAAATGGTCTTACGTAGATACAAATTTTTGTTAAGTTTGCGTTAAATCCGATAAATGGTGTGGGAAATAATAAATAATTAGTGAAAAATATAAAATGGCAAATATCTGGTTAACTAAGCGTTTTTTGAAAACTTTTATTCTTGATTTTATTTTTATTTTGACCTATATAACCTTTACCTAGAGTCTGGCACTTTACTTATGGGACACCCTGTATATTAAACTTGATAAACGTCGATGCTTACAACCTTAATATTTTATTAACGAACTGTTGAAAAGTTGTTAGTGATAGTTAATTCTAATATATTTGATAAAAATTAGTTTATAGTCTGTCCAGATTTGTGTCACAAAGAAAGCTTGTCTACAATATGAGCAAGTAATGCTTGAATGGATAATAGTGACACATTATAAAATAAAATTGAGTTCTTCAATGGTAGGAGTTGTGGTTAAAATAACATGTATGTAGTTTGGAAAAACATGTGAATCAAGGTGTCAAGCATAGCTAACACCTCAATAAGACTGAACGCCCTAAAATCTGAGGCCGAAGGCCGGAGCGAGGCTGCGAGCGTAGTCAACAGCCTCGCAAAGCCTGTGGATATACAGAAAGCAAATCTGGAACAAAAAGCCCAAGCAAGGCTATGGACATAGGGTCCTATAGTTCTGTGGTTAAAACACTTCATTCGAAGGCCGAAGGCCGAAGCTATGCTGTGAGCACAGTCTCGTAAAATTCTAAAGTAGCCTATTTAATACTCCCAGTTGTAGGACCTCGTAAATCCTACGTTGTTATTATTGGAAATTCCATACCATATAACAAGCAAATCTAAAGCCAAAGGCCGAAGTGAGGCCGTGCGCGTAGCGGTACAGTCTGTGGTAGAGCACTTCGTTCTGAAGCCTCGTAAATAGCGTGGTTAGAAAGCAGTTGAATGTGAGGCTGTGATCGTTGCGTATCACAAGGATACCTGATACACACCAAACTCACCGTGAAATGCGACACTAACGCTGGGGAAGTCTTGCACCAAGCGCTCAATGCAAAAGTCAAGCAGGACTCAATAGAGCGTACAAATACTCCCAGTCTAAAAGTATACTGTTCATTCCATTACTTACCGAATATCAACTTTTTAATTTAACTTAACTAGATTTGTTCTAAAAGTTTCTCAACACCGAATAACTAGAAGTAATTCTTAAAACTCAAGATTGAGTTAAATTGCAATTTCAAATGAAGTGATGATAATCTCATCACCCGGGGTTTAACGGATCTCAAGCGGCCGGGTAAGCTAGTTTGCTACATTGGAATAATTATTGATCGATTGATGTCACTAAACACACGTTCTACATACAGGGTGTCCCACGAAGGCGTTTACAAGTTTGATCTCATGCAACTTGGCAGATTGTTCACCAATCATTATTAAACTTTACACACGTAAAAGTAATAGTTTCAGAAATGTTCTGTAAAAGCTTCATCTTCCTGACGTGTATAAAAAACAAAATAGCGGTATAGTGAAAAAGCACCGGTTTTCCCTCCTTAACATTATTAATAATAGTAATAATTATAATTTTCGAAATAATAATGTTTTCATGCTTTCTAGTTTTGACACCCATCAGTACACAGCTGTTTGTTTGACTGTCTATGTTGGAGAAATAATAAAAACTATAATAACACATTATAAAAAAGGGTTTACGATAGTTTTACTAGCGGTTATGAGATCATAATATTTTATTTTGAAGTTTACATGAATTCTCTAGCAAATTCGCACAACAGAATTTTCTTTTATACCAAGACATTTTTCTATATTCAAAAAGGTGTTATTTTTGATTTTTTTAATAAATATACCGGAAAATAATCTACGAGGTACGTAATTATATTTCAAACACCATTTATTTCAACGAACTTACACACATCTTTTGCATTGTTCTTATGGGAAATACAACTGAATGACCTATTGGTACCAAGCACACTCAATTCATCTGAAGTAAAATGTGTAATTAAATCTTAATATCTTTCCCTTACAACTTTATACAGGGCGTCAATTAAGTTTGAAGATGGTTTCATAACCTTTGTATGGCGCAGGCTAAATGCACAAAATATTACAGATCTTTTCTAGGGACTACAAACTACATTTTACGTAGATGTCGGCCCGATGGCGCCGCTGCCATATCGTTTGACTATTGCATATCGTTGAACAGGTATTTTCTCAACACAAACAATACCGCAAACCCCACTTTTGAGATTATCCAAATAATAATCTGAATTGGTTCAGAACATACCTAAAAGACATAATACAATGTGTTAGTGTCCCATTTATAGAAAACGGAAATTGTATAAAATTTGCTACATCAAAAGAACTTTAAATCCTTTCAGGAATGCCACATGGTAGTGTACTAAGCCCCATTCTCTTTTTAATTTATATAGACAATATTAAATCGAAGCCACTTTACTTTAAATTGTTTGCTGACGGCACTTCACTGTTTGTAGCTAATCAAAATCTTCAAATTTAGAAATAGAATCATACATATACCTTAATATTTTGTTTGAATGGTTCCAAAACAATGATAATGTTATAGAACAATCTTCCAAAAGGAAATTTTTAGGAATAACCTTAGACCAAAATGTAACTTTTCAACAACATATTAACATAATCAGTAACAAATTTCAGGTTCAATATACTTTATCAGAAAAATATCTTCCTTCTGTAGTTCACAAACTCTTATCACTATGTCCTATGGAATAATCTTCCCCTATTTAACATATGGAATAACAATTTGGGAAAGATCACCATCAGTAAAACATCTATCGATACTTCAGAAGTCAGCTTTAAAAGCTATTTTTAGGAAACCACAACGTTACTCATGTGTCAATTTATTGAAAGAAAACCAAATTGTTACAATTTACTCTTTATACATCTACAAAAGTTTAATATTCTTCAAAACAAATTTAAAATCCTCTTTAGATCAAACTATACTAGACTTGTGATCAATTCAAAATTCCAAATACTCGAACGGCCTATTTTTTTTTAATCCCTATTTATAATATGATTAAACTGTATAGCAACCTTCCAGATTCTATGAAAGAAGAAAACAATATCATTAAATTCAAAAAGAAACTAAAATCAAAATAACAAGCAAGTGTATACTACAATTTTGAAGATTTAAAAAAAACAAATTTAAGATTAGCAGTTGAGACAAAATTCAGAGTGTTTAATTATTTTTATTTAGCCTCAATTATTTTTATATTGTTAATTGTCAATGAAATTTGTTGTTCACGCTAATAAAACACTATTTATTTTATTTAAAAGATATTACCGTTTAAATTTTCAAAAATTGTAAAAAACAACTCAAACTAGCGAACAACATCTACAACCATATACAATATGTTACGTTAGTTTGGAAGTACAGGTTTTATGCCGTATCTTATGGCAAGTCCCAGATCGTTAAAAATTATTTGTTCGCCAAAACAATGTTGTAAACCTTTTAATGAATTATTCCATCAAAAGTTGTTCCATTAAAGGTTTGGCAGAAGTGCGAACTGCGGCATTGCTTATGTTGAAAAGTACCTTTCCAATGATATGCAATGTGTTTAAGCCATCTGCAAAATCCGTTCTACTAACCCCCAGCGGCACCGCCCGACCAAACACTACGTAAAAAAGTAGTTTGTAGTCCCTAGAAAAGGTCTTCAATATTTGGTGCGTTTAACCTGCGCTGTTAAAAAGTTCCAAGAAGCCTAGAAACACCCATGACAACAATACCCCAAGGACACCTCGCTCAACCCTCACAGCCAGCAGTTCGTGCCGCGCCGCCTCCGCGTAAACAATAATGTGTCGACACCTCTACCCTCCCCGCGTTGCCCCTCAATGAATATAAAGTTTCCCCCATGTAAAGTGTAAATAAAGCAGTGTGTATAAACAGTTATAGTGTTAGTTTAGTGTTGTGCTCTGAAGATGGTCTTATTAGACCGAAACGATCGCCCACAACACATCTAGCATCTAAGTGTCATCAGGGTCTACAGGCTACAAAGAAGGTAGTTAAAAAGTTAAGCCATCTCCAAACTTAATTAATATCCTGTATAACAAAAAAGGTAAAATTTGGTGCGTTTATTCTGCGCCGTTAACAAGTTATTATACAGTCTCCAGACTTAATTGACACCCTGACAAACTACAGTGAACAAGCTTAACGTGTATACTTACTGCGTTGTCCAGCGAAATGACTGCGTATTTCACCGGTTCTCTATACATTTTGGTGTGGCCAAGTGCTCTCTCTGACAGAGATATGTCAGTCCATTCAAGCTCCAGGTCTTCTGGGAGCTGTCAAGCAACATCCACACACTTATTCCACATTCATTATCTATGTTTACAATCAAAACTTGTATGAGGCTATGAGCACAACACAAGACATGGGAATGAGAAAATTGATCATCTTGCCTCATAAGTTCGTCTTCGTTACTTGCCATTGTTAAAACCATTTCATAACTACAACGTCTCCACAATTCTACTACAGTTACTTTTATTTGCATAAAATTTACTTGATCATAATGTGTGGATCCTCATCAGCCTAAAACCTTCCCAAAAGTTTCTTGTTAGAAAATATCTATAAAGTATACATACAATAAAATAAACATTAATCGTCCAGAGAAACTTTAATAACCAACAAATTACTTACAGAGTAAAATTTGTACATTAATTACATAGTTGTTGTTACTTAGTTATTACTATTTTGTTAAGCGAAATGCAGTATTTATTACGTCTAATCATAGATCTTAATTTGTATAAACGCTAAATAGCTAATTCCTTTAGTAATAACATCTAATCATAAATATAATACACGATTAAACATAATGCAACACGATTGAAGATATTTGAAAACCCCCTGTGTTCATAGGAAGACCATGGTTTTAATAAACGATCCAAAGAATTCAAGGTCTGAACAGAAACATTTATTTTGAACACAAATTGAAGAGCTGGTTGATTAAGAATGAAATGAAATGAAATGAAATATGAATGAAATGAAATAAATTTTATTCATCCATAGTTTACAATGAGTTTTGTACAATTTTGGCTTGAATATTCTTGGCCATCGTTTCCAGTATTGATGGCTGGCTTGCTGCACTTTACACTGTATACATTGTTATCAGTTGCACAATTGTTATCACTGATATTGGACGTCGTGCTCCTGCAGCGTGTTCACTAAACTCCACTCACACAAACATTGCACATTGTAACATAACTTTCTTATCTCAACTACAACAAAAGGAACCTTTCTATAGAAATCTACAGTTTGCTCTATCTAATAACTTGCATGATGCTTGATACGTTCTCTATATTTAATAACCACTTTTTAACTAGTACTTTGAATTTATTTATGTTTTTTATACTTTTTATCTCTTTCGGAAAAAAGGAAGGAGCACGACGTCCAATATCAGTGATAACAATTGTGCAACTGATAACAATGTATATAGTGTAAAGTGCAGCAAGCCAGCCATCAATACTGGAAACGATGGCCAAGAATATTCAAGCCAAAATTGTACAAAACTCATTGTAAACTATGGATGAATAAAATTTATTTCATTTCATTATTTCATTTCAGAATATGTTTCTACCACTTGGATATTTCAATGTTATACGCATGACCTGTGTAACGATCAGTTTAATAACTGTTTTTTTATGTTTACCTTAACATTAAGTTACCTTAACTCAAGCTACAAATAAGGTAATTATTAATATTAAGGTTTTCGACCAAAATAAAAGTAAAGCAATGGAATGGAACTCCATTTATGTCTTATGTTTTTAATTTAGCGTTCAGTAACTAGGTGGTCTTCTTTTATCCCAGCCGATCTATATTTGTTAGGGAGGTGAACAGGTAAAATAGCGTTTGAACTAAAGTAATTAAAAGTCACTACAATCCAGTTCTTCCAGTTCAAACCACATCAAAACATCATTATAAACGGTTTGAAATATTTCAGTATCACTGTGGAGTAGTATCTTCAGTCACTGATTGAAACTGAGATACTTGCTGTCTGCTATATTATTGGTGGCAGAGCTGCTAGTTAGCAGACAGCATCCGGTTTTAATACGGCTTATACTTAATCAAATCTGTCCAACTAAAACTGAAATGAAATTTGCTATTAAAAAGTCTACAATATCGACCACAGTTCATTTGCGGGACCAATTTCTCGTCACACTTAGTTAGGGAGACAATATTATCTAATTAGCTTGCTAGTTGTTCCCTTAACAATGACTCATGACCTTAACCTACTCAAGACCTGGTGTATACTTAACAAAATGCAAATAAACCTAGAAAAAAAACAAAATACATTAATTTCCATCATGACAGTTTTGCTTTTGTAATTTATTAAATATATGTTTAATTAAGTATATCGGTGTATTTTCAACAAAGGTTGAGTTAGGATAAACACATTTTTCACAGCGAACTTAAATTTTCAATTAGAAGATTTTACAAATTTAGGAATTTTTGTGACGTCAGTCTCTTAAAAATGCTTTATTTTGCATTAGTTCAGTCATGTCTTCAATACGCAATGAAATGTTGAGGGCCGCACAATCATCTAATAATTAACCTAACAACAACCCAAAACCATTACATCTGAATAATTTTAAAGACAAAGAGACTGCTCACTTTTTTTAGTTGAGGAACTAAACATACTTCCCAGGAAATATCTTTTGTCTACAATGTTTAAAGCGGTGTCATATTAGAAATAGGAATTATACGTCAAATGAGTTTTGTTGTATCACAAGGGGTTGCGCCAGAAATGAATTTTTAACAAGTCAATTGTTAACAAAGACACAGGATACTTTCATTGCTTCCCTGCATTTGCGACAAAGGAGTCTCCCCTCGCCCAGTCCGTCTATGTCTACGTCAGAGGTAGGAGCTTTAATATGTGTGCGCTTTCACCATCTCATAAGCAATCCAGCCGATCACATGTTAGATTTTTTTTTGTTATTTTTATTAGAAGGTCAAAATTTTACCTAGGCTAAAAGTATATCAATAAAAAGCTTCCAGAGATATAATGTAGAAGTGTAAGAATGCATGGTAATATGTTTACTGAATAGTTATTTGTACACAACATTAACATACAGGGTTATTCAAAAAGAATCTCCTACTTTCAAACAACTCTCCTTTAATAATTATAACTCAGATATAAATAGATTAAATATTGAGTAAAAAGAGCTCATTTCAAAGTTTGTCTTCCTTGGTACACATCTTAAAAACCCACCATGTCCTCCCTTGGCTGCTTGGCAAAAATCTATCCGAAAATCAAACTCTTTTTCGGTAGATCACGAAGTAAATATTAATTTGTGGATTTGACTTCAGCTATGATACGGTTCCACAGGTCGTATAGATTTACTCGTATATTCAGAGTACATACGTAAACCTTCACCCTTACACAGCCCAACAAAAGAAATTAACGAGGAAACCACCAATCTACGACGAAACTCTCGCTGAGCTGAACTGACTGGCCTTTTGGAAATCCAAGAACGCAAAATATCTCGTGTTGAATGCGCAGCCATCTTGTTGGTAATTAAAAGCGGAAATTACCTCTCAGTATATGTGAACAAAACTTTTCAGCTTCTTCTTTTCAACCACATGTAAATTATTCATGAAGCACTACTGAATAATTAGTCACTCATACTATAAAAGTTAAAGAAGAATGAACAAGACATGAAGTAAGACATTCTTTTTGGATAGCCCTGTATAATGTTGTAATTCATATATTTTTGTCATCAAGTTCCAATAGTAATTAAGATCTTGTTTGTATACATCTAGGAAAGGGTATTTTGTGTTCATGAAGAAAGATCAGTTAGATTAGTATATATAAGTAAGCTGGACTCAGTTGAGTTTGGTTGTATCCTCATGTATATACTCGTACTTGTCCAGTTATACTCGTATACAAAAGCGCTGCAGAGAGCTCGAATACAAGGACAATAACAAGCTTTCTGAACCGTGTATTGTTCAAGTAATATTTCTGTTTATAGAACTGACCACGCTACTAGTAAACGCAGTAATCTATTTCTCTATGTAAACAAGTAAAAGTGATGTACAAATCTTGTGAAATAAACCCTACTTATACAGGGTGTTTTTTTTTTAAACGCAACCCAACTTTCAAACTTTAGTAAGTCATTTCATACGAACGATAAAAGGTCGTAAATTGTACTATTGGCTTGTTCATTTCAATATCTATCAGATGGTATGTATTTTTGCAGTAATATAGTGGTTTTGGTTTGCTAATTTGATGTTATTGTAAAATAAACGCAATCATGGTTTTAGCAAAGATCAAACAGTGCTTATTGTTGAAGAACTCTTCAGAAGAAGATAATTTATTTTTGTCAAGATGAATTTGGGGTCAAGTTTACAGGTGTGAATATTCCAAACAAATCTAAAATTCACAGATTTGTAAAAAAGTTTAACAAAATAGGTCATGTAGGGAACGGAAAACATAACAGAGGGCGGACTGTACTGAATGAAGACATGACGGACAATGTTAGGGTTGGATTAGAAAATTCTCCTAAAAAATCTTTTAAAATTTTGAAACAACAAAAGCAGACAGCACACTAACACCTGGATACTCGATCTTAAACGCATCTTGACAAAAATGTTATCTTCAAGTGTTCTTCAACAATAAGCACTCTTTGATCTTTGCTAAACACCATGATTGCGTTTATGTTACAATAACATAAAATTAGCAAAACAAAACTTCTATATTACTGCAACCATACATACCATCTGATAGGTATTGAAGTAAACAAACCAATGATACAAATTACGACCTTAGAGCGCTCGTAAAGAATGACTTACTAAAGTTTGAAATTTGGGTTGCGTTTTAAAAAAACACCCTGTACATACATAGTTTGGTCTCAAAATGTTGACTCGTGTATTTCAGTATACTAACTAGCCTATACATTACGTTGTTAAAAAAAATGTTTTGGTTTTGGTTAATGGCCGCAGTAGTGTTGAGCATTCTCAACTAAAAGCGTGGTTTTTAGCTTTCAATCAAGCATAAACCAGCCGATAAACAATTAAAACATATTCTGTGACGCACAACTTAACAAGACAGTGGGCAACGTGGGTTAAAATTGTTTTTGTTATCTGAGTTGTGTTTACACAAAAGTTAATTCAATTTAAAAATTTAAAATTCCTACGTAGTGAGAGGTTTTAGCCTAACCTCAAGAGTTGAATTTGGTTTGAATTTGGGATCTTCAAGTCCAATACCCAAATTACACGGTACCACTATTTTTACATATGAACCTTTTTCTAGCTGACAATTTTCAAAGAAAACACGTTCGGAAATTTTCCAAAGTGAACTAGTGTTGGTAATTTTATTACAGTTAAAGCTGGTTTCATGCCTTATCCGTTTTGAAGATATACAGGGTTTCCAGTAATTAGGGGATCAAACTTCACCAGGTGGTTTGTCAGGCCATAACAAAGAAGTTATTTCTTATAACACATTGGCCTATCTCACTTAGTTTTCCGTCTGTTTGTCTTTCTGTGTTTTTCACTAAATAATTTTTATCTCCAACGTCAATTAAGTTAAAAAGTTCAAACTTTGAACATTTGTTGGTAGTGTAATCAAACCAATATTTCAAAAATAAATTTGACTAATTTTCATTTCCGGTTTGAAAATGGCGGCCTTTTTAACTTTTCTAAGCTGAATAACTAAAAATCCTTAAATTTTATGGTAAATACAGAAGAAGAACAATACGTGGCAAATGTTTTTATATATATTTTAAGACACAGATAATTGTCCTGCGATAAGTAACAACGGAGATATTAAGGTTTTCCTGAACACACTCCTCTATTTACATTTGAGAAATCTATGTAAATAAAGGTTTGCTGACCAAGTTTGTTGTGCTGCGAGAAGTAAAAACTTGAAGAACAAGTTTTCCTGAGCACAAACCTTTATTTACATATGTTTCTCAAATGTAAATAGAGGAGTGTGTCCAGGAAAACCTTTCTAAGTATCTCCGTTGTTACTTATTGCAGCACAGTTAACTTGGTCTTAAAGTATGTATAAAAACATTTACCACGTACATTGTTCTTCTTCTGTATTTACCATAAAATGTAAGGGTTTTTAGTTCAGTTTAGAAAAATTAAAAAGGCCACCATTTTTACGCCTGAAGAGAAGATGGTCAAATTTATTTTTTAAATATTGGTGTTAATTATACGAGATAGGCCTATGTGTTATAAGACACCTTTTGTTTATTATGACCTGACAAATCACCTGGTGAAGTTTGATCCCATAATTACTAACCCCCATCTTGAGAGTCTTACAGATAAAGAGATCAAAGCCTGTCATAAATACACCCTTCTTTCTCCTCACTACCAAGAAATGAAATTTCTTCTGGAGGTAAAAATGCTAGGTTATTAGTCTAAATGTTTCAGAATAGTTTTTTGGACAATGCGAGTGTCTTTTAATCGTTGTACACGAACACATGAATTGCCTGAAACCTTATCGCTAGACATGCATCCATTTAATTTTCCATTCTTCATGGCCGTCTTCAGCTTGTGTCTTACTGTAACCGGAAACACGTACATCAAGCGACCTCCGTATTCTCACTGTTTAGCGGAAACTAACTTACTGTATCACGGTATTATAGCAAAACAAGACTCAATTTCTTTCACCATTCTGCATTACTATTACTGAATAAAAGCATATGAAATGCTAACCACACAAATGGGTTTGTTAAGTATTCACATACCCTAATTTTAAAATCTTCCGGAATACAAGGAATTAGGAACCCGTTTTTGAACACGAAAATCCCTTGAATTAACGGAATGAGGCCGATACATTAAGCGTCTGTTTTTTAATTAAGTACTTGAGACTCCAGGCATGCGTACACTTTATGTCACCGTGAAGGGTCCGCCTCAGTGGTCACCTCAGAAAAAGCTTGAATTCGTGCGCCAAAGGAACACACAGCACCGTTCACGTACCAACTGGCAAAACAACGGGCCTTCTTTCAACTAATGCAGCCTAACTGTCAAACCAAGCGCTTGCAGAGATTTACGGTGGACCGTTTTTTGGAAGCTAGATGAGATTGAGATGAGACGTTTTTAGAGCCCGACTTGTTATAAGTTGCTTAAAACTTACAGAAACAAACTTTGAAAAGGTCCAGGTTTTCGTGCTTTACAACTTTATTTTGTACACTTGAAACGCATCATTTCAAAAAAATACGCTATAAACGCGTGTCGGAAAATTTTGCAAAGTTTCCAAATATATCATGTTTATTAAAGTAAAAATTATGTTGACAGGTGAAAACGTGCCACCATAAACCCTTGCACTGAAGTGTCTCTGGACTATTTAGATATTAAGATGTTATTGTACTCACATTTGAGGATTTAACTCGTCGCCGAGTTTTTGTAAACACTGAGCATTGAAACGCCAAACAAGCAACACCTATAGCACCTGCAACCTTTATGCTAACGATGGCTAACTTAACCAAGCTTACGCTTACCAGTTATAATTTAGTAGTTTTCTAGTTTCTGAAATACCTGATTGTTAAAGACCGTCGAGTTGAACTCAGCAAAGCATCTCCTTGCGAGTTCATCTCTGATGCAGTGAAAACAATGTCGGAATCGTTCTGCCTCCGGATGACACCTTTTGTTGTTCGGCAGATCATCTACAAGTGTTTGAACGTGATTATTCTTCAACACTTAATTTAAACTCATTTAATGTAAACAACAGTGATTTATTTATTTACAGGCGACTGACAATATTTCATAGTGACACCGGTGTACAATATGTCACGACACCTTTAGGCCCGCAACCAAATGCCAAAAGACATAGCTGGACTGTACCACTCGTTGCACCCAGAGCAAAGTACTGTAAATAAACACAACACCATCGTAAACCCCAGTCTTACAATTCAATGATTATAAGTTGAGAAAAGAGACCTGAGCATCATTGTTGATTCATGTAGTCCCACGATGGTTTCGAGGGTTACCTCATCGTTAGGTGTGGTCAAAGATGTCGTGTTCAGTAGTTTGTATAAATGGAACAAACCAAAACTACAAGTAATCATAGGGGAAAATAATTGTTAAGACTAGTTATGATTAATAATTATGAAATATTTTTAATAAATTAACCCGTTTTCAGATTCGCGGTGTAGTCAAATATTTAAATCTTGTAATTAAGGAGCGTGTTGTTGAGAAACTCATCTTGGACGTTGGCTTAAACTAAACAGAAACCATATTGAAGATGTTGTTTAGAAAGTTAACTAGTTTTGCTTTACTTTATGTGTTTTATTGTTGAAACTATGAACAATACCTAAAGGAAGTAGCTTAATAAAGCATTGCACTTTCAGTACTGTTTATTTTGCTATATACTGTATTATGATATGTATAACATGATATGACAAATAGGCTATGCTTTGCTTGTAATTGGGATATTTTGATTTGTTCCATTTACATAATATTAAAACTATTTCTTTGTAAACACCTGACTATGAGCAACCTTCGCAACCGGTTGTGGCATTAAATGAATTTCAACCCTCTATCTGGAGGATGCTTGATTATTTTTGGAGGAAACCCAAAGATTTAAATATTGAGCACACATTGAGCGACACCTCATTTAAAAGTCTTGGTTTAAGAAGCAGAAAAGTGGAAACAAGAGCTCTCTATCTCAACCCAGTGGAAAACGAGAGCTCATTGCAAATAATAAAACCTAATTAAGGCTATTATTTAGATATAAAACCTCTAAAAAGCAACTAAAATTACAATAAATATCTTCAATCATAACAATATTTAAGCTTCGATTCTAGATTTAATGTGAAGACTTGTAACTTTATATCGGCAAACATATTTACTTGAGAAGGAATATTAAATACATTTTACATAGGATTTGCTTTTGAAAATAATTACTCTTTAATTGGGCTCGTTCACAAAGCTTTGAATAATAACTAAAACAAACGAAAATGTAATGAATTGTTGTGTTTTTAAACTTCGGCTTCCTGTTTAGAGCGACATACCTTCCACGCGCCATTAAATACGAGTATACTAGTTCAACGTATGATCGATTTCATGAAGAGGGTGGCCACGGCTCAGTGTTGAGTGTACTGTATGTTTGGCGCCAAATCAGGTTCAACTCCCGGCGCTGCAGCTACAAACTTTTCACAATGGCCACAATCCGTCGTTCGGACGTCTCGTTATCCCACCGGCCTATTAATCCAAAATTAAATCTGGGGAACAGTCGGCCCTACTTTTTTCACTCATTACACACTCACCATATTCACCTTCAAACACCCTCTAGAAATGGTCGGTGTCCTCAAATCGAAGGACCAAAGTATAAAGACATCGGTTTCAGGGTCGATGGTTTACATCAAAGTTTCCTAGCTGAACGGTTTTGATGGTTTGACCTAGATAAACGTAAGATGGTTTCAACAAAGGCTTTGCTTATATTTGAGGTACGTGCGGTGAGGTGCGATGAGGTACGGTGACGTGCGGTGACGGGTAGTTATGTGCGGTAACGTATGGTGATGGTGACACGAGGGGTGTGTGGTGAGTGAAGTGAGCGTATTGTTGACTCTGCGGTAAATGTGGTGTAGACAGTAGCTGATTGTTTAGAGTGATTTCCTATGTCTGCCCTCCTCCTCGCATCCTCGCATCCTCACTTCCCACTCACTTACTGTAGATGCAACGTGATGAGTGAACCCTCGTGTATTGTGTTTCTACAGAGCAAGAGGACAAGTTTATTTGTGAACATCACTAGATATGTATAAATCAAGTCATTGTATAATTTCATACAAATTATACAATGACTTTATGTTATATCCAAATGTTCCACACGGTGGTTGTAAAATACAAAATATATAAAATCAATAAATATTTTGTGTCTAAAGAGATCTAGATAGAGTATTCAAAAATGCGACCTGCAGAGATGATACACGCATATGCTCGTAAAAAAAGGTGAAAGGTAAAGTTTGTCTTGTTTAACGAGGCGAAGTTAAGACTACAAAGTCCTCTCTACCACTCAACCTCGACCCTTACCTAGCGTCACCGTATTAGTCACATTACAAATGTAAGTGGTGACTGCGGGGATCGAACCCGCGCCACCGGAGTGATGAGCTCCAGAGTCGCGTGCGATACCAATCCGCCACAATAAGTTGTGTACATATGTATATAACGTGTTGAAAGAATGTTCGACACGTGTTCTTGGATGAGGATCGGTGCTCATTTCATGGTCTTAGACCTGGGTTTTACCAAGCTGATGGCATGAATACCTCATTTTTCCAAAGGTAATTCGATAACAAATTTAAATGTTGAGGATTAATTAAATTAATATTTTAAAGTTCTACCAACGTCAATAAAAAACTGAATTTAAATGAAACTTGAAAGAGAAAAAGAAACATATTGCAATTCTGTAAGAGTAAAAGTAACTTCAAAATGTTACTGCAATAAGTATGTAACTGTAAAAGTAACGATGGTAGTATATTGAGCTAGCACCTAATCAATAACACAAGATAAAAAACAGTAAAGTTTGTCTTGTTTAACGAGGCGAAGTTAGGGTCCTCTACTACTCAACTTAGAAAAGAGGTCATGTTGATTATCGAAACAGGTTACAACAAACAAAGTATCAGGCTAGAGAGGGGTATTACAGTACTCGTATGTGTGGGTGTAATACATATTGTATTGAGTGTAATTAATATGTACTGAACTAAACACCGCCACGTTGCGGTTACGTGTGTCTGACACTACATCCCCTGTATCATCAAAGTTTGGCTTATCCACTGTACGTCTCCAGAGAGATTATAAACCGAACTGCACCCTTAGCTAGTGTATTGGCTGTTAGAACAAATAACCGACATCAAACAAAGTTATAAACAAGGAAACTGTAACACACCTACGCTGTGCTACCATGATTCCATTACGAATTGATCTTCAAACTCCTTGTTCATTGTGCATTAAGGTTCCAACAACAATGTTTGGTTTAAAACCAGCATGTTATATGTTTTAGATTAATGTTGTAGTATTTATTTAATACAATTCACAAAACGATACTAAAAGTTTTAGTTTTCAATCTGTCATGTAGGGGTTTACAGACAAAGTCCTCAAGTAGTTGCATTCTTTTCAGATTTGTAATACATTTAATGGCGTCAACAATCGTGTTTCCAACATTTCGATCTGCCTCGACTATTAGTATGCTAAACAGAAACATTTTCAAAAATAAAAAGTCAGTTGTCTTCTATTTAGAATTTAAGGTAACCTCACTTTTTGCATATATCTGTACAAAAAACGTAGGCTGGAAGTCGAAAAATTATCAGTAATCTGTAATAATTCAGTGAAATACTGAGGCCGAATACCTCATTAAAGAACAATAATCTGTTATGATATGATGAAATGCCGAGACGTGTGAAATAACAAGGCCAAATGTCAAAGAAAAGTACCGTGATTAGTTAAGAATCGGTAAATAGCGGTGTTATACAACAAAGCGTTATAATACCAAGACCGAAGACCGAGTGGTATTTATTTAAATCTACCAATAAATGACAGAATACTTAGTTGAACTGGTTTCTGGTGATGTACCGTACTTGTGAAAATTACAAACACAGATAAATTGTCCCACAATCGAGGATCAAATGTGTTAGCCGGATACGTGACCAAGTAGAGCGTACTCCTACTTTATTTAGCCAAGACAATCGTTTAGCCTATAGGGAGGAAATTATCAACAAAACAAATCTTTTGAAAACAGCTTTTGTCGATGACTGTACCGTTATAATTAGTACTTTGTTACGTTGTGTATCGTTCAAAATATCTATCTCGTTTTATTGCGAGTAAAGAGTAACCACAACCATTCAGTTTCAGATACTTTTCAAAACCTTGTGATCGAGCGTACAAAGTTAAAAACTATACAGTGACGTTTTAAAATGTATAACTGGTAAAACAGTCCAGTCAGTTTGAACATACCTGTGAGAGAGGCAATAAAGGAGAGGACCTCTTGCGGTTCTTCCACTTGCGGAGGATCTTCCTCTTCAAGTTCAGTTTCTAACAACATAAAGTTCTATGTAAAAGAATACACAACTTTTGTAATAATGAATTTTCCCTACATTTAATTTTCTAGATAAAATTACAGAAATACTTCCAAATGCATCCTAGTAGAAAACCTCTTTGATCAAATCCTAAGTGATTTGGCTTATAAAAATAGTGGTCTTTATTATATATTTACAATTTTTACTGAAATAACAATTTAAATGAGTTTGGACGTAACAAATAGTGAGGCTATGAATGGTTCTGAAGCCTCATCCGATTCTGATTCGTGCTGAGTGGCTGCTTTGCACTCAGCATCTTCTTCTTGGTGTTGAGTTTCTAACAACATAAAGTTCCATGTAAAAGGATACACAAATTTATTTATAGAACGAATTTATTTATTTTTGTCTTCAAATTTCTTTAGTTTTAAAGGATACACAACTTTTGAAATAATGAATTTTCCCTACATTTAATCCTTTAGATAATATTACAGAAACACCTTTAAATGCATCCTAGTAGAAAATCTCTTTGATCAAAGCCTAGGCGATGTGACATTTTTATTATATATTTACAAATTTTACTGATATAACAATCTAAATGAGTTTGGACGTACCGTTATCAAATAGTGAGGCTAGGAGATTTAGAGCCTCATTAGATTCAGATTCGTGCAGAGTGGCTGCTTCGCGCTCAGCAAGAGGACTGGTGGATTCGGAAGGCGAAGAAGACGAGCTGAATCCTTGGTCACTCATTGCGATTGAGTCGTCTACAAGCCAGCATTTATATTTGAAAGGGAATACTGAGAAGAAAAGCTTGAACAACTAAAACACTTAAATAAATAAAAACTATATTTAAAGATTTAAAAAATATATGGCGATTATTTTATGAAAGAGCCTCAGAGAATATGAGCATTTTTCATGAACACCTGTAGACAAAATAAATTTTTTCATTGTACAGTTTGATTAGTTTTAAGTTTAACTTTTTCCAATAACATTAGTCTGAGGACAAGGGTATCTTATAAAGTGTTTTTCAGTAGCTATAACTTACTACGGACCTTCTGCCAGCAAAATAAAATATGATATCTATTCTTTAAAACAAAGTTACCATGCTAAGCTTTTTTACAACTGTAAAAATGATTTGAGGCAGCAATGAAAGGTCATAATTAATATTGTTGGGAGATCAGTTGATAAACAATGTGCTCAGTATAAACAAAATATTGTTAAATACCGGAGAGTGTTTAGATGAGCAACGGATTGCAGCTGATACTTTGAATAGTTTCCACATCGACGTTCTATAAACTGATATTACACCACCCAAAGCAGGAATTCCACCTGTTTCCACCCATCATCACGTAGCCTCCTCTTAGCTGACCCCTAACGATAGTAATGAAACCCTAGGGATTAATAAGTCTTCACAACATACAAGGCAACTAGCTATGATGGTTTTTGACACTTTTAGTAAAGAGTACACATAGGCTAGCTCATTAGATTGTCCCGTAATTTCTTCCACTGCTAATCTCAATTTTTCGACTTTTTCCAAGGGGTTTCCCAGAAGCATGATCATACAGCTTTTTAAGAAGCTCTGGCTCTATTGGTAATCGTCCTATCTATTTTTTGTCAACATTTTCGAAGATACTTGCTTTAGCATTGTAAGAAGGTTAGGATACTAAATTACCGATAGATTTCCAGAATAAAAGATACATTGATATTACCACAAAGAAGTCCAGTGAGGAAAATATTTTATTGTGTGTATTTCTGGTCTAATGAAACACGAAAAATAATAAAAAACTACTGGATTATTTGTAGACTTAAAATAGGATTTCGATTTAGTTAACCAACATATATTTATATTTAAGTTGGAATCAATTGAAAAAAGAGGGGATGCTTTAACTAGTTTACGAGTTTCCTAACTGAACGCGTTCAAATGGTTACAGGTCACTTCTGCATACTTCTGGCCGTCAAGGCAGGCTGTCTCACGGCTCGGGTTTGTTAGCCATTTTATTCGTTATTTTATAAACAAACTTTTAAATAACCAACTTCACGGATGAATATTTCAACATTGCTTTACTATACTCAGAACCACACAAAGAGGTTGTATTTGAAAAGTCACAAGTGAACTGAAAAGTTTGAAATCTTGGTTTGATACGTTTAAGATGATTTTGAATACAAACAAAACAGTTAAATCAATTTTCGTGTAAAATATAATGAACAAAAATGAAATTTCAATGTTTTATGTCAACATTCATACATGTCATACATTCGTTACTACCCGAAATAGCAATAGCCTACTACTATTTTGGTACTACAAATCATGTAATGATGTGGTCTGTGAAATAATTTTTTAAATGTGTCAAACCTATTAGTTTAGTTCGACATAAGCTACGATTTTCAAAATTTGTATCACATATTTCGAACTGGTCGGTTTTTTAAAGTTACTTAGTGCATGACATCAAAGATCTCAGTCCAATTTACTGTAGTCCTGACCTCAAAAAATGTATTTTACCCGTAGCAGAAGTATTGTACTTCTATACTGCCGCCGTTTTATTATGAAATGAAATGAAAAACGTTTTTATTGGTGGCGAAGTTAGTTCTAGAAAGGGGACTTTACCCTCGTCCACTTAACCACCTCGATTGTGTGTGAAGTAAATCCTCATTTTTGTGTCAGACTAATAACACAATTTGCTTTGACATGCACCGAGACTCAACGTGTAGCTTAAGCTTCTGTAACATCTTTCACAAAGAAATGGTCTGAACCTTCTTTAATGGTGTGGTTCCATATTTGTCAAACAACTTGTATACCAAGCGCATTAGACTCAGATTCTCAAATATTCAGATATTGAATGTGAAGAACATGTATATAACTTTAACTGTTGATACATGAAAATGATTTCAACACAAAACATTCCAATTTAATTGGTCTCAAACTTGATTAATTTTAAGCGTATTTCTACAGAAAATGGAGTTATTTATTTATTTCGTCGAAGAGAACGAAACGTCGTAGAACAAAACAGTTCTCAGTTTTGCGCTTTCTCCTGAGTCAAATGGGAAAACTTTACGGGAATAGTACGTTACATAATATAATTGTTTATGTGTATACAGGGTCAGGCAAAAGCGTGGAAACGCCTTCATAACTTTTAACCAGTTTTTTCAGCGCAACCGAACTCGGTACATTTTATTAGAGGAACCAAAAGTACCTTTTAATGCATACTGACACTTTGCCCCAGTTTTCGAAATGGGGGATTGGAGGGTAGCCTCATAGTTTTCATAAGAAAGCCCTATCGAGTGACACCTCATTTTGAAGGTCTTAGAAAATGTTAATGAATGCTGAAAACTAGACGTCTCTAGCCTAACCCAGAAAGAAATGGCGTTGATTTTAAGTTACACAGAGTTTTAAGTCTACCCAATCACCCATTTTGAAAACTGGGGCAAAGTGTCAGTATGCATTAAAAGATACCTTTGATAACTTTATCAATATGTACAAAGTTTGGTTACGCTTAAAAAGTGACTAAAAGTTATAAGGCGTTCCACACTTTCCTGTGTAACTTAAAATGGACGCCATTTCTTTCTGGATTAAGATAGAGACGTCTAGTTTTCAGCATTCATCATTATTTTCTAAGACCTTCAAAATGAGGTGTCACTCGATGGGGCTTCCCTATGAAAATTATGGGGCTACCCCCGTCACCCAATCCTTACATATTGAAAACTGGGGCAAAGTGTCAGTATGCAAAGGTACTTTTGTTTCCTCTAATACAATTTACCAATTTCGGTTGCGCTGAAAAAACTTGTTAAAAAGTTATAAAGGTGTTTCCACACTTTTGCCTGACGCTGTATACAGAGCGTGTTAAAAATTTAGGCTATACGTACTTTAATTGAATGTAGATTATTACAAATCATTTCTGTACCTTTTGAAGTTACACTAGCTGATAGTTAAAACGTCGGGTTTTCATTTACGGTATTTAATTTACACTGAAAAAAACATGCTGCAGTTTCCGTTGTCTTTTGATTGCCAATTATTGCAATGACATCACTTAGGGCACAGTACAGCAAATTTGCAAATCTGTACCAGAGCGATATGTAAACGTATGAACATAAATGGTCACCATTTTAAACATGGCTAAATTGAAGCAACAAAGGACATGTACATAATTCACTCATAAGTTAATTTTTAGACATGTTTACAATAGACTTAAGTTAATAATGTGTTAAAATATTTTGGAACACTCTCCATAAATAATGTATTCATTATTATAGCATTTTTGTCAATTATGCACGCAATTTGGTACACATATTCCATTTATGAATCTCTAGGTTAAGTTGGATAACCAGAAAATCGGACCACTGGAAGTGATCTTTCTTACCAAAAATAGGTGTTTAACACCGTTTTTCCACCGCAACCTTAGTCTGGATGTCCATATTTTAAATATATATTTGGTACACATGTTGAATGGTTCCATACGTGTTTACACCAAGTTTTTTAAAAACCAGACCATAAATGCAGTTTTTGTAACAAACCTTATTTTAGGATGAAAATTTACTGATTATTCACAAGAACTCACGGCAGCACTATCTTCATCACCATGGTAACATTTACACTAAAGTACCTTTAACACAAAGTTCAAAGAACACACACACGTAGGACGGATAAAGAACATTTAAATATATTAAGACGCACATTGAAACATATACACGGGAGCTCGACCGAGTGCTGCATGCAAACTGGCGACAGATGGACACTACTCGTCAGACCTCCTTCTCTTATCAGCTGGTTGCATATCTCTGTCTCTGTCTTGTCGAGTACTGGATACTTTATTATTGCGAGCGCATATTACTTGGGTTTTATCATACAACGGGTGTCCCCTGTATCGTAGTTTTTCATTTAAAATATTTTGCTTTTGGTTCTTGTGTCCGTGGTAAATTTCAATTTCTTCGAGGCGGTCTAATCTTTTTCCTTTACGGGAATGATGTAGGATTTCCATGTTTTTGTTTATGCTATCATAGGTGTGTCCTGTGTTAATTATGTGTTCTTCAAATTTTGAATTTGGTTCTGGTTTCTTAAGAGATCCAAAGTGTTCTTTGAAACGAGTGTGAAACGATCTCCCAGTTAGGCCTATGTAAAAGCTACTGCAGTCATTGCAATTGATTCAGTACACTCCTGATCCTGAGTATTCATTTTGGGTTGAAACTTTGGTGGGATTAATTCGGTTTTTGAGTTTATTACTAGTTTTGAAAGATACTATTCTGTCGTATTTTTTGAATGTATAAGTAAAAACGTATTCTAAGTAAAATTTACAATTTTACAAAAATGTACAATCTTATAAGAAATTACGAAATTAATTATCTCGTAAATTATAATATCATGAACTTGGTAATTAAATCATATAATCAGAAGGGGCAGCGCTCTTATCGACCCCTAGGTTTGAGTCTTACATCATCGGTATCTATCGCTAGTTTGACGTGATTTTCCTTAGCTTTAGAAAATTGTTTTAGAAAATGGTCCCGCTGCATTAATGTAGAATAAGTAATTGTGTTTATGTTTAGTATTTTGTGGTCACTTAATAAAAAGTGAACCGACTTCAAAAAAGGTTTAAATGAAAAGCTCTAAAAAAGGAAAAATAACTTTAAATGTATAATATCACGTGTCTTAGTCTACTACAAATGTATTTAGTCACTGCTACCGAACTTCAATAAATTGCAAAATGGAACTTCGTACTTCTTGTTTAAACAATGCATTGAAATTCCACCAACCATATTTAGACTTAAAAAGCTATTGACTTGAATGTTTCATTTCAATGAGTGAAATATTGGACTGGCTAAAGGCTTTAAACCCAGTTACCACTAGTCTAGGCAACGTTGATCCATACATTTTGGAGAAAAAGAGTCATGTCAATTTGAAGTCGGCGCTGCAAATTTGTCCAACAACAATTTCTAGGACAGCGCCGACTTCAAATTGAAATGACTCTTTTTCTCTAAAATGTATGGATCAACGTTGTCTAGACTCGTGGTAACTGGGTTTAAAGACTTAGGATTATTTTGTGGTTTCTTGGATAACATATGATTTTTTGGTATATTTTGGATTTGTTTCGGATAAAAGTACTTGGTGTACAACTTATGGTTTAGTTTCGGATCTATGGTTATTGGTCTTTTGGTATAAGGCCTGAATCTTTTCGGTGCATTGTTATTGGGTTTATGAAAACTATATGAAGTACTGTGGAAATATATTGGGAATTTTAGAGACGTGCGTGTGTTCGCTGGATTTTAAATGTGTTTCCCTAAAGGGAATGATTTGCAATTTCACCTCTTTGTGACAGATTTTACTAAGCTCAAAGCCACGTTTTGGAGCTGTGCTCAATGGAGCTATATTTTGAGTGGTGTGAACCAAGATGCATTTTTGGAGTTCTTATTGCAGCTTTGGCTGAATAATAAAGAAAGTTGTGAGGAATTTCAAAAATAATAATAACTTGGGTTTCGGTTTAGTTTTTTTAAATAAAATGGGAATTTTGCATCAGAAATAGAAACATATTGTAGGAAATATATGGTATGATCTTTTATGAACGGTGATTTTGGGATGATGTAACTAGTTTTAGTACGGAGGCCTCCATTTATTTGCTAATAATCAAATGTGTTATTTTTATGTTTGTTTATATCTTGTTATATAGGAAGTCTATTTAAGGATTGGTTTTAATGCTCTTATATTTAATGGCTTTCAGCCCTAAATATTTCAAGGTATGGCTGTAGCTTTAGTTTCAATCGTTTGATGTAAGATAATCCTTGTGCTGAAATATTTTTTTGGGTTATTAGTAGGACAGTTTGTTGCTAGTAAGCAAATAATGGTTAAGATATTAGTAAAATCCTTGTCAAATATGGACTTTTACGAATCAAATGTAAATTTTGAGACTGATATTGGCAGTTTTACCAATGTGTTATGTATTTATTATTTAAGATCTTGAATATGTCTAATTTAGTTATTTACAGTGTAAAAGAAACCCCCACGGACATTGGAACAAGTGGACAGTGCAGTGTGAATAGGTGTGGACACGAGTTTTGGAAACGTGACTCTGGTGTTGAGAAATATTGTGTGGCAGGAATAGCAGACATAGCCTTGACTGCAGTGATGACTGCAGCTATTTGCTGACTCGGCTTGTGCTGACTCTGCACGTGCCCAAGGTGACAGCTTCAATGGTATGTTGTTGCTTCACTGACTCGACCTCGAGCAGTGCTGAGACAGCTGGATGGCTACTCTGGGTGTGAGGACTCCATGACCTTCACCTCCGCTGACACTCATCTGGTACCTGGAGAAGACCGCCGTCAACAATCTCTACAAACAACACTCAACAATGTTTAAATTTGTCCCGGTGTGATTTTTGGTGTTCTGCAAGATGCCTGCTATCCCTCTTCCCCTGCTCCTTCTACAGGCAGAACACCTCAGAACAATGATCAATTCTGCGGGATCGAAGAGCTGTCAAAACTGACTTTCACAATGTGGGATCCTGGAGTTCCTGCTCGCTCTCTCCTTCGTTCCTCTACGGAGAGACCTGAAGTCATGGACTACGATACGGGATCAAGATGGCTGCCTGAGATTCACCGTTGGGTTTCGGCTGTTCTTTACTCTCCCATAACAAACTTGGAGATTATGTGGAAGTCCGAGTTCTTGGCTCTAGAGAGTGGTCTACCACAAGAACACGAGGATGCTGCGACCACGAGGACACGAGGATGCTGCTGGTCACCATTCAAGGGCCTAAGGGATCACAAGCTGTGAGGTTCCGGGGCATCTTCTGTGGAGGTGGAGCAGGCATTCACGGACAACATTGGAGATCAGCAGAGCTGACGGCTCGGGTCTAGGAAACTCAGGCTGCGCACAGACATCGAAGCGGACACACCGAATATAGTGGGGTTGGACTGGACTTCGTAGTGAGGTGAAGATCATTATTGCTGGACACTCATTTTGTGTGGAAGTTAGGTATAAAGTATTTCGATGCAGATTTGTTATTGTACATTTATTTTGGTTGATTAAGTTTTCAAACTCAATTACTTATTTACATCTAATTTAGTTGCTGATTTTTGTATAATGAATATTTTTTGAAGTTGTATTTACGTTAATTCTGGGGACCAGAGTTTCAGAGGAAGGGGGGTTGTAGAATAAATAATTGTGTTCATGTTTAGTATTTTGTTGTCACTTAAAAAGTAACATTTTAGATAGGATTTAATGTACATTTATTTAATGTATTTATCTGATAGATAGCGTGTACTGTAGGGAACTTTGTAAACATTGTGAATAGCTGGGTGTCTGGTATGCTAGCCTTGTTGCCAAGGGCTTAGCTTACCAGTATATAGTTAGAGTAAGGTCATAGGTGGACAGATAGGTTGTAGACAGGTCAGAGAGAGGTCGGAGAGAGGTTTTGGACAGGTGTTAGGTGTGTTCAGTGTTTGGGGCATCGGCTACATGGCTTTTGAGCGAGCCGAGCTTGGTGGTGTTGGTAGGGTAGGTTTTGTTAAGTTTAGTTTCTTTGTATTTTAGGTTTAAGTACGAGGGTTTGTTAGATTTAAAGAATAAATTTTGTTAATAAATAGTTTGAAATAATCTTACAGTAGTACCAGGTTAATAATCCGAGTTACACCTTAAAATGCAAGATAATGACGCTTTTCCATTGTTTTGCATTACGCCCCCAAATATCTAGTATAACGATGCTTTCCCGTTATACTACACTAAAAGTAGTTTGGAGAATAATCACCTGGATCAGGGTAACGCTTCGTCCATTGACCACGAGGACTTTACTTATGGAAAGTTTGCAGAAGATTGGCCGTTCCCTTGTCACAGTCATGTGAAGCTCGCAGGGATAATTGCTTCTTTGCTTCACTCTCGGCGACGCTTTGGCCGGATGGGTATGGGTCATCGGTTTTGCTTGTGACCCATGTGTCACGGCAAGAATAGGTCGTTTCACTTCCGTTGTTTAGTTTCGGTTCTTAGCCAAGCTGAAAAATTAATAAGTGGTTAGCTTCACTCGCGTTGACGCTTCGTTGTTGCTGGTTAAGGCCATTCGTTTGGTTATTGCCAGCTCACAAGATTTTCGACGTTTCTTTCGTGTAAAATTACGTTTCGGTCCTTATTCTTATGACTTGAGGGTAATTCGCTCTTCTCTTGGCAAGTTTGCAATACTGAGAGATGTTTACATTGACCATGGTCACGTGTCGTCCTTTAGTCTCGCATTAGTGGAGATTTATTTTACTCATTGTTAATTTTGTTTTCTAACTTTGGCTTTCCTTCAACTTTAAAGATTGAACCTATGTCAATCGAGTTATTTATCATAAATTTTACAAATTTATTTAATTTTTCTGTACGGTTCTATAAACAGTTTAACAATGTTGACACAACAATGTTAACAATGTAATTAACACAACTGTAGTTCAAAATCTATGAATAGTACAGGCTTACAGATCCAATGTCTGATTTCGTATAATTTTAAGATTTGCACGTATTTTGACTTTTATAAAATGTATAGTTTGGCGTCTATAACTTTATAAATACAAACAAAGAACTTTTTTTAATATTTTAGTCGAAATATGTTTTATCTGTAACACTTTAATATTTGAAGGATTAAAGACTACAATGCTGTTGGAAATTTATTTTTACATACAAATAGTGCCATTATTGTTCTAGTTTTGTTCGAAATAGTGCATTTACTACGCAAAATGCAACAAGTACATGGTGTTTTAGATTTTTTTGATGGGGTTTTACTTTATTCATTTATAAGTTTTAGTCCGACCACGATTTTAAATAACGTTCACAAGTTATTTTTTGAATAAAGAAAAAAAGTCGCTGCAGATCAACTTGTATAACCTCCTCGTTTCACTGAAGTCGGTTAAAAATTCGCTAAAAATAACAAAAGGAGAACAAATTTCACTGCTGAGGTGTAGGTGGTCCCCGCAGTACACCCAAGTATTGGATGCCTGAAGGGATATTATGTTTTGAAACAGAGGTAGAGAACGAATCTCTTTCGACACCTAGCAGCTCCGGTCCTCCCAGGCGATGTTTGTCAGTCACTGGTATATATCAAACCACTATATGCGCACTTACCACCGAGAACTAGCATTTAAAATATACCAATTTAATTACTTACGCAGCTTTTTTTCGCAACTTTACTTAGTTTTTGTATCAAACAAACCTCAATTTACTTATTTATAAGTACAAACTCACGAAATTACGAATGCACGTCCTTTTTCCAGTTTTCATGGAGTACGCCTATACAAAAGTAACACTACGTACTGTAATAAGTCACTAGCGGTAGTAGTTAAAACAATAACTGCTAGAGTGAAGCACTAGTAGTCTGCAATGTAGATTGTTTTGAGTTATTCTCTTAGCAAAAGAAATGGATACATACTGTAAGTCTGCTTCCTATGGAAATTCGCTAATCATGCTAATGACTGTACTGCACACTTATGTTACATGTAATTTCTTTATGTTAGTAAATTCTGTGGATATAAATTATTATAAGGTAAGGCATAAGGTTATTTACAAAACTCAATCAACAAGCCTTTTCAGATTTAAACAAACCTCGTCTAGGCTTATTTGAATGCGGTTAAATTTGCATGCTGATTTGATAGCATACAAGTAGAATAGGGGATTTTAACATCCAAAGAAAAATGGTAATGCACAGTGCACTAACTTGGTGTATAAAGTGATGAAGCCTGGCTAATCACTATTTTGAAAGCTGGGAAGCAATATCTTAATGTAATCTTAAGAGATGGTCAATTGTTTTACCACCACGCCAAGTGAGGACACCATCCCCCAACAGTCTGGAAATATCAACAATAGCAAAAATGAAAACACAAGAAAAAAAAGTAAAAATTAACAGAAAAAGACCGGACTTTTTTAACAACAAGCATAACAGACCTTTGTCGAATGCTCACGCCAAGTGAAGACATTATCACCCAATAATCTAGAGAAAGCATAAATAGCAAAAATAAAGAGTTAATGAACAGATAGTACAACAAAATAACGGGAATTATATAAGAACAGACAAACTGCCTCTTTGTCGTACTACCACAGTGAATGAAGAAATCGTCGCCCAAAATTCTGGACGAAGCATGAATACCAAAAAAAGCAATTAGTAAATTAAGTAAAGTAAGTACAACAAAAAGGACCAGAGTTAGGTGTATTGAACAAGCAAACATGATTCTGCCATTTTGTCGTACTACCACGCAAAGTGAAGACATTATCCCCCAACAATCTGGAGAAAGCATAAATTATGGCAAAAATAAAGAGTTAACGAACATAAAGTACAACAAAATAACGGGAATTATATAAGAAGAGACAAACTGCCTCTTTGTCGTACTACCACACCGAATGAAGACATCGCCGCCCGAAATTCTGGACGAAGCATGAATACCAGAAATTAGCAATTAAGAAAATAAGTAGAGTTAGTACAACAAAAGGACCAGAGTTAGGTGTATTGTAACAAGCATACAAGACTCTGTCCTTTTACCATACTACCATACCAAGTGAAGACACCATCCCCCAACAGTCTGGAAGAAGCATAAAGAACAAAAGTAAAGGCTGAGGAAAATTAGCCGAGTTAGTACAACAAAAGGACGAGACTTGCATAGTAACAAGCATACAAGACTCTGTCCTTTTACCATACTACCATACCAAGTGAAGAAACCAACCCCCAACAGTCTGGAAGAAGCATAAAGAACAAAAGTAAAGGTTGAAGAAAATTGGCTGAGTTAGTACAACAAAAGGACGAGACTTGCATAATAACAAGCATACAAGAATGAATGAATGAATGAATTTATTGTTTCTTTCTTCCCAATACAACAATACAGTATATAATACATTTGTAAAACATATATGTACTCAACAATTTCACAAAATTTACAACGTAACTTAACTATTTTCTAATATTACTGTAACAAAATTAACTAAATTAATTTAGAAACAATAACAAAATTATCTTGAGGTAAATCTACCTGTTTGGGACTTGCACCTTGTTGTTGGGGTTTGTTGCCTGTTTGGCTGGCCTAATTTTATTCAAACTGAAATAACTTAAAATCTACTACTGATTTGCGACTTTTTTTTTGTGCTGTTAATTGACTTTGTATCTTTTGTTTTGTTGTCTTTACTCTATTGATGAAAACAAAATTTCTATGTTGTTGTGTTTAAAAATTTTGATCGCCTTTTCGAAATTATTTCTATTGTTTGTTTGTTTTATTGTATCCGTCAAGCTGTTGAAGAATTTTGGGGCTAGATAAGTATAGTATTTCTTGTATAGTGTCAAATTCGGTTTCGTTACATCGACATCCAAGGCTCTACGGATGTCTTTTGACGTTTCAACTTTGTTATTGTTTCCACTTCTAATATAAAAATCTCTTAACACTTTAAATATGTACAAACTTCTTAATGGTAAAATATTAGTGATTTTAAAAAGCTGGTCTGTATGTTCTAACCTATGTCTATTTAAAATTAATCTAATAAAGCACTTCTGCAAAATAATCAAGGGTTTTAATGAAGTTAAGTATGTTCCTCCCCACACAAAGTCCATTCAAGCTTAGAACTTTAAGGCAAAATATATTGTCTACTCAGAATAACATACAGTCTTCATTACATAAAATAACCTTACATATTGTATTAGTTTGTCTCTTAAGTAGTTAAAATGCACTTTCCAAGATAAACAAGAATCTAAATATAGACCAAGGTATTTTATGTTGTTTACTTGTTCTGAAAGGACAGGAACAGTTTATTTTGGACATAGAATGTTGTGGTATATTAATGGAGAAGTGAAATAAAGTGTTTTCCTGGGACTGAAAATAAGAAATTTTGTTTTGGGGCTCATGACCATAAAGTGTTGAGTGAACCATATTTTTAATGCATCTATGTCGTGTTGAATTTTCTCTCTCAATTCTGAAACCGAATCTGCTTACAGAACAACGCTGTGTCGTCAGCGAATGATACAAGCTTCCCTTTAAAATCACCGTTACACAAGCTATTTACATAAATAAGAAAAAGTGGTCCCGAAAGTACAGATCCCTGAGGTATTCCATGACTCAGGCATTTCCGGTCGCTCAACACCTCCCACTTTAGTTTGTTGCGTTCTGCCCACGAGGTAGGATGAAAACCATTTTGTGGAATTCCCCTGACCCCAGCACTGTACAGTCTCTCAAGAAGTATTGTGTGGTCAACAGTGTCAAACGCTTTCATACGTCTACAAATAAACCTGCACAACACTTCCGTCATTTACACCATCAAATACCTGAGTCATAAAACACAACAAGGCATCGTTTGTATTTTTCCACAACGAAACCCAAATTGATTTTCACTGAAAAATTATTTTGTTCAGGAAACATACAAGACGGCTTTTACTACTTTCTCGATTATTTTTGAAAACATTGATAACAAGCGATTGGCCGATAATTACTGGGGCTAAATTTATCCGATTTTTTGTACAAGGGTATTACTATTGCCTGTTTGAGTATCTGAGGAAATTCGCCTTCTAATAAACTAATAAACTAAGACTCTGTCCTTTTACCATACTACCATACCAAAGGAAGACACCATCCCCCAACAGTCTGGAAGAAGCAAAAAGAACAAAAGTAAAGGCTGAAGAAAATTAGCTGAGTTAGTACAACAAAAGGACGAGACTTGCATAATAACAAGCATACAAGATTCTGTCCTTTTACCATACTACCATACCAAGTGAAGTCACCATCCCCCAACAGTCTGGAAAAAGCATAAAGAACAAAAGTAAAGACTGAAGAAAATTAGCTGAGTTAGTACAACAAAAGGACGAGACTTGCATAATAACAAGCATACAAGATTCTGTCCTTTTACCATACTACCATACCAAGTGAAGTCACCATCCCCCAACAGTCTGAAAAGCATAAAGAACAAAAGTAAAGACTGAAGAAAATTAGCTGAGTTAGTACAACAAAAGGACGAGACTTGCATAATAACAAGCATAAGATTCTGTCCTTTTACCATACTACCATACCAAGTGAAACCATCCCCCAACAGTCTGAAGCATAAAAACAAAAGTAAAGACTGAAGAAAATTAGCTGAGTTAGTACAACAAAAGGACGAGACTTGCATAATAACAAGCATACAAGATTCTGTCCTTTTACCATACTACCATACCAAGTGAAGACACCATCCCCCAACAGTCTGGAAGAAGCATAAAGAACAAAAGTAAAGGCTGAAGAAAATTAGTCAATAGTCAATAGTCAAATAGCTTTATTACATTATCATTGAGATAAGTACATAGGTGACAAAACTTAAAACTAGTTACAAGAGTATCTTGATGTTGCAGTCGAGTCTTAGGTTGTTCCCTGTCTCCAGCCCAGAAATTCGTTTATGGAGTAAAATTGTTCTGTCCGTCAACCATTTCGTCAGTGTTTTCTGCAGCTTTTTCCTTTGAGCGCCTTTATGTCGTCTGGTAGAGCGTTGAAGAACTTCCTGCCGCTGAATGATGGTTTCTTTTCGAATCTGGGTATGGTGCGAGGGTAGGGTGAAATTTGATGCATATCGAGTGTGTACCCATGGATATCTTGGCCTCGTTGCGGATCCTTCTTTTCAACAAAGAGAATTACTTTGATGAAAAGGCTGATTAGGGTTAGAACTCTATGCCTTGAAATTCATCTCTGCAGCTTTCTGAAGCCAGTTCTGACATTATTCTAATGGCTCTTTTGAAGATACAGAATTTTATTCAGGTTGCGTGCGGATGTCCCCCCCCCCATATTATTAGGCCATATCTCATAATTATGTGACTCAAACAGTGCATGATAAGCGATTTTTGTTGTGGCGTCGTCGCTGATACTCTTGATCCGTTTTAGGACATAAAGGCTGGAGTTTAGCTTTTTTACAAGACCATCAACGTGTTCGTTCCATTGCAGGTTACTGTCGATGGTCATACCGAGAAACTTAGTATGATCTTCAATTTCAACGTCTGGTATGGCTGGAACTGTATTATGTCTTCTTCCAAAACCCAGTTGTTTGGTTTTCCCAGCGTTGACTACTTGATCATTTTCATGACAGTATTGGTAAGCCATATGGAGTGCAATGTATGAGTCTATGGCGAGATTATCGGCCGAGGGTTGAGAAATCAAGAGTGTTGTATCATCTGCATTCGGTAAGCAGATTGTGAAGTTCACAGTGGTCCATTAGTCTTTTAAGTACCACTCTTTCGATCACCTTTGAAAATGTTGGAAGTAATGATATAGGCCTGTAATTACTTGCTTCAGTTTGGTCTCCTGAGGTTAGCTGAGTTAGTACAACAAAAGGACGAGACTTGCATAATAACAAGCATACAAGACTCTGTCCCTTTGCCATACTATCATGCCAAGTGAAGACACCATCCCCCAATAGTCTGGAAGAAGCATTAAAACAAAAGTAAAGGCTGAAGAAAATTAGCTGAGATAGTACAACAAATACGAGACTTGCATAATAACAAGCATACAAGATTCTGTCATTTCATACTACCATACCAAGTGAAGTCACCATTCCCCAACAGTCTGGAAAAGCATAAAGAACAAAAGTAAAGACTGAAGAAAATTAGCTGAGTTAGTACCAAAAGGACGAGACTTGCATAATAACAAGCATACAAGATTCTGTCCTTTACCATACTACCATACCAAGTGAAGACACCATCCCCAACAGTCTGGAAAAGCATAAAGAACAAAAGTAAAGACTGAAGAAAATTAGCTGAGTTAGTACAACAAAAGGACGAGACTTGCATAATAACAAGCATACAAGATTCTGTTTTCACTACCATACCAAGTGAAGACACCATCCCCAACAGTCTGGAAGCATAAAGAACAAAAGTAAAGACTGAAGAAAATTAGCTGAGTTAGTACAACAAAAGGACGAGACTTGCATAATAACAAGCATACAAGATTCTGTCCTTTACCATACTACCATGCAAGTGAAGGCACCATCCCCCAACAGTCTGGAAGAAGCATAAAGAACAAAAGTAAAGGCTGAAGAAAATTAGCTGAGTTAGTACAACAAAAGGACGAGACTTGCATAATAACAAGCATACAAGATCTCTGTTTTTTACCATACTACCATACCAAGTGAAGTCACCATTCCCCAACAGTCTGGAAAAAGCATAAAGAACAAAAGTAAAGACTGAAGAAAATTAGCTGAGTTAGTACAACAAAAGGACGAGACTTGCATAATAACAAGCATACAAGATTCTGGCTTTTACCATACTACCATACAAGTGAAGTCACCATCCCCAACAGTCTGGAAAAAGCATAAAGAACAAAAGTAAAGACTGAAGAAGAAAAATGAAGCTATTAGTACAACAAAAGGACGAGACTTGCATAATAACAAGCATACAAGATTCTTGTTCTTTTACCATACTACCATACCAAGTGAAGTCACCATCCCCAACAGTCTGGAAAAGCATAAAGAACAAAAGTAAAGACTGAAGAAAATTAGCTGAGTTAGTACAACAAAAGGACGAGACTTGCATAATAAAAGCATACAAGACTCTGTCCTTTTACCATATTTCCACTACCATACCAAGTGAAGTCACCATCCCCTGAACAGTCCAGAAAAAAGCATAAAGAACAAAAGTAAAGACTACGAAGAAAATTAGCTGAGTTAGTAATAAATAAAAGGACGAGACTTGCATAATAACAAGATACAAGATTCTTGTCCTTTTACCATACTACCATACCAAGTGAAGTCACCATCCCCATCAGTCTGGAAAAGCATAAAGAATAAAAGTAAAGACTGAAGAAAATTAGCTGAGTTAAACAACAAAAGGACGAGACTTGCATAATAACAAGCATTACAAGACTGTCCGTTTACCATACTACCATGCCAAGTGTGAAGTCACCATCCCCAACAGTCTGGAAAAAGCATACAAAGAACAAAAGTAAAGACTGAAGTAACATTGTGAGTTAGTACAATAAATGTGTGGACGAGACTTGCATAATAACAAGCATACAAGATTCTGTCCTTTTACCATACAATTACCATACCACAAGTGAAGTCACCATCCCCAACAGTCTGGAAAAGCATAAAGAACAAAAGTAAAGACTGAAGAAAATTAGCTGAGTTAGTGCATAACAAAAAGGACGAGACTTGCATAATAACAAGCATACAAGACTCTGTCCTTTTGCCATACTACCATGCCAAGTGAAGACACCATCCCCAACAGTCTGGAAGAAGCATAAAACAAAAGTAAAGGCTGAAGAAAATTAGCTGAGTTAGTACAACAAAAGGACGAGACTTGCATAATAACAAGCATACAAGACTCTGTCCGTTTGCCATACTACCATGCCAAGTGAAGGCACCATCCCCCAACAGTCTGGAAGCAAAAAACAAAAGTAAAGGCTGAAGAAAATTAGCTGAGATAGTACAACAAAAGGACGAGACTTGCATGATAACAAGCATACAAGATTCTGTTCTTTACCATACTACCATACCAAGGGAAGACACCATCCCGCAACAGTCTGGAAGAAGCATAAAGAACAAAAGTAAAGGCTGAAGAAAATTAGCTGAGTTAGTACAACAAAAGGACCATAATTTTATGTTAGCAAACACACAAGACTCTGTTTTTTTGTTTTACCACCACGCCAAGTGAAGACCCCATGCCCTCAACAGTCTTGATAACAAACATGCAAGACTATACCTGTTCTGTGTTTTACTGTGAACATGTTTATCTCTGTTTTTGTATTTCCCATAAAACAGCTGTTTTCTAACTGTTTATTGTTCATAAATAATACTGATCTCTACCATGTTGTTACTAAATGTTTTGCTCCAATATTTTCAAATAAAACTTATTTTCTCTAAATTGTGTATCTAATATCTTGTTATAAAAATCTCACATACAACCCACTCTCACAATACAAAATATGGTCCTCAACGCACCGGATCATAAAACTGAAACACGCTATGGTGAAAATTGAACTTCCATCAATAGTTTATCTATTCTACTCTATAGTAATATCTACTCTAAATTATTTTCACATCATAATTTGATTATTTATCTCGTACTTTTGAACAAACTTTGTTCAAGTTGTATTCTCACAAAACATACATCTGAAGATCATATATTTTTTAAATTGCTTCTTGATAAATAAATTATGAAGTTCACTACTTTAAGAGAATCTCCACTTCTATTGAACAACTTAAAGAAAATTAAAACTAAAATTGAATCTTTGATTGACAATGAAGATTTTACAGAACAGGGCGTAAATTTTACATGAATTTAAATGTAAGTTTGATGAATTCAAGACAGCCCTCAATACCTTAATATCAAGTGATCAAGTAGATAATTACGATGAACCTCAAGTCCTTGCAGTGAAGAGAAAATCTCAGAACTTTATTTTACCATCCAAGACCTAGTTGACCTTTCATTACCAAAATTAACGATCCTAATACCAGCTCTGTATCGCAAAAATTCTGTTCATTCTAAACGTCAAACTCTCCCAACTTTCTCTCAAAACATTCAATGGCTCACCTGAACAATGGATATTCTTTTTCTAATCTTTTTGAAGCATCAGTCGATCAAAACCCTAACATCGGAGAAATAACTTTCTCTAAATTGTGTATCTAATATCTTGCTATAAAAACCTCTCATACAGTCCACTCTCACAATACAAAACAATACCCTTTTATTGTACTACTACGCCAAGTGAAGATATTATCCCTCAACAATCTCGAGGAAGCATACACAGCAAAAATAAAGACTTATGTAAATGAGCAGAGTTAGTACAACTACAAGACGGACATACTATATGATGCCCAAAGTACAAGACTGTCTTTCGTTTTATTTAAGAATAAGAATGTCTTTATTTTCTTGAATATTTGGTTTACAGTTTTACAATATATGTTTGAAATTAAAAAGAGACAACACATTTTTCACACTTTATTCTTTGATGTAGAAGTAATAAAGATATCACTAACGCTGGTAAATAAAACCAAACAAATGTTAGTCCTCTGAGTAATAAAGTGAACACAAAATTAACTGTCTTTGACCTGTCAAGCTGAATCTGATACGTCTTTCCGACCCCACTCCCCCGGACCAAGCTACCCAAGCGTTTCCTGGGCTGGACGCCAACACAGACACTGCCCTTGTATAAACAAAGACAGCCGGCTTTTCGCCAGCCCGTACTGATCGTGAATAACCAAGGACCGGAGAAGGAGCACAGGAAACAAAAAACTTGATACATACAACATACACAAAACCAATAACTAACAACAAAACTTGACTTTTTTACACTATTTTCCACATAGGTATCCTAAAGATAAATCCAAAGAATGATCAAAAATAATACTATATCGTTAAAGTACATTACTCAAGAAAATTTAGGGCCTCTAAGGCTAGCCTGTTTAGAGGTTACCGTTCAAAAAAACAAATAAAAATTAACATATTCGGCTTCATAATACTTGCCTTGCAGTAAATTGACTCTAATGACATGGTAACTAAGTAAAAGTAATTTAATCATACTTAAAAATAACAGGAAACTGCAAATACATAATAAACATTAACTGTTCATTATTTGAATAAACTCAAATTGGAACTTCTGCTCATATCTCCTTACACTGTACACAAAGATCACATTATAGCTTACAAATAAGGTTGAATTTCGAGCAAAATATTTACATCTTCTAATGTAAACAGCCATTTTTTTAGTCTTAGCTGAAAAATATTTACATTTTTTGCTTGTTTTTTGAATTCATTTAAATAGTTATACATTCTAGGTGCTATAAAGTTATAAGATTTGGTAAAGAATGTGTTATTAGGTTTAGGAACTGCTAAAATATTTCTATTTCTTAATTTAGAGCGATAAGAATTATCGTTTTGGGGAATGTTTCCACTTCTCGAGTAAAACTATTTAAGTACTTTGTAAACATACAAATATTTGAGAGGTAATTTTTTTAGAAATTTGAATAAAGGCTGTGTATGTTCAAAGCGACCTTTACCTAAAATTAATCTCACAACATGTTTTTGATTTAGAAAAACTGGTTTGAAATGCACATTGAAAGCGTTTCCCCATAATACTATTCCATATTCTAAACGACTCTCCACAAGAGCAAAGTACAACATGCGCATTACCTCATCGCTACTTAAAGTTTTCAAAAAGTAAAAGTATCTTAAGATACTATTGAGCTTAGCTTTTAGTTTGTTCAAATGAAACTTCCAAGTTACTTCCTGATCCACAAAAACTCCCAAATATTTAATTTCGTTTGCTCTGCCGATAAATGTACATGAGTTGTTTGTACAAGCACATTGTACATCAAGACAATCAGAACATGTGTACTTTACTTCGTCAAATGCATTTAACAACCCTTGAGACAAAACAAAATAAATTTAGTTTTTTCCGCACTCAATGGCATATGATTTGTGGTAAACCACCACAGCAGGGCTCTAAGGTCATCAGTCATATCAGATTGTACTACATTCCAACTAGACTTAACATAGCTTAGTGCGGTATCATCAGCAAAGGATGTTAAAACACCCCTTAGCCTAGCATTACAAAGATAGTTGATGTAGATAATGAATAAAATTGGTCACAAAACTAATCCTTGGAGTACCCCACTTTTCAGGTCCCCCATTTCACTAAGAACTGATCCTACTTTTACACACTGCCTTCTACCTATTAGATAACTAATAAACTACTTATATGCGTTCCCCCTAACACCACACTTATATAATTTGCTCAGTAAAGTCTCATGATTGACGGTATCAAACGCTTTTTTTATGTCGAGAAACAAACCCGCTACGAATTTTCTTTAATTTAATCCATTATAAACACTAGTCATGAAGTTGATTAAAGCTTTCTCAGTATTAATTCCAGACCAGAAACCAAATTGTTTGGCACTAAAAAAATTGATATTGTGTAAAAATGTAAGAAGCCTATTTTTTATAATTTCTTCAAATATTTTTGAAAAGCAAGATAGTAAAGAAATATGCCTTTAATTATTGTAGGAGTTTTTTGGTCAATTTTTATGTATTGGTATCACGACTGCATCCTTAAGTTTTGAAGGGAAAACACCATTTTCAAAGCCTAAGTTAATTATGTACGACAAAACATCAATTAATTTCAAAGCAACTGTTTTAACTAGAAACGTGCTGATTCCGTCAATGCCTGGAGCAGTATTATTCTTCAAACTATTGATTACAGTACTTAACTCTTGAGGTAAACTGGGTTAAGAAACATTGAACAACGTTCAAAATGAATTGAAAATCAGTGCTTATACTGTGAGTGTAAAACCTGGTCCATTTTACTATTTAAGTTTAGACTATTCACAATTCCACGGAAAAAGCTATTGAATTCATTGGCTACCATGTTTTGATCAGAAATAGTAACACCATTTACATCTAATTTTATTCGATCACACTGATTCTTAGCTTGACCTGTTAAATTATTTATCAAATTCCATTCATTCTTTGAGTTCCCTTTGCACTGCACAAACTGCCTCTTATAATAGTCACTTTTCAAAACTGCTATATCTTGTTGTAATTTATTTCTAAATTTATTGAAATAGTTTTTAAAATTATATTTTGTGGGTGTTTTTTTATTATTTTAAATAAATAGTTTCTTTTTAAATTTTAATGCAAATAAAATCACCGATCCATGGTTTTATTTTTATATATTTGCTACTCTTTTCTAAAATCTTGACCCTACTCATTTCCACAATGTTAACAAATATTTTAAAAAACTCATCAAAAGCAACGGATGCGTCATTGCTACAGTAAACACCTGACCAGTCAGCCTTATCAATCAGCTGTTGGAACAGTGCACAGTCTGTGGTAGCGAGGGCTGGGAGGAGGACAAACATCGTCTCCCCTGACCCTCCCCCCTACAATACCAACTGAGACCTGACAAAGACTATGGTCAGTTATACCTAAATGCCTTACATACACACTAACTGTCACACAACTCTTACTCGCAACTCTAGCAAACACATGATCGATGCAGGTTTCAGAATGATCTGTAATTCAATTTCAAAATATCTTTATTCATTCTTTATACAATACACAATAGTCACAATACAAAATAAGCAATATTTTATACATGCAAATTCTTAACTAAATATAATTTCATGCTAAAATAAAAAAAACGAATGAATAGTTAGGTACCTCATTTAAACGTGTTGAGGTACCATCACAAACTTTAAAGACATACTGTCGAACAATGAAAATAAATACTATTTATAAATAACAGAAAAATAATCTGAAATATAGACAAACTAGTTATACAAATAAACACTCAATGATAAAATTAATGATCTTCCACATGTTAGTAAGAATGGTATAAAACAATATCTAGTTTAAGTTCAACTACTGTACATAGAGAAATTACAATTACACAACTAAGAAAATAATACCTCCACATCAGGACAACTAAACAGCCACTTCTTTAGTTTTTCAAATAGAATTTAGAATCATTGCAATTAGAAATATCGTTAGGAAGATAATTAAATAGTTGGGGGGAGATAACTGTAACGTTTGAAAACTAAAAATGAGGACGAGGAGCAACTACCAAGTTCCTTGTTCTTAGTCTCTCAGAATACACTTGCTGATTACCTAAAAGATGACCAGATTTAATTAAAAAATTCTTAGTACTCTAAAAATAAATAAGTGTCTTTATGGAAATATCTTTATATATCCGAACAATGGAAACGAACTTTCTAGCCTACTTGCACCCATAATCAAACTAACAATGTGTTTTTGAGTTAAAATTATAGGAATAACACTAGAATGATAAACTCCTCCCCAACAAGATATGCCATATTGCAATTTGGAATCTACTATAGCAAAATACACAGCTTTTAAGACCGATTGAGGACAGCATGATTTTAAAAGATACAACTTCCTTATACAAGACCACAGATACTTCTTTAAATTGTCTATGTGAAACTTCCAGTTAAAATTTTCATCAATTGTGAGACCTAGATATTTGATGTCATGAACTTGCTGAATAGCCATACAATCTCTGCACGTACCAAAAACTGTTTGTAGACAATCCGAACATTTATAAAATAAACGGTAATTTACCACCTCTATCCTATTTCTTAACGAAAATCTAATAAATTTAGTTTTATCACTAAGAGCCATTCGGTTTGAAGTGAACCACAGTTTAAGCTTATTGAAATCTTCCTGCATATATCTTGCCATTAATGTTGAGTCCTTATGAGAACTGTATCATCAGCAAAACAAGTTATTTTTCCAAAGAATGTACCTGTACAAAGATCATTGATGTAGACTAAAAACAGAATAGGACCAAGGACAGACCCTTGTGGTACGCCATAAGTGATGAACAAATTAGAACTCGTAACATTTTGAAGCTTAACACATTGAGATCTTCTAGATAAATAGCTAACGAACCAATTCTGAGCAACCCCTCTTACACCTGCATTCCAAAGTTTTGAAAGCAGTACGTCATGGTCAACTGAATCGAAAGCTTTTTTTATGTCTATAAATACACCACAGACATTATTGTTACGAATAGAATTTAAACCATCAGCAATTTGAGATCAGAACTGTAGCAGCGTCTTCTGTAGATTTCCATTGATGAAATCTTTACTGAAAATTACTCAAATTCAGAAAGTTTATAAGTCGAATTTTGACTAACTTTTCAAAGACTTTTGAGAACACAGAAAGTAACTATATTGTTGCCTATAGTTGTTGCAATCTTTACTTTCCGCTTTCTTGTGCAACGGAATGACAACCGCAGCCTTTAACTCATCTGGAAAAATTCCTGAGTTTTCAATCCATACTAAGATTGAAAATGTGTGCAAGAACAGGTGTAATTGAATTTTGAACTAACTTCAACATAGCAGCAGAGACCCCAATACCAGATGACTTGTTAGAATTGAGACTTGTAATAATTTTATTTATTTCCTGGGAGTCTGTTGGTATCAGGAAAAATGAATTTATGTTAATTTTGATGGAAAAGCTTTGGAATAACTAGACCTATCAAAGCCATCTAGAGAGTCTAACTCTTTACGAAGATGATCTATGACATTGATAAAGAAATTATTGAATTCATCAGCTATATCCCCAGGATCACTCATTAAGTTGTTTGGACTGGATTGTGAATAAATACTTGTAATTTCTTCATTTGAAATCCTGGAACCCAAAATGCTATTAACAGTGTGCCACTGCTTCTTAATATTATGTCTATTTAACTCAAATAAACCATTGTAATAACTCTCTTTTCTCGCATTCATATCAGCTTTTAGCATTGTTGAAAAGTTTTCAAAATAAGATCTTAATCTAATATTATTTGGGTTTCTTTAACTTTTTATACAATGCATTCCTAGACAGTTGCCTTTACACAAACTAAAGGTCATCCAAGGTTTGATGATTCTATATTTTGATATTTTCTCTGCACAAAGAATAGAATTATTGACTAAAACTAAGAAAATATTTAAAAAGAGTTTAAACACTACAGAAGCATTGTTACAATTTAAAACAAAGGACCAATCAGTAGCCTCCACTAAACCTTTCAACTTGACATAATCCACCTTGTATACTGGTAACGTTCGTCAGAATGATTATTTGAATTTATACAAAAAAGTTAAGGTTACATACAGTACAATCATGATCAGTTAAGCCCAGGGCAATAACTGTACCGTTGCCAATAATACTGTTGTGTGATGTAAAATAAATATGGTCAATTAAACTACAAGTATTGCCTGAAGAACGCATAGGAACATTTATTAATTGATTTAAACCATAATTAGCCATCACTGTTTGATACCTGTCAAAATCAACAGAGTTATTAGAACACACACATTTATGTCGCCGATAACCAAAAAATTACGATCATATATGGTCGACAAAACGTTTTCTAACTCATCAATAAAAGTAATTCTAGTCGGTTCATTTAAAATACATTCCAACCCATTGATAGCCATCAAAGCGTTATATTCATCAATCATAGAATTAGAGCTATGTACATCAAGAATATTAATATTTACATCCCCAATCCAGAAAAGGTTTTTCGCATTTTTTAAAACTTTACTTTTTAAAATTGTATTAAATTCAGTTATAAACAAATTATTAGAGTATGAGTGTAATCTGTATAATGCTAATATATGAAACTTTTGTTCATATACTTAAAAGGATACGAAAAGTGAGTCTGCTGTTTCACTTAAGAGCTGAAAATCGTTTACTTTGCTTATGGAAGACTCAATAAAAACTGCTATTCCACCACACCTTTGCTCCTTATTGGCTTTACAAAACAAATTAAAACCAGGTATTTTATATAGGTTGATTTCAGAGTCATCTATCCAAATCTCAGATAAAATAATTACATCCGGCTTAAGTTTTATTAGTTTCTAGTACTAATAGAAACTAATCAAAGTTTGCTCTGAGACTTCTAATATTTTGATGAATTATTTGGATTTCTTTATCCATAAATTATATTTAATAATTTAATAGAAAAGTACATATTTTTCAATATACGGTAGCACAAATAAAACCGGGTGGATAATAGCACACACAAGACAATGAGAGTGTATTGCTTTGGTTGTATTAGGATTATTAGCTGTTAGCCATAATTGTTTCTTACATCTACAGTGTTTTAAGATCAGATTGACAGGTCACCTGGACAAACGCAGCCCCTTCTTCTCGTCGCAGGTAGATCTTCCCTCCTCGGACCCACAGGAAACGGCAGTTCTTTTCCTTCTTCAGTTGCCTCGCCTCAGCATGGAGCCGTCTTCTTGCAGGTGACTCACTGATGTAGATTGGTTGGTCCAGGCGCAGGTTCATGTGTCTGGTCGAGAAGTTGCTCTTGACCGGCCGCTTCTGGAGAAGTTGGTCCTTAAGGATCCATACGCCTTACGAACTTCACTATGATTCCTGGTGGCGCATTGTTGGTGACAGCTCTGCTTCTTCCTAGTCGATGACAGGCGTCGATCATGGTTTCGGTGATCTGCATATCTAAAGCGTTTCCCACCTCTCTGACTAGGCTTACAACATCTTCATTCTTCTCCTCAGGATTCCATGTATTTCTACTGCACTGAGCCTAGAATATTGTTCCTACTCATCCTGACTCACCACTGTTTCTACACCAAGAGAGAACACCGTCCTCGAACAGTCCGTAAAAAGCACGAATAGTAAAAGTGAAGACTGAAGAAAATGAACAGAGTTAGTGCAACAAAAGACAGGACTTTTATAGCAACAAGCATACAAGACTCTGACCTTTTGTCGTACTACCACGCCAAGTGAAGATATAATTCCCTCAACAATCTGGAGGAAGCATACACAGCAAAAATGAAGACTTAAGTAAATGAGCAGAGTTAGTGCAACAAAAAGACAGGACTTTTATAGCAACAAGCATACAAGACTCTGACCTTTTGTCGTACTACCACGCCAAGTGAAGATATAATTCCCTCAACAATCTGGAGGAAGCATACACAGCAAAATGAAGACTTAAGTGCTTAAGTAGTGCAACAAAAGACAGGACTTTTATAGCAACAAGCATACAAGACTCTGACCTTTGTCGTACTACCACGCCAAGTGAAGATATAATTCCCCAACAATCTGGAGAAGCATACAGCAAAAATGAAGACTTAAGTAAATTGCAGAGTTAGGCAAAACAAAGAAGGAGTTTTATAGCAACAAGCATACAAGACTCTGACCTTTTGTCGTACTACCACGCCAAGTGAAGATATAATTCCCTCAACAATCTGGAGGAAGCATACACAGCAAAAATGAAGACTTAAGTAAATGAGCAGAGTTAGTGCAACAAAAAGACAGGATTTTATAGCAACAAGCATACAAGACTCTGACCTTTTGTTTTATTTCTACACCAAGAGAGACCACCGTCCTCGAACAGTCCGTAAAAAGCACGAATAGTAAAAGTACACAGAAAAGATTAAGACTTAAGCAAATGAGCAGTTAGTACAACAAAGCAACAGGTATTATATAAGAAAATACATACAACACACTGCCTCTTTGTCGTACTACCACACCAAGTGAAGACACCGTCACCCAATATTCTGGAAGAAGAATAAAAAATTAGAATTAAAAACACGAGTTGAGTTAGTACAACAAAAGAACCAGAGTTATAATTATGCTAACAAACATACAAGATTCTGTCCCTTTGACTAGCATGGCCCCCAACAGTCTGGATTAAGCTGTTGGAAATAAGCTGAGTTAGAACAACAAAAGGACAAGACTGATATGATAACAAACATACAAGACTCTGCCCTTCTGCTGTACTACTTTGCCAAAAGGAGACACCAGCCACTAACAGCCTGGAAGAAGAATAAAGAACAAAATTGAAGGCTGAAGAAAATAAGCTGAGTTAATACAACCAAAGGACCCTTATTATATGTTAACAAAATAAAAGACTCTGTCCTTTGGTTTTACTATCTCTTAATTCACGCTTAAATAAGACACAACACAATACAGGACTTTTATAGCAACAAGGATACAAGACTCTGCCATTTTGTCGTACTACCACATCAAGTGAAGATATTATCCCTCATCAATCTGGAGGAAGCATACATAGCAAAAATAAAGACTTAAGTACAACAAAACACCAGGTATTATATAAGAGCATACATACAACACACTTCCTTTTTGTCGTACTACCACACCGAGTGAAGACACCATCACCAAACAGTCTGGAAGCAGCATGATCAACACAAATGATGACTAAAGAAATTTACCAGAGCTAGTACAACAAAAGGAACTGACTTATTAGTTAAAGAGCATAAAACACTGTGCCCTTTTGTTTGACACCATCCCCTAATAGTCTGGAAGAAGGATAAAAAACAAAAGCGTTGGCTGAAAAAGTTAGCAAGGTTAGTACAACAAAACGACCACATTTATATCATAACAAGCAAACAAGACTCTGCCCTTTTTTGTTCTGCCTTCCCAAGTGAAAATATCATCCCCCAACAATCTATAATAAGCATAAAGAGCAAAAGTGAAGGCTAAAATAATTAGCAAGGTTAGTATAACAAAAGGACCAGATTTATATTATAACAAGCATACAAGACTGCCCTTTTGTCGTGCTACCTTGCCAAGTGAAGATATCATCCCCCAAGAGTCTGATGTTAACACAAATGAAGACTGAAAAAATAGCAGAGTTAGTACAACAAAAATACTCAAGTTATATGAGACCAGACGTACAAGGCCCTTTTGTTTATCTACTACATCAAATGGAGATATCATCCCTCAATAGTCAGGAAGAAGGACAAAAAACTAAATTGAAGACTGAAGAAAATGAGGTGAGTTAGTACAACAAAAGGGCAAGAGTAATATGATAACAAGCATACTAGACTCTGCCCTTTAGTCGTACTACCACGCCAAATAAAGATATCACCCCCTATTAGTCTGGAAGAATAATAAAGACTGAACAAAATTAGCAGAGTTATACAACAAAGGGCACAAGCAACATAATAACAAACATACAGGACTCTGCCCTTTCGTGTTGCTACCACGCCAAATGAAGACCATCCACCAACAGTCTGGAAGGAGGATAAAAAAAGGCTGAGGAAAATTAGCAGAGTTAGTACAATAAAAAGAGAGGGCATATGATAACAAACATACAAGGCTCTGCCCTTTTATCGTACTAACATGCCAAGTGAAGATATCATCCCCCAACAATCTAGAAGAAGCATAAATAAGAAAAATTAGCAGAGTTAGTACAACAATCTCTTTGTTGTACTAACACGAATTATATGATCATACAAGACTCTTACCTTTTGTCGTACTACCTTGCGAAACGGAGTCACCCTCCTCTCATAGTATGGGAGAACCATACAAAAAATTAAGAATGAGCAGAGTTAGCAATGAGCAAACAAAAGACAAGAACTCTTTGATAACAAGCATACAATGCACTGCCCTTATGCTCTACTACCACGCCAAGCGAAGATATCATCCCATGATAGCCTTGAAATTATGATATAATGGCCCATAGAAGCCTAATAAGGGATTTACTCCTGGTGATAATTTCCGTGCAGAGGCGTATGACCGTGATGATCAACACTTTAATTTTAATTTATTAAACGTTATTTTGAATAACTACAGACATTTTGGTTGGCTTATTGTTTCAGGTAATAGTGTGTTATACATGCAAACTGTTTTGATTTTGTTTTTATACTAGTTTCAAAAAATTGAAAGGTATAAACATTTGCAAAGCGATGTGGGTTAAATCCTTCTTTTAGACACATGTACGCTCAATACAATGTAGTTGTCACTCCCAAGTCTGGTAGTAATATTTTTAGAAATCAGCTGCCAGTTTCCAATATGGTAATTGACTAAAGATGTCTTATAGAAATTCTCATTTAGAGTAGTTATTTTAATTTTGATTTTTCTTTGAACAAATGAGTTATTCATGCTTTGCATTGTGACCACAAGGGGCTGTGAAATGAGCACTGACCCTGTGACCCAGAACACAATTCTAGCATTTTTTCACACTGTTAAAATGTATATATAGCTATCTACAGGTCCACATTTTTACGATTTTCTTGAAATTTGACAAATGTTCTTTCAATGAAAACTGGGTAAAACAAACTGAATATAGTGAACACATCACTTGCAGTCAGTTGTTCAGATGTTTAGCTTTCAAACTCAGCCACTCAGACATTTTTTCCAGCTTAGCTTCTTGATTGAATTGATAACAAGTTTTTAGTTTGTTTTCCTAAGTTTAGCGTGAACAAGGTCAATAGAGAAACGATAACTAAGATATTATCGACAAACTCTTGAATTATATATATATAACAAAAATCTACTTTTGATTCAAAGAATACGAGTATTTTGACTTACTTTTGTTAAATATTTTGTGTTATTGAACTTGAGCTATCACCTACATATCTACTTTCATTGTTTGAATAATCAAAGGAGTTAAAATGTCAAATACCGTAATATTGCATGAAACTAGAAATAAGTATAAACTTTGCTACCAAATAACTAAGTAACTTCAATGTTACTTTAAAACAGTGTAATTTTTGGGCTTGGTTCTAGGTTATAATGTAAAGAAACAAGACTTAATTTGAAGTAATAAATCAAAATCTAAAGTTTAGATTTCATAGCTTGTTATCATAAATAGCACAGTTTTCATTGATGCAAAATGCTCAAAACGTGTTCTGGGTTAGGGTTGGTGTTCATTTCATGATCCTGGGCCTGGATCTTACCATGCTGACGACATGAATATTTAATTTTTCCAAACAACATTCTATAATAAATGTATTAAAAAAAGGGCAGGCTTTCCTCCTAAACTAGCAACCTATTACGAACAACAACAAGAGCATATTACAAGTTAGCTGCTAAATCACCTTTTATTGTAATGTAATATCTTTGTAATGTATATGTATTTATATTGAATGTATATTGATTTTTGTATTGCTATTGTATATATTTAACGTGGTTAAGTGGTAGAGAGGACTATAAAGTCCTAACTTCACCACGTAAATAAAGACTTTTTAATTCATTCATTCATTGTACCTTCGATTTTAAACCAGTTGATGGGGCTTGTTCTAAATGTTCTAACTTTAGCTTGTTAAATTCGTCTGGTACTTTGCCTTATAGTGAAAAAGGCTTCAAAATGTTCGTCTAAAACCTTGAAGGGAGAAAAACGTCTGAAAATCTTGCTGGTGAAGAAGGACATATTGCAAGACTGGGCTTTCACGTTTTCTATTAGCTCAAGATCGGTAATTGTTGACACGCATATGCAAAGACGTTGTAGTTAGTCCAAAATAGTCCTTAGGACAGTAGTTACAAGTTAATTTATGAATAACATTAGTTTTACAATTAATTTCAACTTTACTTAGTTACTTAATTTCAACATTTAGGGAGTATGTTTTTGAGTAATATTACGGTAATATTAGAGTAATAAAAAAACGGTCGATGTACGAGTACAACCGTTTCTTTTTTACTCTTATGTTTTGCTATTTTTGCTTGAAGGCAATTCAAATCGTACCAACATGTATCTCAAATTGCCATTCTTACGAAAAACAACCCTAATACATAATTCTTTTTAATTTCTAAATTTAGTCAGTTTGTATATAAATCTCTTTCTTAAACTGGTCCAGTGTTGGATTGAATGTTATTTGAATTTATAGTTGTAACAGTGAACTATTTCATACGTATATTGTATACATACTTTTAAACCATTTTGTTGTATGAATATTTCTAAACAGAAATCTCTCGCTTGTTTCATATTAGTTTTTTAGTTACCAAAACAATTTTCCAAGACAGTGTCTCCACACAGGAGCCTTCTCAATGTCACTTTGCCCCCATCCATCTCTCCTCCCCACACCCACAGCGTTGCCCATGGTTACCAGCTTGCAGACAAGTTTCTCTAGTCCTTATAAATGGAATAACAACACTGCAAAATGTTTTCATGATATTTCAAAATCGTGTTGTGGTAAAATTTTAAAATATTTCAACATTTATGCACTGCAATTAATTTTACGTTATTGCTGCCAAGTTTACAAAATGGTATTCAACTATCCAATATAACATATCTTGAAGAGCTGGATCTTATTATATGATTTAGAAATTTAAAACATCAAACTGTCTAATAAATAACTTTTTTTAATTCTGAGGCCTTTCAAATGCATGGCATTCATCGTCAGAGACTCTCAGCAACTGTTGGGAAACAATGATTTTAAACTAATAGTAATAAACACATGTTACGAACTATTAAATGATTCAAGTTAAATGAAAGAATAATATTAGTTGTTGTTGGTCCTGATATATATGAGAAACGGGGAGTTTTGAAACGCTCCAGGCTCGTTGTTCACTAAATAATTTTGATTCTTCTTCATGAACAACAATTCATACATTTAATAATTTTGGATTTTGAACTTCTTTTAGTAGATTGACATTTTGTGAAAAATGATGTCCTGATTCTAAAGAGTGTTTTATCCAATATAAGTTTACAACCTCACTCAATTTGTAAGGTTTCTTCTCATTTATGTTGATTTATATTTGAAAACTATACTACACCGAAGACAGAAGAACGAAATACAGCATACCTTATCGCAAAACTTTAAACTCATCTAATAGGCAGTGTTCCGAAGTTTAATACTATAAACCACCATTATTTAGTTTAAGATCAGTGTTTCTAAAGCTAGTTTGCAAAGTCTGAGAATTTATTTCCAAATTTCAGGAAACTTGCTTTTATTGAACAACCGGGTGTATTCGCTCTTAGTTGTAGATTGCTTTCCAAATATTCTGAGAGAAAAATGTTTTGTAGGAGGGATCAACTTAAAGAAATTCTTAAGAGGTTCAAAAATACTACAGTCACTTTCAAAGTAAGTTTATTGACCAATTAACACCAAATTGAAACACGTAACATCAATTTGAATTATTTGTAGGCATGAGCACTGATTAACATATTTATTACACATTTGTAATGAACACGAAGAAATATATATTAACATAATACGTAGAAGTTGACAGACAATTAACATCAATAAGTGATAAATATTTATGTAGCAAACTGAAACACATTTTTAATCCAAACGATACTGTTCACTATCCGGCTAAATTTTAATCATAATTTAATTGAAACATTTTGTAATTAAAATATGTTTTAAACAAGGCTGGCAATGTTTTGATTCAGTAAATGGTTTTCACATCTCCTCCTACCCAACAAGCTGGAAATAAATATTCAGAACGAAGGAAATAGAATACTAACCCTAAGGAAAAGATGGAAACAATTTTCATGCTTTTTGAAAATAAAACTAAAAATATCCTTGGACTATAGTTTTTATGAAACAGTAAATTAATACTATAGACGTAATAGATTTTGAATTGAAATCAGAGGATTTAGTAAAAGTACAATGAACAGTATTTTTAGCCGAGTTAAAAATCGGCTAAAAAGACTTTTGTCGTCCTGTTTCAAAGATAATTTTAAATACCACAAAACAAAATTAAATGTCAGTTTCCAATTGATAAAACTAGAGTTTGTGGACTATAGGACGTCAGAGCCATTGGTTGTTAATATGTTATCGATTTCTAGACCAGTATTACCAATAAAGTATTACATAACTCTACTTAAATCTAATATTATGTTACGATTTATTATGTTACGTGTAGCTTTGGTATTACTTGTGTGGTTTTTGAGGCCCATGTTTATAAAGATTCAAGTCTTTTAGTTGAATATCATTAATACACATTAATAATACACATAATTTAATAAGAAGTTAACGTAAATCCTTTTAATGTGTTCGTGATAATGATTATAATATAATAACTTTCACAACTTATTTTAAGTTAAGAATATGAAAAGTGTATCTAAATAAATATACACTATTACACTAGCCTATTAAGGTATCCACCAAGAAAGTAAAATATACAAGGACTCAAAACTATGCAAAGGACACGATGACTAATTAATTTATAGTGTGACAAATATAAATTTGACTTACTAATATTGCATTTAGTTAGTAAGACATACAGTACGTAACTCAGTTTAGAGTAATCTAAAATCATTATAATAAACAGAAATTATAATTAAATAAAAAAACAAAGGTATAAAGTAAACAAATTTGTTCAGAAACATAATGATCTCAACTGCTGAATTCAGTATCTCAGCTTTTGTCTACCAAGACTTCGCATTCTAATAAACCCCATCGTGAAGTTCATGTTTTGTGAAAGACGGATTTGTGTCCTAAATATTGGACCCTTGATAAAACTTGACCAGATTATCAGGCTTACTAAACAAATGTGTAGGTTCTGTGGCAAAAACAAAACTAGCTATAATCTATGTAACCCTAACAATAAAGTTGAAAGATAAAATACAAATAAATTCAGTGTAAAGGAGTTTTCGATTCCAAAATTAAAATTGACATTGACAGTAAAATCAATACTGATTGAGTGAAACATAATGAACATGTGTAGTGAGGACCTTTAGTAGAAGAAGAGATGCTTAGTCAGTTAAGTATAACAAGATCGTAAGTAAAGAGGACAGTTTGTTAAAATGAAAAACACCAAAACAGAAAAAGAATTTAGTTGGGTTAATTTGTTTAAGACCCTATCTGCTGCATACTGCTGGAAACATCTGCATACTGCTGCCTCTATCTGCTGGAAACATTGGAATCAAAACAAAATCCACACTTAAACCCGAAAACGAAATCTGTATGGTAAAATAACTGGAAGATAAAAGTGTATAATGTGTAACAAACTAGACTTAGAAGACTCGATTTGAATTTATTCAAAGAAATCATAAAAACCCAATACAGCATAAGTTCCTTAATCATCCGGATACTGGGGTGGAAGTGCCTGGGCTTGTACCTTGTATTCGATCTGAAGATCCCAAACGCTGTTGAAGTCTATATATATTTCACCTTTTGTGTGACATCATCGGTGTTCTTCTCCTATTCACAGAGTCACTATTTACACATCACTTACTCATACACTATCACTTGCTGTTTTGTCTATACTCAATCACATGACACTTGACAGAGGGGTGAAACTTGACGAGGCCTGTGAGTGAATAGTGACAAAACATCGCGATGGGTATCTACTATATAGTGATGTGAGAGTTAGTGTGTAAATAGTGACAATGTGAACAGAAGGAGAGCACAGATGATGCCACACAAGACTGGTGAAATATATTTAGACTTCAACAGTTTGTAGGATTTTCAGGTCGAATACGAGGTATTTCACTATACAATTGTTATACCTATCGGAAGGCACGTCTCACCTCAGTATACTACCTTAGCCAAAACTCATTTGAAGTAGATACTTGTTAATGAATGATTGTCAAACGCAAACAACGACAACGAACACTGATATATACACTTACACTAAGGACGACGACAATGATTAACATCAAATGTAGACGGCGTTACAATTTATTTATATGAAAGAATATCAAACGCTAAAACTAAAAAATGCAAACTATAGGTAGGCCTACATACAAAACTTAATAAACTTACTAAGTGTAAAAATGAGATAGTAGATTGCATAGTTGGAATGTAAGGGACATGCAGTTTAACACAATTTCAAATAAAAACAATAGTAAGTGCACTTCAACACACAAAGAAGACAACACAGGGTGTCCAGTAATTACGGGATTAAACTTTACCAGGTGATTTTTCAGGTCATAATACACAAACAATTTCCTATTACACATAGGTCTATCTCTTACTTTGTTTCCGTCTGTCTGTCTTTCTGTCTATGTTTTCACTAAATAATTTATCTCCGAGGTCAATTAAGATATAAACTAAAAGCTTTGCAAACTTTTATTAAATTAAAATCAATATTTAAACAATAAATTTGATAATTTTCACTTCCGGTATTAAAATGGCGGCCATATTCAATTTCCTAAGCTTAGTAACTCAAAATCCTTAAAGTTTAGGGTAAATACACAAGAATATTAATACCTGGAAATTGGGTTTACAAACATTTTAAGACCAAGTTTGTTGTCCTGTGATAAGTAATAACGGAGAAATATAAGTTTTCTAATATGAGTTTTTCTGAGAGCACTCCTTTGTTTACATTTAAGAAACATATCTAAATACAGGAGTGCGCTCAGGAAAGCTTAAATTTCTCCGTTATTATTTATCACAGGACAACAAACTTGGTCTTAAAATGTTTTTAAATACATTTTTCACATATTGTTATTCTTGTGTATTTACCATAAAGATTAAGGGTTAAGAGTTATTAAGCTTAAAACATTTAATATGGCTACCATTTTTAAACCGGCAGGGAAAATTAGTCAAATTTATTTGTTCAATATTGGTTTTAATTATACTAACAAGTTTTCAAAGTGTTTAGTTTATAAGTTAATTGCCCTCGAAGATAATAATTATTTAATGAAAAACATAGACAGACAGACAGAAAACTAAGCGAGATAGGCCTATGTGTTATAGGATTTTTTGTTTATAATGAGCTGATAAACCACCTGGTGAAGCTTGATCCCCTAATTACTAGACACCCTGTAGATGATACTAGGTAAAGTAGAAACTGGTTAATACAGCTACGATCTACGTAGTATATACACTATCTATATAAAAAGTGACTCCCACTCCAAAAGCATGAATGTTTGCTCTTAAACGAGGTGAAAGCCGTGCTTGGTCGACCTTAACTCCTGTAAGAGTGAACATTCTTTTTTCAGAGTCGGATCAATCTTTTATATCTGGATTGTATATTTTTCATGCAAATTTAAAGATATCCAAACGCTCTAGCCTATTTTGAAACATAATATGCTAATTATTTGCTTTTTTACACGTCCCTTCGCCTACTCTCTAAAAGGCTCCTACCTTACGACATTAAATATTTACAAAAGAACACACTGCTGGCTAGTGGCATGTACGAACTTCACTATAACAGGGTATCCAGTAATTACGAGATCAAACTTCACCAGGTGGTTTGACAGGTTATAAAAAAAGTACCATAATACATAGGCCTATCTTGCTTAGTTTTCTGTCTGTCTGTATGTTTCACTAAATAATTTTTATCACCGAGGTCACTAAAGTTACAAACTTCAAACTTTGCACATTTGTTAGTATAATTAATATCAACATTAAAAAAATCTACTAATTTTCACTTCCAGTTTAAAAATGACGACCACATTAAATTTTCTAAGCTTAATAAACTCAAACCCCTTAAACTTTATGGTAATACACAAGACTAACGATACGTGGAAAATTATTTTATAAACCTTTGAAGACCAAGATTGTTGTGCTGCGATAAGTAACGGAGTAATTAAAGTTTTCCTGAGCACAAACCTTTATTTACATATGTTTCTCAAATGTAAATAGAGGAGTGTGTTTAGGAAAACTTTCATTACTCCGTTGTTACTTATCACAGCACAACAAACTTGGCCTTAAAATGTTTATAAAAACATTTGCCACGTATTGTAAGTCTTGTGTATTACCATAAAGTTTAAGGGTTTTGAGTTATTAAGCTTAGAAACGCCAATGTGGCCGCCATTTTTTAACCAGAAGGGGAAATGTGTCAATTTTTTTTTTAATATTGGTATTAATTATAATAACAAATGTGCGAATGTGCATGTTTGAAGTTAAGTTTATAACTTTAATATCTAAGGCTTCTGGTTTACACCACGTCACAGTTGAAATACAAATACTGCTAAACGTTTCGACCTCGCTGTGGAGGGTCATCCTCAGTAGCTGGTTGACTGGCTGAGACTCAGCTACTGAGGATGACTCTCCACAGCGAGGCCGAAACGTTTAGCAGTATTTGTATTTCAACTGTGACGTGGTGTAAACCGGAAGCCTTAGATATTAATGATGACACCGGCCGCGAAAGCTTAAGAATTAAGGTTTATAATTTTTGTAATTATTTAGTGAAAAACACAAACATACAGACAGACGGAAAACTAAGCGAAATAGGTCTATGTGTTATAAGAAATGTTTTGTTTATTATGGCCTAACAAATGGCCTGGTGAAGTTTGATCCCGTCACTACTGGACACCCCGTATATAAGGCATCTAAGCACAAGAAATGAGAAGTCTATGCTACTACAGTATCTACATTGAGGAATGAGGCCTGTTAATACGGTGCCAGTAATGTTAGCAAATGCTTCTTTACTTGTACCGTGTGAACAGGTCTTAAGGCAAACATGCAAGGTACGTTAGAGCGCATATTTTGCAACTAGTATGCTTTAAACACCCTAGTTTATGCAAAACATTAGGTAAGTACTAACAAGCTATTGTATTAACCTAGATTAAAATATCTACTTCAAAATTCCATCTATATTTTTTTCATTCCAATTGAAACTTATGCTGTACTGGAAAAAACGTGATGCTAATTTTAATAGTTTAAGTGCATTTGACTTAACACTAACAAGTTTAAGAAATCATATTGGTTTTGAAACACAGATAATAAAAAGAATTGACATTTTAAAACCTTAAAAGTAATGTTACCGGGTGTACTAACAAACTAAGAGTATTAACCTAGGCTAAAGTGTCTACTTCGAAATTCGATCTCTATTATTTGAAATCAAATACCTATTTCAACTTATACTGAAATGGGAAAAACGAAATGTTAAATTTATTGGTTCGTTGTATTGAAGTCTTCGTTTTTTTACTAAAAGGCAAGTAAAATGGCTTAACTTAGTGTTAAAATAATATGGTTTTAAATCAATAACATTTTAAACCCTTAAATTTATTATATCGGACAAATTTACATTATTGGAGATTATTATATGATTATATTATATGGAGACATTATATGTAATATATTTTTCATTCAATAACCTGGTCAAGTTTGATGTTTGGGTAAGGATAGTGGATTAAGCTCAAAACGCTTGGCTTAAAACCTGCCGCGTTAGAAATGAAATGTGGTAATTTCTTTAATTAATTATTTTGTAAATAGAACTCTATATTCTATACGACATGTGTGAACATTCCTTGATTAAAATTAACTATTGCATTGATTTCAATAGATAGTTTTGACACTATATGTTTTTCAATGCCTGATATGAATCCCAATAGCATGAGAAGTGTATCTACTGATCACACATTAACATTAAGAACGCTCCTTATACCGTAGGTTCGAAGGTTCTTAAGATAATTTATTTATACCTTATTGGAAGTTAGCCCAATTTACTGGCGATTTAGGAAATTAAAATTGTCAGAATATAGTTTATAATAGGAAAGACGAACAACATAAAATTAAATTATTTCCACCTATCCTTTGGGATTTCGCGCTGGCCAGGCATGTGTGGTGTTACACTCTGAACGGAGTTCAAGAACGTGGCCATGCCCCGCCTCCGGGTGCCCCTGCCACGGGACGGACCCACCCCCCTGGGAGGCATAATTTGGAATTTCGCTTGGGTTATACTAATTTTTTTGCCAATCGAAGTGAATGTCTGTGATTCAACTCGACCTCTCGGACCATTCGGCGTTCTGTCTGTTTATCAGTTTGGTTTGTAACGCACATACTAGCTGTGTACCCGTGCTTCGCCACGGATAAAATATTTTAATGTTATGACTTTAAAGTCTTTCTGTACAAGGGCAGGCTGTTGCTCGGGTACTGGCATCAAACTACCGATCCTGCATGTTCAAAGTAAACTCAAAGTTTCCTAGCTGTACCTGTTCTTCTCACAGTTGTGTTTAACGTTATAGTGTGGCGATACAGTTTAATGTTATATTTGCCTGTTAGTTAGCTATGCCAACTGTGTAGTATACGTAGACAAAAGACATAACTATCCAGCTTCACCACGGAGAGGTCGGCAAACGAAGAAGCCATATTAAAAATAACTGTTTTGCGCTTCGTTTACCAAAGACAAACAATTGTGTGCTTTTTACAAAAGAATTAATATTGATGGCTTCAACAAATGGATTGTATTCAATCTTGTATTTTTTGTTTAGTAGTGCAAATAAAAAAGTTTTGTTATAACAGACAAATAATATTTAAAATTGCGGCAGTTAAAAGTTAAAAAATATAACATTTCAACACAATAGCTTCAGCTGATTTCGAGTTATAAGCGGTCCAATATACTTTAAAAAAGTGTTAAGTGCCCACTTTGGTCCCTCACCATTTATTTTGTGGATGTTGTAAGGATATAAAATATCCTAAAAGAACAAAAAAAAGAACACGCTGAATAATGGGATAAAGCCTTAAACGAAGTTTCACCACCATAGCTTCAGCCGATTTTGAGCTATAAGCGGTCCAAGATGACTTAAACGTTACAGACAGACAGGATTTTTTCGACGCTAGTTTCGATTTTTGCAAAGTATATAAAATCATAAACTCCAAAAACAAAAACCGATGGATTCAAGGCAGTGTACAGACAAGTGTCTTAATTTATTTATATGGATGTGTAAAAACAATGTGTATTTGTGTGATTGGTTTTTGGAAAAGTGGTAGACGTGATGGAAAGAGATGATGCAACAGGCGATGAGTAAGTGAGGGTAAGCTAAAGGGGGTGTTAGGGGACACAGGAATTTACTGTGGCTGTTCACCACCGTCATCACGTACAAGAGCCAGGTGACTGGTTGCCATGGAGACGGAATAACACCCTGTAAACACAGCGAGGGGAGCCTCATCATCAATGGACCGTTCCGCGCCTTGTTCAACAATCAGAGTCGGTAGACACGATGGAATTAATAGCGGTCCAATATGCCTTAAAACGTCTTAAGTGCCCACTTTGGTCCCTCGGCAAATATGTTTTGGATGTTGTATGGATATAAAATAAAGCTAAAGACACACTGCTTAATAGGCTAACCCCTTAAACAAACTTTCACCGTCAAAGCTTCTGCCGGTTTTCAGTTATAAGCGGTCCAATATGCCTTAAAAACGTTACAGACAGACAGGAAGGATTTTTTTGACGTCAGTTTCGGTCTTTGCAAATTATACAAACACCAAATAACCAAAAACCGATGGATTCATTGCAATGTACAGACTAAAGTCTTTTTCTATTTATATAGATTAAGGTGTCGTTTACGTGTAGTCTTTGTTAAAGGTTTGGTTAAAAATAAAAGGTAAAGTATGTCTACTTCAACTAGGTGAAGTTAGGACTACGGAAGTCCTCTCTACTACTCAACCTCGGTCTTTACATAGCGTCACCGTGTAGTCACTTTACACGTTGTAAGGGATGACTGTGGGGATGGAACCCGCGCCACCGGAGTGAAGAGCTCCGGAGTCCGCCACGGATCCGCTAAATATTGAAAGTTGTGTACATCTTAGTAATAAGCAAATCAGTTATGCGCGTGATATCTATTTGAAGGGTTCTAATGGAGAAATGTTTGCAAGAGGCAAGAAATAAGGAGAAAAATGAACATTTAATGGACATGCTGCAAGAAAACAAAAAACTAATTTTAAAGAGAATTGTTGAGGGCAATGCTAGCCATTGGCTTAATGTCATTCCAACTGCAGCAGACCATTATGGTCTTTCACCCTATGAAACCCGCGATGCTTTGTCTTTACGCTATGGGCACAAAATATCCCTTCCTGATCGTTGTGATGGTTGCGATGAACCGATGAATGTCTGTCATGCACTAAACTGCAAGAAAGGAGGACTTGTAAAACATGGTCATGACAAATTTCGTGATTGTGGAGCTCAAATATCGAAGCTTGCATTCCCATCTGTAAGTTGTGAGCCTGTGATACGGGATTATGAAGGACTGCACACTCCAGCATTGATTGCCGACCTGAAGGTTGTTGGTCTTTGGGAATCAGGAAGGACTGCGTTTTAGACTACCGGATTGTTAATCCAGACGCACCTTCCTACCGTTCCCAAGACTGGACAACAACTTTAAACCACCATGCTCGAGAAAACACTTGAAATATGACCGTGCCTCAGAAGACATTCGATGTTCATTCACCCCAATGGCGTGCTCGACAGATGGCGCCCTTCATCTTGAGTTCAAGAAAGTCCTGTCGTAATTTCCCTACACGCTTTCACTAAAATGGAACAAATCATATAGTGTTACCAAAGGTTTTGTTACAATTCGGACTCAGTTTTCAATAATCAGGGCAATTTCCCTAAGACTTCGAGGGACAAGGAAGCAAATAAAATGTATGAAGATGGAGCCATCAAAATTAGAACTTTAAGTTTTATATTGAAATTTTACATTTTTACAGCACTGTTAAATAAAATATAATGTATGTTGTTAAACAAAATTGAAGACTTCTTGTACGAATATGAAAAGTTCGCATATACAGGAGTCTAGAATCAATATTAAAATGAGTTGAAAATACTTCAACGAAATAAATCTTATCATATTTATTTGGAAAGCTTATGTTACGCTCTGCAGTACTTAAAATAGGCGGTTTTTCAACATAAAGACTTGCTGCGAAGTTCTATTAGTGGAGCTACTAGTATAATATTGTCATAAAAGATCAAATAGATCTTTAGTGTCTAATGCACTAAACAGTACTGTGTTTTAGCGATAAAGATATTGGTTGATTATAACCACCTAAAGAAAAAGGCTCACAAGGAGTTAGACGAAAATCTAAGTCATTCTACATATCAACAAAACGACCGTTATTATGGGAGTGTAATGCTGTTAACGAAACGCCTGGGTTTATTTGAAATGGCGGCGCTTTAAAGATTTAAATCTGAAATCTTGGATAATCTGTCATTTCCGTTAAACATCTGAGTTTAGGTTTTTGGCATTATTCTTTACAATGATGCCCTTCAGTTAGGTACCAAACTCAACCTAGTCAGTCCTCCAGGTAAAAATCTAAGAAGTCTGTTGGAAGGGAGTTGTTTCCAACGGAAAAAGCAGTGTTTCTAACATTGCTAACCTAAGTTCCTAAACTTCCAATCTTTAAACTGTGGCCACTTCTACTGGGGATTGTAAATCATCCACCGCCACTTTCCATTGAAAGATATAGACAACTCGGTAACTTTGATTAATAAAGATATCGAGTCTATCACGTCCTGGGATCATAGACATGGACTGAAACTAAACGAAACTAAGACCCATGACCATGATTGTAGGCAGCTCTCGTCTACTTTTACAAATCAACTCCTTAACTGTTCCCAAACTGAAACTTAACGACCATGTACTCGAATACTTTGACAAGTTAAAACACCTTGGACTAACCATCAACAAAACTCTTACATGGAACGAATCAGTAACGACAACTTGCAACAGAGTTTTCGTTAGTATCCATAGCTTGAGGCGTTTTGTTTCGTTCCTCCCTTTCAATGTTAAAGTAATGTAGGTCAAGACTCTGATGTTACCTCACTTCAACTACTGTGACATTGTGACTAACGACATGACTATGAAAGACTCTGTGAGAGACTTCAGCGTGCTCAAAATTATTGCGTCCGTTTCATCTTCAATTTAAGACGGGGTGATCATGTAACCATTTTTTTCAAGCAACTTTCACTTTTAAAACTTAAGCAACTTCGCAAGTTACACATTCTGTACTTGTTACATAATCTCATCAGACTTCATTCCCTTTCCTATCTTTCAGAACATTTTTCTTTTAGCCTATGTCCCAGTACAATTCTTATAACACTAGAAGAGGTGATCTATTGTTGTCCATTCCTTTGCACAGAACAACCACTTTTGGAAATTCATTCATCGTTACAGCCTGCAGATTGTGGAATGATCTTCCCGATTGAAGAGCGAGCTCGCTTTGGGGCGGAGGTCAGGACTTGGCTCTTGCGGGAAACTCAGGGGCGGTGATGGCTGGTGTGGCGGCGCGCGTGGTCGGGGCGAACCTTTGGCCTGAATGAGCGAGTGAATGCGAGTTTAAAAGATATTTTTTCGAAGAGTAAAAATTAGTTTCTTAACTTTAATGTTTTCTTTAAGTAAATTTCCTTTTTCTCATGTTAAACAACATTTATACTTTTGTATTAATGGGTTTTTAACACTATCCAATTCATTAATAATATTATTGTACGTAGTTTATTTGTAGATTTTAATGTCAGTTATTTGCATAGTATTTATTTAAAATTGTATGTAAATATTTAAATTGTTTGTATATATGTAGTTGTACAATGAAATCTTTGTACTGTGGTTAAGTGGAAGAGAGGACTTTATAGTCCTAACTTCACCACCAATAAAACGACATTCATTTCATTTCATAATTAACTGTTTATGGCGTAAACATGTTTACAACGCATGCGCAACGTCACTGTTAAAATTAAAATTTGGCTCTTTTAATCCTACATTTCGTTCGCACATTCTGTCCACTTAAGCCATATTCTCTTCAGCTGATGGGTTCTCGTTGAACCCATAATATATCATGGTTTAACGTGCACACGTAGAGGAAAGTGTACTTTGGTAAAATAATTGCCCACTGTATAAATCCTTAGGTATAATTATCTTTTCAAGGAAAGGTGACATGAATCTCCTAACTTATTCAAAGTAAGACTCTAAAAATGTGCTAAGAAAAACCTAGCTTATAACACGATGGTTAAAAACACATACAAATTTCTAGAGTATGAGGATTTTGCGTTACTAATGCAAAACTCAAGGGTACTTAAACTCAAGATTATATTAAGGTACGGTGAAACTGAAAATGACCGAGCATTCAAAGGTCATTTCCGTTTTTAAGGCACACAACGCCAATGAATACTCTTAAATGTCTAGTTCACGCCGATATTTCTAAGTTTCATCATTGACTTTACATCCCTTCATTGATTTGAGAAAACACACTTCCTTGTGGCAAACAAGATAACATGTAAAGTCAATGGTTTCATGTGTATTGCTCTCGAATCTGCTTATTTTCTAACACAAACATGCTTAAAAAAGGTTGAATAAGTTCGTTTTTACACTTTGTACACCAGTGATAAACAAACAGAAATATAAAACAATTCAGAAATAAAAGTACTTTATACTCGTATAATATTGCGCAACAAAAATCGTGAACAAATGATAAGGTTAACCAATACAAAAGAATTAACCGCTAGAAACCTGACCGCTTTCGGCTATTTTAGTGAAAGTATGTATAAGTATGGTCATTATTTTACAAAATACGAGTAATATTGGATCATGTTGACTATGGTTCACTATAAATACTTAAAATAAATAAATACAAATGTGTACCGAATAAAAAGTGAAATCGGCTAAGTAATAGCGAGAAAAAAAACTATTTTTGAATAAAGAAAGCTTAATGGTGGTAAATGGGACAAATGAAACGTTTTTTAAAACCAAAATACATTATAACATTCTTTTTGTTTTGACTCGAAAAATAATGTCTTAAAATGTTTGTAAACACACTTTTATATACACAATGTACAATATATAGAAGCGGATATACAGACAACGGCTCCTACGCCTAGAAGAGAAGTAGTACTTACTAAGTAGTACTAATTACTACTAATTAGTACCTGAGGTACTAACTAATTTTCACTATCTAATGGAAGAAAATGTGATTCATGTTGGTTTGACACACGCCAAAAACAATCATGGAAAATGTTTCCAATAACTCAAAGAAAGACGTCAAAGTACAAACTACGACAAAGCTACTAATGTGCACTACCGCGTAGAGTTGAATATATTAAATAGACGAGAAAAGATTTTACATTTACTACAATGACTCCTGCTATATTCATAGATTAGTAAAGGTTTAATAGTTTATAGCATCAAACACAACACAACATCAAAGTATAAGTAATGATACACAGGGTGTTTGTGAGCTCTTAAAAAGCTATTGAGAGCAAAACATCATGAAAGTTGCAAAAAACTAATTTACAAGCCAATGACGTAAAAATGTGAGAATCGGTTAAAACAACGGAAATATGCTTATAAACGGCGCTACCCCGGGTATAGTGATGGGATGCCAGAGCTTCTGTCTTCGCTTGTGAGCATATCTCGGTCCTTTTTTGACATAATGTTTTTTACATAGTGTTTGTAATTTACTTAACATTAACTTTTCAACAATAAAGGAACTAATACTTATTTTACAAATCAACTTATCTTGCATCACCAAATTCTAACAGAAATGTTACCAAATTGAATAATACTTTGCAATTGTATCTTTGAATTTTCTGAAAGTTACTAAGTATACTAAATTGTCTTTGCTAAGTTTATTTAGTGCAAATTTACAGATGGGAGGGAATGTCACATTTGGCACAAGTGGTTGTACAAGGATGGTTCAATAAGTCCTTAGTAAAAGATATAAAAACCCAGTTTTCGGGTCAAATTTGTTTTATTGTTCAACATAGGCTCTTTTTAGCTCCATACACTTCATTGACAATTGTGTAACTTCATTAAGCTACTTAAAAAGTAAGATTTCGAAAGTTCTGCAAAATAGGCTTATTTGTGGGAAGTGACGTCTTCTGTTAAAGCAAGTATGTGCACTAAGCCATTTCTTCAGGTTGGGAAACTAAAAATAGTCACTAGGGGCTAAATCAAGTTAATGGCACTGATGCGCTTGTTCTCCTCTGACAGCAAACGCGGGACACATCTTGCCGAAATTTTTTCACATCAAGCTGTTCATGTAAAACTGAAAACAAAGTACTTATGCCAGTGTACTCAACCAACTCTCGAATCAATTCGAACGTCTCAACCAAATGCGTCGATTTTTCAAAATCAAATCTTGAACTTTTGCAATCAGTTTAGAGGTGTCACTTCCAACGGGCGTCCTGAACAGGGTTCATCTTTTGCCGACTCACGGCCATGTTTTAAATAACTGACCCAGCTGTAAATTGTTAAAACAAAGGAGAAGATGTGCGACAAACTGCATCCAACTCAGTTGTTATCTCTTTCGGTCTTAAAACTTTTAAATAAAAGTGTTTGATAACCACTCGAAACTCGAGTTTTCTTTTTTTATGAACCACGTTTTTGTTGCTTCTATATCACACAACAATAACACAAAAACCATGTTATCAATAACTCTGAAAGGTTGAACAGCTGTTTCTTATTGAGTAAACAACACTTTGAAAAGATAATGTATGTATTAAATCAAATGTATCTGTGTTTTTCTAAGGAATTATTGAACCACCCTCGTATCATGTCTTCTGTCACTTCTGTTATTTATTCCTTAAGTTGTTTAAGGGAGTTCACGAACACCATGCATAAAATGCACATACAAAGAATCATGTTATACACGATTTTAAAGATGGTATAATAATGATGGTTTTGGCCTGACATTGCTTTTTCATTTCAGCGAAAGGGTTTTCTAATTATTAAAACACCTATGGAGTAATACAAATACTACTATGTTGATCTAAAGCAAAAGCTACCCTAACTATACATAATGTAAGTAAAGGCGGATTATTAGACATTAATTTTTACAAAACTACTGCACACATTCTAATAACCAAACTGTATTAGCCTAAGGGTTTCACACACAATAAGCAATTAAACTTCAGAGGAACACCAATCATATTATTAATTTCGTGATAGGAATATGTGCAGTAATTTTTAAAGTCTGTTTGATGTCTAATGAGAAGCTTTATAAACAACGACTAAACAGCCCTATTAATATAATTAGGACAACACTAATATATATACAACTCTATGGACGGAACTTCTGATGTATCATTGACGGAAATCACTTATTCTCCATTTAAAATATGAACAATCCACGAAAAGACAACACCCAATAATATACAGTACTGGACACACTACGAGTATAGTAGTTCAATAACGATTTAATAAAGGCAACTGTACGTAGTCTCACAACATTATGAGTAAATTGGCTAAAGGAGTTTGCACCGAAAAAGTCCAAAACAAAAGCCAACAAGTTAAAAACTGATAAAATCAAAAATGCGTTTTGAAATTATTATTTTATAAATATTTTATTCTCCAAGTTCTAAATTTTCAAGTAACTACCATTTACTATATTCCTAGTTTTGATTGATTGATTGCGAAGAACATCAATAACTAATACCGTAATGCATATAAAGAATGACATAATAGTTTTTAATTGCTAGTTCGAAACTGTCTTTCAGGCCTGTACAGCTTCCTAAATGAGTTACAAAGAGAGCAGGCGAGCTTCGAGTACATTTTGCAAAAGTTTTGTTTGACGAAAAGGACACACACAGAAAAATACAACGGAAAAAGTATTGGTTAAGGTTAAGTAGAATACATGACAAATTGTAATTTTGGATTTGAGTGTTTGTTATTTCTATTTAGCAAGCCCCTTAGTTTGTCAATTCTTCACACATTCGGTTAAAAAGCATGCTGTGGCAGGACAATACTTACTGCTAGATATTTACATCAGTGAATAGTTTATGACATGCATATTGCTGCAAGCGTACACGTAGAGTGGGTTGAGAAGACACTGCCGTGCAACAACACGACTTGAGATATTTCTGTTACGTTTGCCAATCTGTGATTTGTGGAAGAGGTAAGAACTGAAAGATATTACTGTATATGAAATTTGCACCTCGGAATAGAATATTTCATCACTGGGACCTAAAATGAACTTTGCACAATAAAGATATAATAATATCAATAAATGTATCCGCTAAAGTTACACATTCAGACTTTGTCAAGTAGAAATTTAATTTCGAGTTTTATTTTTAGATTCATGACTCGTCTAAATTCATGGTTTCAAGTGTCTATTTAAGACAAACTGGTTGTAAAATTGTATAATATTTATTGGTATAGCTATTGAACCAGTGGTTGGATATGATATCAGATAAGAATCGGAATTGGATTGGAATGCTGTTTTCTACTAATTTTGCACGTGAGTTTTTTGTCCATTTAATACGATTATAAAATAAAATGTTGTTTTAATTAATGATTCGGGTAAGTTTTAATTTTGTTATATTTTCAAATGTGTCAGTAAATTAAAGTTTTGTTTAACGTAGTAAGGTGACATTTTCTAAAACAATGGTATTTTATATTTAGACTAAACAGAACGGCGATACAGGTACCAAATAATATTACTATTGAACCATATTTTTCAATCAAAACAACTCTTAAGTAAAACTAATTATTTACCTTACTAATGAGAAAACCATAATAACGGAGACAGAGTATAGTTTAATTTTTAAATGTAACTTGCACAAGAACTATTAAGGCGAAATATTAAGTATCACGCAATTTTAAAGCTCTTATAATTCCCAAAACGAATCTTCTATATAATTATGTTGACATTTCAAAAACTAAAAGGGTAAATTTATAAGTGAACGTCACACATGTGACCAACATTAAGGAAACAATAAATTTGCGTCAAATAGCTTCTATAACACTTTATACTTGATACGAATATCAATATAGGTTTTGTGTGATTATGATTAGGTGGTTCCCGAGCCACTCTGTACAAAACCTTAAAAATTAAAAACAAAACTAACATTGAACCCCTAATCCACAACCCAGATACAAGCAAAAGTAACCAGAGAATCTAAAAGTAAGGTGCATGTGACTTCTCAACCACACTGTATAATTTATTTACAAGATAAAACTTATAACGTTGAGTATGTTAGATATATAATAGTGTAATGGTATAATATAATATAGTGAACACATAGATCGCAGAATGTAATGTGAAATATTTTACAAATGGGGTGTTTGATGAAGTCCCTGCTATATACTGGGAGAATTCAGTACATCGAACTTAGAAAGGAAGAACCGAAAATGCCGTGTCAATTTGTTTTTCCAAATAAATATTAATTTTCAGAACGGTTTAATACATCTGAGACATGGCGAGATGTTTGTAAAATAAATAGACATGTGAAACATTTAAGTATGTTACAGTTTACAGATTTTTAAATGGCGGATTTTAAAAATGTATAATTTAAATACCAATAACTGTAAAAGTTGTGGAAATATGTAAAATGTTATATATTTTATTTGACTGTACAAAACCAAACCTCTCGAAACTGACAAAACGAGTTATGAGCAAAGTCGTGCTGAAATGGTAACGTTTAGCACGACTTTGCTGTTTTGACCACACTTGTCTTGTAGATACGTTATTGACCGGGTCCAACTCTTTCAGTGTAATAGAATTCAAATTTACTAAAACATACTTGCTAAATTAATATGTTCGTACATTAAACACGTTTCTATTCCAATTACAAGCTTTGAACCCATCCCCATTTCAAAAGTAACAAAATGTTTAAATTATGTGATTTTTCCTAATCCGTCTTTATACCGTACTAAGTTTAGAATCAATGGATGAAATAGTTTAGGCACATTATTAAGTAAATACAAGGCCGCCAACCGAGTAGGACAAATTCTTGGGCATAAACTACGCAGGTTTTAAATATTTTGATGTACTGAATCATATCCCAGGAGATGTCAGAGCGACTGTCAAATGCTCTTTTTATGAGTCAGTGACAAGTACAATATGGAAGCTACGTATTTACATTGTTGACTTACAAATAACATGCAACATAGAACAGGGTGTATTAGTCTAATACACCGCATTGTTAGATATAAGGGACATATGTTTACATTGGTATACTAAGAAGTAATTACATAACGGGGAAACGTATTGTATTGAAATGTATTGTCAAGAAGGAAAATGGGAACGTTGAATGTTCGACAATTTAAATAGCTAACTTAAAGTAACTACTAAAGATTGTACTACTCACGTAAAACACGGTAAAATACTATAACCGATAGATAAAATGGATACAGTATAGAATAAATTTCGTACAACAATATGCTACTACACGAGTCAATGCTAACACAGTTCTTTTATGCTTTGAATAAGTTAGGAGATGTCACCATCAAAATGATTTCAAAGAAAACTCTCCGTCATGCAGCCAAGTGCTTTAGCGCCGCTGGTGTGAGTAATGCGAATTTCAAATTTTCATATTTCATATTTATTAAAATAATGTCATTAAAACTACGAGTATAAAGACTGCCAGAGGAAACATTGCTGTCCAATCAAATAAATGTAACTACAGAAAGGACAGGATACTTGCCAATGGAGATGTATGCTGGCGAAGTGTCACCCAAAAATGTAATGCTTCATTAACAACTAGTAATGACTGAAAAACTCAGAAAAGTAAGTCTGGAGCACATAACCACCCATCTCCATCTACACCTTCAACTAATAAAATCCCAACTTCTCCAGAACGTACAACTTCATCAAATGTAACGGCAAATCTAAACTTGACACCTTCACACAAAACTCCATCAACACCACACTGACAGAACTGCTCTCCCCTTATACGGACATCACCCCAGCTCAAAGCACAGTGCAAGAACGTTTGTTGAGCTCAACAGTTCAATTCAACATTTCAATGAACTTAACCTCAAAACAAATCCAACAAAATCAACATTTATTCAATTTTGCTTGTGGCCAACTACCTCAGATAATCCAACAGTCATGTTGGACGATACTGAGATGGAAGAAGTCTACTCGACAAAGTTCCTTGGGATACATCTTGATCGAGGGTTGACTTGGGATTGTCATGTAGACAGTGTCTGTTCAAAATTAGCCTCGGGCATTTATGTTTTGAGGCAACTATCCGAGTACTGCCCAATTGAGGTATTGATGACAGCGTATTACGGAGTAATCTACCCACACCTGTCTTACGGATTAGAGTTGTGGGGTGGTTGTTCAAAGACGCAATTTTCCAGAGCTTTCATTCTTAAAAAAGAAAAACTGTTCAGACAATCGCAAAACTTTAAAGAAGAGAGCCGTGCAGGCCAGGCTTGGCAAAATTTGAAATTGTTGACTTTACCTTGCCTCTACATCCTTTAAACGTGTCTTCTTTTCAAATCAAAATGTTACCAGGAAGTGACATTCACTCTTACGAAACAAGAGGCAGGGAGAATTACCGAACTGGGAGACACAGAACGATAGTTCATGAACGTTTGCCTTCTCAGGCAGGAGTTCAACTTGTCAACCGGTTGCCAAATTCGATCAAAAGTGTCCAAATTCCGAAGGCGTTCAAAGCCCGTCTAGGACAAATCTTGGTTACAAAGGCGTTTTACAGTACAGACGAGTTTATGGCATATAACTGGGAGACCGCAAAACCACCGACTTACAATAGGGCTTGAGTGGAATAATTCGAATGAATAGGAGAGAGTGACTGAACAAAATGCATGTTTGAAAGAGACTTCAATGGCAGAATGTATGGAAAATTTTAGTGAAAAAATACATTGACGATTGGATCATAATGTTTCCGCAATAAACTATTTATTTATTTCATATGCCTCACATGTACTTAGTATATTATTAAGGAGCATTACCAGACTGTTCGCTACGCTCGTAACCATGCTCCGCTTCGGCTTCAGGTTTCTCTGCTCCATTTTAAGTGCGTTACGACTTGCAGCCTCGCTTCGGCCGTCGTCCTCTAATGTAAGAGTTGTTACGAGCTTTACGAGGCTGTTCATTACGCTCTATACCTAGCTTCGGCCTCTAATTTATGTTTTTACTTTTAGGGGCGTTACGAGGTTGTTTACTACGCTCACAACCCCGCGTCGGATTGGCCTCGAATTTCGGTGCCATATTTATAAAAGTGTTTCGAAGCTGTTTACTACGCTCGTAGCCAAGCGTCGGCCTTCGGCCTCGAATTTTGGTGCCATATTCATACGAGTGTTTCAAAGCTGTTTACTACGCTCGCAGCCCGCGTCGGCCTTCGGCCTCGAATTTTGGTGCCATATTCATACGAGTGTTTCGAAGCTGTTTACTACGCTCGCAGCCCCGCGTCGGCCTTCGGCCTCGAATTTTGGTGCCATATTCATACATGTTTCGAAGCTGTTTACTAAGCTCGCAGCCCCGCGTCGGCCTTCGGCCTCGAATTTTGGTGCCATATTCATACGAGTGTTTCGAAGCTGTTTACTAAGCTCGCAGCCCCGCGTCGGCCTTCGGCCTCGAATTTTGGTGCCATATTCATACGAGTGTTTCAAAGCTGTTTACTACGCTCGCAGCCCGCGTCGGCCTTCGGCCTCGAATTTTGGTGCCATGGTGGACAATACTGAATCGAAGAGGTCTACTCAACAAAATTCCTTGGGGTACACCTCGACCGAGGTTTGACCTTGGAATATCATGTAGCAGTGTCTGCTCAAAGTTAGCCTCAGGCATTTTGTTTTTGAGGAAATTGTCCGAATACTGCCCAATTCAGGTACTGATGACGGCGTATTACGGGTAATCTACACCTTTCCTACGGATTGGCTTTGTGGGGATGCTCAAAATCAAGTTTTGACAGAGTTTTCATTTTGCAAAAAAAGCAGTCCGAACCATTGCAAAATTACAATGGAGAGAGTCGTGTAGGCCAGCATTCAAAATTTGAAATTGTTGACACTACCTTGTCTCTATTTTTGGAAACTTGTCTTTTTCAAATCTAGTGCGGTCTCGTAAGAGGATGTGACATTCACTCTTATGAAACTAGAGGCAGGGAGAACTAACTGGGAGACACAGAACGGCAGTTCATGAACGTTTACCTTCTCAGGTAGGAGTTCAACTAGTCAACAGGTTGCCAAATTCTATTAAAGTGCCCAGAGCTTAAGGCTTTTAAAACTCGTTTGAAAAAGGTTTTGACCGCCGAAGCATTTTACAACACAGACGAGTTTATGGCATGACTGGGAAAACAATAACTGACTACTGGATTGAAGTGGTACAATTCGAATGAATGAGAGAGTGAATGTCAAAATGTATGTCTGATTGGGATTTCGATGTTAGAATGAGTGGAAAATTTTAGCTTTTTAAACAGATTTGACGTTTGTATAACATGTAAATTGTTAACACAATAAACTATTTATTTATTTATATTTATTTATTTATTTACCAAGGAAGTGACATTTTACTCTTACGAAACAAAGTGGGGAGAATTACCGGAGTGTTAACACAAGAACGATAGTTCATGAACGTTTACCTTCTCAGGCAGGAGTTCAACAATCAGCTTTCGGTGCCAAATTCGATCAAAAGTGTCGAATTCCGAAGGCGTTCAAAGCCCGTCTAGGACAAATCTTGATTTACAAAGGCATTTTACAGTACAGACGAGTTTATGGCATATAACTGGGAGACCGCAAAAACCACCGACTTACAATAGGGCTTGAGTGGAATAATTCGAATGAATAGGAGAGTGACTGAACAAAATGCATGTTTTGAAGACTTCAATGGCAGAATGTATGGAAAGTTTTAGTGAAAAAAATACATTGACGATTGGATAATAATGTTTCCGCAATAAACTATTTATTTATTTCATATGCCTCATGTACTCATGTCATGCTCACTTCAGCTTCAGGTTTCTCTGCTCTATTTTAAGTGCGTTACGACTTTGCAACCTCGCTTCGGCCGTCGTCCTCTAATGTAAGAGTTGTTACGAGCTTTGAGGCGTTACGCTCTATACCTGCTTCGGCCTCTAATTTATGTTTTTACTTTTAAGGGCGTTACGAGGTTGTTTACTACGCTGCAGCCCGCGTCGGATTGGCCTCAATTTCGACCCATATTTATAAAAATTGTTTCAAGCTGTTTACTACGCTCGTAGCCCGTGTCAGCCATCGGCCTCGAATTTTGGTGCCATATTCATACGAGTGTTTCGAAGCTGTTTACTAGCTCGCAGCCCCGTTGGCCTTCGGCCTCGAATTTTGGTGCCATATTCATTCGAAGTGTTAGAAGCTGTTTACTACGCTCGCAGCCCGCGTCGGCCATCGGCCTTGAATTTTGGTGCCATATTCATACGAGTGTTTCGAAGCTGTTTACTAAGCTCGCAGCCCGCAGTCGGCCTTCGGCCTCGAATTTTGGTCTATTCACGATGTTTCGAGCTGTTTACTAGCAGCCCCGCGTCGGCCTTCGGCCTCGAATTTTGGTGCCATATTCACGAGTGTTTCAAAGCTGTTTACTACGCTCGCAACCCGCGTCGGCGGCCTCGAATTTTGGTGCCATATTCATGCAGTGTTTCGAGCTGTTAACTACCCTTGCAGCCCACGTCGGCCTTCGGCCTTAATTTGGGGCCATATTCGTTGAATGTTTTGAAGCTGTTTACTGCTCGCAGCCCGCGTCGGCCTTCGGCTCGAATTTTGGTGCCATATTCATACAGTGTTTCAAAGCTGTTTACTACGCTCGCAACCCGCGTCGGCCTTCGGCCTCGAATTTTGGTGCCATATTCATACGTGTTCGATGCGCTACCCTCGCAGCCCGCGTCGGCCTTTGGCCTTCGGCCTCAATTTCGGGGCCATATTCATACGAATGTTTTGAAGCTGTTTACTATGCTCGCAGCCCTGCGTCGGCCTTCGGCCTCGAATTTGGTGCCATATTCATGAGTGTTTCCAAGCTGTTAACTACCCTAGGCCCACGTCGGCCTGGCCTTCGAATTTTGGTGCCATATTCGCGAATGTTTTGAAGCTGTTTACTATGCTCGCAGCCCCGCGTCGGCCTTCGGCCTCGAATTTTGGTGCCATATTCATACGAGTGTTTCGAAGCTGTTTACTAAGCTCGCAGCCCGCGTCGGCCTTCGGCCTCGATTTTGGTGCCATATTCATACGAGTGTTTCGAGCTGTTTACTACGCTCGCGGCCCGTTGGCCTTCGGCCTTTTTAGTGCCATATTCATACGAGGTGTTTCGAAGCTGTTTACTACGCTCGCAGCCGCGTCGGCCATCGGCCTTGAATTTTGGTGCCATATTCATACGAGTGTTTCGAAGCTGTTACTACGCTCGCAGCCCCGCGTCGGCCATCGGCCTTGAATTTTGGTGCCATATTCATACTAGTGTTTCGAAGCTGTTTACTACGCTCGCAGCCCCGCGTCGGCCATCGGCCTTGAATTTTGGTGCCATATTCATACGAGAGTTTCGAAGCTGTTTACTACGCTCGCAGCCCCGCATCGGCCTTCGGCCTCGAATTTAAGTGCCATATTCATACTAGTGTTTCGAAGCTGTTTACTATACGCTTGCAGCCTCGCTCAGGTCTTATGCCTTGAATTTTTGAGCTATATTATTACGCGCGTTACGAAACTCTACGGTACGCTTGCACCCTCGATTCGGCCTATGGACTCTTATTAACGTGTTTTAAATACAGATTACTTAGAAACATATTGCCCACGCTTATGACCCGGTGGTTGCGCAGGGTGTCTACTGGATTTCTATTTCAAAATTCCTGACATTTTCCCGACTTATCCCGACCTGATTTTGAAAATTATCGACCAATATATGATCGTTTATATTTGTTGTTAAAAATCAACAAATTAGCAATTATATATTTAATTTGTTTTGAGGGAGCTCAGGCACCGCTAGTCCACTTAAGGACTATTACGATTATCATCATCACTCCCTAGAATTAACGTTAATGTTAAAAAAATAAATTTGGAAAAAGTTAATTTAATCCTTTTGAGTGTTTGAATTTTACGAAAACAATCACTTACCCTATAAAAGTGAAGTCTTACCAACCCACACTGGGCTGGTTTCAACAAGCATTTTGGCAGGTTTGAACAGGTACTTAGATATTACCAAACGTCGGGAAACAATTGAAAGGGTGTGACGAATATTAAATGAGTAAATAATGTGATTTGGAGTTTATGAAAGTAATCAAAATTACTAAATATAAAAATATAGACAAATACCTAAGTCGTACCTTGAAAGTCGGGTCAGAGTTCGGGAGTAAATCGGGAACACGTGTGTACTGTTCGATAGACATCAGACAGGGCAACCCAGTGGAGTAGTGACAGTCCAGTGTGCACCTGACTGTCTTGTACAGTCACTTGAATTTTAGTTTGAAGAAATGGCGTAGCGAGCGGCTCCTAAACATCCGCGTGCGATCGACACAGCAATCTCAGACCACTATGGCCAACAGGTCATAATCAGTGGACACGAACCAAGACGGGATCCACTCAGCACAAAAACAACAAGAAATACCAGGCCATCTCACTCCTCAATAATTTGCGCTCGCAAGAAAGGTGGAGATTTCTAAATTTTGGAGATCCCGTCGAACGTCAATTTCAAATCTTCGAAAACACTTTCCATTTTCATTTAGACGTGAGCTGCCTCCTTAAGAAAAATTAACAAAAGCCGAGAAAACAAATGTGCACATGGATTACCAAAGGTATTCTTATTTCGAGAGAAACGTTATCATTTTACTCCGAAATAAAAAAGCACACAGCAAGTACAGAATTCAAATCGTTCTTCCAAAATTACAGACGGATTTATAGAAAGGTCATCGAAGCTGCGAAAGCTTACCATATGGCCAAAGCATTGCTCACGTTTAAAAATAAACACCCGGGAACAGTCAAACGAGTCGAACTACAAATTGAAAACAAACAAGTCAGTGAACCACGCAGAGTGGCTGATGAGTTCATCAAGTTCTTTTCCTCGGTCGGAGCTGACCAAGGCCCGGCCGGGCCAACAATAAGCCCGCTCCCCAATTGAAACCGAGTCCTATAGCCTCCATGGACTCTACTACCTAGATAGAGGACTAGAGGCAGGAAAACTGAACTGTGGGCACAGAACGGCAGTTCATGAACGTTTGCCTTCTCAGGCAGGAGTTCAACTTGTCAACCGGCTACCAAATTACATAAAAGTGCTTCAACGCCTAAGGCGTTCAAAACTCGTCTAAAAATAATTTTGGTGGCAGAAGCATTTTACAACACAGACGACTTTATGGCAGATAGCTGGGAGAACGTGGAAAACACTAATTGACAAAAGAGCAAGGAATTTGAATGAATGAGAGAGTGAATGATCAAAATGTATGTCCGAATGGAACTTCGATGTTAGAATGTATGGACAATTTTAGATATTAAGAATATTTGACGAGTGCATAACATGTAAATGTTTCCGCAATAAATGATTTATTTATTAATCCTTTTCATTACCTCCGATCATCCTTCCGATTGGAATTCGGATAGTGGTGATTCAGATGATTGGAATTGGGATAGTTGGTGATTTAGATTATGGAATTCGGATAATTGGAGTTCTACTGTATAGATATGTATATCAAGTCAGGAAACAAGTGCTCGAAACGTGACCTGGGGGGTCAGGATCGTTGCTCATTTCATGGTCCCGGGCTTGGGTCTCGATCACCGTGCTAACGGCATGTATATTTCATTTTACCAAAGAAAATTCGCTAATATGCTTTCCACCGTTACAGTTTATTGGTAATTTATAGAGTTTAAATAATCCTGTGGAAACGGCAAAATGAGTCGTACTAGTTCGCTTCTTGCAGGACTTGCACGAGAAGTTGCGTTGCATTGTTAAATTTAAAACAATCGGCCTTAAGATCTGCGAATCCCTACACTAATGTTGTTTGCGCCCGTACAGTGAAGTTTTATGGTGGGATTATTCTGGTATTAAAATTTTTTTAATGTATGGTCGGTGACAGGTCGGTAAAAAACCTCCAAAGAACATCAAACTCTATCACCGTATGGTAGTTTCGAGCATGCATGAAATAAAGTAGATAAATGTATCTTTGTAAATGTAAATCAGTAATATTAATTAACATTCCGCCTTGAACCGCTTAAATGTATAGTAATACACAATCTAATATTTGTCAACGTATATTTTCCTTTTTTACTTAAATAACAAGACAAACAATTTATATGTAGTACATTTAGGACCTCATCGACAGGTTTTTAAGCTTGCTGAGGTCAATTTTTCAGAAACACCAATGAACTATTTTGGTTTTAAATTTTGAAGGTCACTACATTTTTAGGGAAAGAGGCTACCCTAGGCTTAGACCATGATTATATACCATAGGGTACGGAGAAAACCCATAGAAGAACAGATCATTTCATCAATCCAAATGTCATATAGTTATTAATTAACTTCTATTTCATTGTATTTTTGTTAAGTTTCTTATTTTGAATCGTGTAAAAATATCGGAACGGTGAGTTAGGTCTTACTTCATTTTGGCATCATGTGTTCATTAGGTTTCATACTTGAAATAAGTAAATATCATAGCTGAAAAATGTTTTACGCCATAGCGTCATTCTGTTTTAATATTTAATTAGCTTTTACCTGTGCTTCGTTACGGATGCAATACGTTACAGTATCATGACTGTGAAGTTAACTTATCCTAGTACAGTACTCTTTGAGAGAAACCCATAAAACCTTTGTAGAGGGGCTCTAAAGTCTAAAGCCTAACTTTGCCTTTTGTATAACTTTTGTTTAGCAATAAAGTCTTTTGTTATTGCTATAGAACCTGGTAATCGCAATGCTTGGGCAGAAATAGGTTTAAGAGTATTCTGTAATCCATTTGATCTTTCTAGTTTTAAATTAACTATTTACCTTAAAAGGGATTTGGGGCTTTTCTCTTAAAATTAGTTAAATTATTAATCAGAAATGGAGTTGTAAACTGTAGATTTAGGATGGAAACCCAAGAAACTTACCGGTAAAATATCAACTAATGCCAATTAAATTCACATACTCGTACGCAAACCGGATCGGTCTACCTAGCTAGAGTCATTGTTACTCCCACCTAAACCGAGAACTATGTGTACAATATAGTGTACGATTCTGTGTAGGAACTGTAGGCTGGTGCAGTGGTGAGTGGTGCCTCAAGCACTCCTCCCCACAGACCAGGGAGGGTTAGGAGGAAGTGTAGAGGGGTGGAGGGGCTTGCTTCCCAGACCTGCCTCACTAGTGCTACCTAGCGGCCGGCGTGTGAACCTTCTCGAGGAGGCGTAACGTATAACTACACGCGGTCGCCCTTCTGTCCTGTGGATTTTCTGTGTTTATAATTACGACCGTTATAAGGTTGTTCACTACGCTCACATCCATATTAATTCGGAAAACTTGTGTTGGAATTTAATTGACTTTATCGCTATATAAATTTGAAATCCCCGTATTTATTTCAGCAGCAAATAAAATTTGTTTGTTAGGATGGGCATTTTTGGCTGTGTAGAATTGTTACGTTTTTGAAATCTACTGATAATTGAACCGTTTTGCATGGAGGAATATGAAGTTAGAATAATTAAATTCCTGAAAAATGTTTAAAAATAGTTTTGTTTCAGAGATTATGTAAAAGTTGTATTATAAATGCAGGTATCAACTGACTCATAACTGCAGCGCTAATTTCATACAAACTGCATGTAAATTCACAGTATTTGAGTTTTGTGATGCTGCTGAGTTATCCAAGCTGAGAGTACCTGCTCTTCGCCTTGGGGCTATATTAACATAGTTGGGTGTATCTTCCAAAATTACAGACGGATTTATAGAAAGGTCATCGAAGCTGCGAAAGCTTACCATATGGCCAAAGCATTGCTCACGTCCAAAAACATGTCAAAAACAGCATGGGCCATAGTTAAAAATAAACACCCGGGAACAGTCAAACGAGTCGAACTACAAATTGAAAACAAACAAGTCAGTGAACCACGCAGAGTGGCTGATGAGTTCATCAAGTTCTTTTCCTCGGTCGGAGCTGACCAAGGCCTCGGCCGGGCCAACAATAAGCCCGCTCCCCAATTGAAACCGAGTCCTATAGCCTCCATGGACTCTACTACCTAGATAGAGGAAACTAGAGGCAGGGAAAACTACCGAACTGTAAGGCACAGAACGGCAGTTCATGAACGTTTGCCTTCTCAGGCAGGAGTTCAACTTGTCAACCGGCTACCAAATTACATAAAAAGTGCTTCAACGCCTAAGGCGTTCAAAACTCGTCTAAAAATAATTTTGGTGGCAGAAGCATTTTACAACACAGACGACTTTATGGCAGATAGCTGGGAGAACGTGGAAAACACTAATTGACAAAAGAGCAAGAGTGGAAAATTTGAATGAATGAGAGCGAGTGAATGATCAAAATGTATGTCCGAATGGAACTTCGATGTTAGAATGTATGGACAATTTTAGATATTAAGAATATTTGACGAGTGCATAACATGTAAATGTTTCCGCAATAAATGATTTATTTATTAATCCTTTTCATTACCTCCGATCATCCTTCCGATTGGAATTCGGATAATTGGTGATTCAGATGATTGGAATTGGGATAATTGGTGATTTAGATTATTGGAATTCGGATAATTGGAGTTCTACTGTATAGATATGTATATCAAGTCAGGAAACAAGTGCTCGAAACGTGACCTGGGGGGGAGGATCGTTGCTCATTTCATGGTCGGGCTTGGGTCTCGATCACCGTGCTAACGGCATGTATATTTCAAAGAAAATTCGCTAATATGCTTTCCACCGTTACAGTTTATTGGTAATTTATAGAGTTTAAATAATCCTGTGGAAACGGCAAAATGAGAGTTCGCTTCTTGCAGGACTTGCACGAGAAGTTGCGTTGCATTGTTAAATTTACAATCGGCCTTAAGATCTGCGAATCCCTACACTAATGTTGTTTGCGCCCGTACAGTGAAGTTTTATGGTGGGATTATTCTGGTATTAAAATTTTTTTTAATGTATGGTCGGTGACAGGTCGGTAAAAACCTCAAAGAACATCAAACTCTATCACCGTATGGTAGTTTCGAGCATGCATGAAATAAAGTAGATAAATGTATCTTTGTAAATGTAAATCAGTAATATTAATTAACATTCCGCCTTGAACCGCTTAAATGTATAGTAATACACAATCTAATATTTGTCAACGTATATTTTCCTTTTTTACTTAAATAACAAGACAAACAATTTATATGTACATTTAGGACCTCATCGACAGGTTTTTAAGCTTGCTGAGGTCAATTTTTCAGAAACACCAATGAACTATTTTGGTTTTAAATTTTGAAGGTCACTACATTTTTTAGGAAAGAGGCTACCCTAGGCTTAGACCATGATTATATACCATAGGGTACGGAGAAAACCCATAGAAGAACAGATCATTTCATCAATCCAAATGTCATATAGTTATTAATTAACTTCTATTTCATTGTATTTTTGTTAAGTTTCTTATTTTGAATCGTGTAAAAATATCGGAACGGTGAGTTAGGTCTTACTTCATTTGGCATCATGTGTTCATTAGGTTTCATACTTGAAATAAGTAAATATCATAGCTGAAAAATGTTTTACGCCATAGCGTCATTCTGTTTTAATATTTAATTAGCTTTTTACCTGTGCTTCGTTACGGATGCAATACGTTACAGTATCATGACTGTGAAGTTAACTTATCCTAGTACAGTACTCTTTGAGAGAAACCCATAAAACCTTTGTAGAGAGGGCTCTAAAGTCTAAAGCCCTAACTTTGCCTTTTGTATAACTTTTGTTTAGCAATAAAGTCTTTTGTTATTGCTATAGAACCTGGTAATCGCAATGCTTGGGCAGAAATAGGTTTAAGAGTATTCTGTAATCCATTTGATCTTTCTAGTTTTTAAATTAACTATTTACCTTAAAAGGGAGATTTGGGGCTTTTTCTCTTAAAATTAGTTAAATTATTAATCAGAAATGGAGTTGTAAACTGTAGATTTAGGATGGAAACCCAAGAACTTAACCACCGGTAAAATATCAACTAATGCCAATTAAATTCACATACTCGTACGCAAACCGGATCGGTCTACCTAGCTAGAGTCATTGTTACTCCCACCTAAACCGAGAACTATGTGTACAATATAGTGTACGATTCTGTGTAGGAACTGTAGGCTGGTGCAGTGGTGAGTGGTGCCTCAAGCACTCCTCCCCCGCAGACCAGGGAGGGTTAGGAGGAAGTGTAGAGGGGTGGAGGGGGCTTGCTTCCCAGACCTGCCTCACTAGTGCTACCTAGCGGCCGGCGTGTGAACCTTCTCGAGGAGGCGTAACGTATAACTACACGCGGTCGCCCTTCTGTCCTGTGGATTTTCTGTGTTTATAATTACGACCGTTATAAGGTTGTTCACTACGCTCACATCCATATTAATTCGGAAAACTTGTGTTGGAATTTAATTGACTTTATCGCTATATAAATTTGAAATCCCCGTATTTATTTCAGCAGCAAATAAAATTTGTTTGTTAGGATGGGCATTTTTTTGGCTGTGTAGAATTGTTACGTTTTTGAAATCTACTGATAATTGAACCGTTTTGCATGGAGGAATATGAAGTTAGAATAATTAAATTCCTGAAAAAATGTTTAAAAAATAGTTTTGTTTCAGAGATTATGTAAAAAGTTGTATTATAAATGCAGGTATCAACTGACTCATAACTGCAGCGCTAATTTCATACAAACTGCATGTAAATTCACAGTATTTGAGTTTTTGTGATGCTGCTGAGTTATCCAAGCTGAGAGTACCTGCTCTTCGCCTCGGGGCTATATTAACATAGTTGGGTGTATATTTTAAGAACATTGCAAATTTGAAGCAAACAAAAATGTAACCTATATAATTATATCCTACCCTTAGAAAACCAGTTAGTTTACCTGTTTGTTCATCATCTTCTCCTTTTATAAGTATTGCCATTAATTTTGTGGATGTTCTATGGATACGAAATATAGCTAAAGACACACTGAGTGATGGGCTTAACCCTTAAACATAGTTTCACCGCCATAGCTTCAGTTTATTCTGAGTTATAAGTGGTCCAAGACGCCTTGAAAACGTTACAGACGGACAGACAGACATGAATTTTTTTGACGCCAGTTTCGGTCCATGCAAATTATATAAACACCAAATAATTAAAAACCGATGGATTCTTTGCAATGTACAGACAAAAGTCATATTTTATTTATATTGATACATTATTATATTATATTTTAATTATTCAAAAAATCTAATAGTTACAAATGTAGTTCACTTTATGTCACGATTAAACATTAAAATCAGATAAAATACGTAGATTGGAAAAAGAGTAGATTATCGTACGCATATTTAGAAATCCTAAAAGCCAACCTTTACCAACTTGCGTAGTATGCCTCCGTGGTAGAGGTACCCACTGTGTGGGTTAGGTTAGTGTTACTCGCTAACCGTTGGGTTTACGACAAACAGTTATGGAATAAAAACGCCTAAAAGAGTTTATTTTATACTCCATCATTTTAAAATAAACAGCTTCCAACTTGAAATGGAAGGGAAATTAATTATTACACTTATAAAAGGCCTCATTTTGACTTTGCAATCATGCCAGATTATTGGATGTACGGTCAAACAGAAATATGAACAAACAGACAGACGAAGTCCTCAGAGGTCGATGCGAAACGTAGACTTTGCTTAGCTTACTGTATATTTAAGACTTTTTTTCATTTTACGACCATTTATAAGACTGTTATAAACACAGTTCAAGCGTATCTTAAATGTATTCAACTTGAAAATAAATAAGTTTAACTGTAAATCTTACAAACTAATGCGTAACTGTATGTGTCCAGTGCATAGTGCAAATTAATAAAAACTGATAACACATTAAGTAACATTTTAATAAATTTTGACATTTAATTCAATCAATTTTAAAAATTAGTGTCGAGGCATTAAATAGTATTCACAAAATATAATTATTGTAAACCAAGTGACAAATCCAAAATAAAACAGAATTAAACCTTTTTACATTCAAAATACCTAAGCCCAATCTTAATAAAATATTAGGAAGTAAAAAGGTTACACGGAACAACAATTATTTTGAATTAGTCAAGTTTATTTTATATCACCGATACCTTCGGGTTTATATTAATGTTTTATTATGTTTCTATTATTATTTAATAATTATAGTTGTTAAAAGCTTCAAGTTGTTTATAGCTCTGAGCGTTCTGTTAAACATATATTTTCTACTAGTTACTAGTAGCTGGGTAAAGCTAGAACGCGTTATTGGTTTGACTGGCGTAAATGTGGAGGATTTGGTTTGTCAAAAACAAAACAAACTAGACCATCCTGAAAAGAATCTAAAATACAACTACGAAACTAAGCTAGGACCTGTAAAAAGCGTAAAAGTGTTTTGGATAGAACATGTGAAAACCATTTATTAATCCATGTAGTATCTTTACTAAACAAGTTTGTTGAGCTTTTCAGAAGCGAGTACCTTTGCGATTGGCCAAGCGGACACATTTTTAACTGCTTGAGTTTACTTTAATTTTAGTTTTTACAATTATTAGTCTAATTGAGATTTGAAAATCTTAGAAAGATAGCTCTGGCAGCTTTATTAAAAATGCAGAAAAATAAAATAAAGATGTTGGGTTGTGGGGCACTTGCTGTAGAGTAGTAAGGAAAAATAAACGTAAGTTTCTTAGTCGACCGTGACTTTAACCTCTACAAATGCTCAATTTTCTTGGGCTTGTCACTGTCCTAGTTAGGCCTGCAGTCTTTATGTATACTTGCATATCTTTAGTCACTGCTGTAGGCCTAACATCATCCAAACAATACAAATGAAAAGTCCTAACATAGTGTCCACTCGACCCTAAACATACGCTATATCCTCAATCTATCTTTATAGTTCACATTATAAAATTACAAAACTAGATAATACTATAAGTTGACATGTTTTTTATCACATGTAGTAATTTGCCTGAGAGGCGATCACAGATGCCCAAAACCAGGCATTAGGCCAAAAAACAAGCTCAACAATTTACGCTCAAAAGATTTGGATCTTCACTTAAATGCTAAACATTAAACATGATCACAAGATAACAGTAGTTGAAAAGGTATGGACACAACAAACACTATTGCACAAAAGGTTCATAAAAAATTCCAATGAATTTCGTTTCGTATTTTTACAAGTATGGAGAAATGTATAATACTTGTTCAATAGTACACAGGAGTGCATTTAAGTTATAGAACTATCGGTTGTAGGCATTTGTGTTTGTGGTATGGTTAATACAACAAAATATTGATTATTATTCTCTGGAGAGAAAACTAATTTTTACCACTGACAAATGTTTATACATTTTTCGTTTGTTTCTAGTTTATTTTTCACGTTTCACGTTTGTAAGAACCTCCTTATTTTTACACTTAGTATGAAAATAAGATAAATGAATACGCTATTTCAGACAGAGATACCTCTTTGGGATTCATAAATTCTGTCAAAGAAGATCGAATAGAAACCATTGCTAGTCTTTACAAAGACATATTTAGCAAATTGAAACTATCCTAATAGATAGTATGTAATATAATGTTAACTAAACATGACAATTAATATTATATATGATTATTAAATAATATGTAGTTTTACTTTTGTATTGTCGAATATATTAGTATTACGTAATTTTGAAAGTACAATATAAGTATTTGACGTTATAAAATTCTATTGAAAATACTATGAAAATCAAAGATTTAATCAAAGTATTTTCACGCAAACTTGTATCAAATATATTTAAAGGTTATACGAGTTAGGCACCTTTGAGCAAGTTTGTATATAATTATCGCAATTGTAAATAATATTTAAAGCCTTATATTTCGAATTGTAAACAATATTTACCATCACATTGGATTTTTCTTACTTGCAAACACCAGTTGATGTTTCTTAAGGGTATAACAGTGAAGCGTTACCACCTGTATTTGAGCAGGAGCAGGTGAGCAGGTGAGCAGGTGTGCAGGTGTGCAGGTGTGCAGGTGCAGGTGTGCAGGTGAGCAGGTGTGCAGGTGTGCAGGTGTGCAGGTGCAGGTGCAGGTGTGCAGGTGTGCAGGTGTGCAGGTAGGCCATGGTGAGTCAACGCTGCGACTCGTACATTCATTTATTCCTGTAACAAAATATAATCCACACTTTAAACAGGCCAAAATGTTAACTTGGAATCAATTATGTTAAAGGGAATTGCATTATACTTATAGGGCATATCAAACAATGTAAGTACTATTCACTGTAGTTTTGTCATTGCTTATTTCAAGCAGACTTTAGAAAATAAAACTTATTAAATACCTATATAACATGACTTTTTTTTAACAAAACCTTTTAAGTTATGGCTGAGAAAATATAATGTGCACTAGCTGCGCCAGCTGGGGGCTTCGCCCCAGACCCCCTGGCCCGCTTTGTAAAACTCGGCCATCCCGATGTTTTACCCCACTTTTAACCCCCTTCCTCCCCAAACAATTTGGTAGACAACCAATATATTTTTGAAATCAGCATAATATTCCCTTTTTTTAATATCCCACATCGATTTTATGATTTTTATTTCTTGTCCCCCTTTAACCCCAAATCCATATATTGTGCCCCCGAACCCCAAAATCAGTAGGGGTCTTTGGGTTAATGGTATACAACTATGTGTCGAGTTGAAATATAACATGGGGAATTGGGGACCTCAAAAACCCCATACAAATAAAAAATCTATATAATTTTATTCCTTACCCCCACCCTCCACACACTAAGGACCATTTCTATTTAAAAAATTCTGAATTACCCCAGCCAGATTCCGAGATCTCAACACTCCGGACAACCCTAACCGAAATACTAATAGTATAGATTTAAGAATAAAATGGCTGATACATAGAAGAGAAGGTTTTAGACCTACGCGTGAAGTGACTTTTCCCTAATGCCAGACTTGGAAGTAACGATTACAAAATTGTAATCGTTACATTTTTCTGTAACTTTGTAATCCAATTGTTACATTTGAAACCCAGTAACGAGTAACGGTAATCGTTACAATTTAGCGGTAACGTTTACAAGTAACGAGTTACTTTTTGTACGTAAAAATTAGCCAAAAAACGGTGCCTCTTAGATCGACTCAAAATTCATATTTTACACTTTTGACGTAATTTGTCTTTCCTCTGTTTAATCTAGTTTCTCTATGGAACTGGCAACATTCAACTTTGAGCAAGAGATGCAAACAAGACAAATGTTCTGAGTACACGTCTCGGCGTTCTTATGCACTAGCCGCCAGACTGCAATTCATTTATTTGACGGTACTAGTAATATAAAACCACTGTCATAAATTACAGATAATTGAGCTTTTTTGTTCGTGCAATACAGCTTATAACCTAGTTTAATCTTTGAAATATTAAACAAAAATAGATAAAGTGCCAACTGCAGTCCTAGTCTAGTCTAGAAATGTAGCAACCTAACCTTAGTAAATTCAAAATTGTAACTATTTCTTTTGACGGCTTCCAACTCAAAAGCAAGTTAAAATGGATCTCCTTAACCATTTTTCCCTATTACCAACATAGTCTATCATTACTTAATTGTATAATATTGTTGAAATCTATCCATTGACCATAACAGAAATCCTAGACAATGTAGAGGTTAGGTTACATTCAAGTAGACCTTTGTAAAAGAAAAACCTTAAGGCTTGGACCCTTCTAAAACCACTTAATGGAACTGTCAAACTGAATACAATTATTATAATGTTTTCAGCAGTTGATATCTTCAGCTTTGCTTAGCTTAAGTAACCATTTTAATTTTTGGCCACCTTAGAACAGTCCTGTTAGCCTACTAACCTAATAAGTCCATTCAGGTCAACCAAAGCGTAACAATTTATAATTTATATTAGGCGATTCGAAAAATATCTTTGCCTTCAATCTATCTCAAAATAATGTAGTCCTCTAGCTAAAAATTACTTAATATATAAATAGTAAAATGATAGTTTGAAAACCATTAACGTGTGGCATTGGTTTGATGCGTTTTGCGATTCGATTTCGCGTTCAACTCGTGAGAGTGTAACTTGTAACTGGTCAGTTACATTTTGGAGTAATCAGTTACATTGGTTTTTAGGTAACTTGTAACTGTAATAATTTACTGTTTTGAAGTAACTTCCCCAAGTCTGCCTAATTCATAATTCACCAATCTCCTGCCAATACTTCCGAACCCTTCAGATATCGTAGGTATCGTAACTTCAGCTGTGTTATTTTAAACACACTACCACACTTGTTAGATATTGAGGACGTTTTCCATCGTTGTAATGAAAAAATAAACACGACGTTTCGGGATCTGAAATCTGGCCCCTTTTTCAGGTGAAAAAAACTAAAACATAACGGAAAACATTAGCAAATGACCTAGCCTAAAAGTAATCAACGCAAGCTGAGCAGTCACTCTCTCTCTCTGTTATAGTTAATCAGTCTGAGTCACGGCTGAAATCGGTCGTTCGCTGCTCCAAGCCAGCCTATGGGGCCGTCTGACGGCTGGCTAGATGGTCAGTTCTTGTACCGTTGTCACTGGGCACGGACGTGCTCAATATCTCTAGTTGTTTTTTTCTTTGATTTATTGATTTTTAATTTGTGTTTTTATTTGGTGGTTTGTGACTGGCTTGTATTAATTACCTTTAGGATAGCTCATTTTCTAATGGTGTGTGTATATTTAAGGTTACTTTTTACCTGAAGACGGGGTCAGATTCTAGATCACGAAACGTCGTTTACTTTTGTTCACTAAATTCACGATAGAGACGTACGTAATAATATTTCAACCTCAAAACATGTATCGTTGACAACAACAAACATCAAAAATAGAACTAGAGAGTTGTAAATAAGCTCAAATGGCATCCTACCTTTTATTCTTGGAGTTCTTCAGTTTCTCCTCTGCAGGTTCTTTCCTCTGGTATTCTTCCCCTTAAGGCCCTTCATTTGAAGTTCCTACATTTGGTTGGCCTTTCTTATCTGCCCCTCCAGCAATCTCTGTTGTCTGCGAACATTTGCATTGAAATTACTTAAGCAAATATATCGTGTGTCCATAATGTTACGTTGATGAGCTCTGAAAATATTGTTTGACAAAAGTAATTTCCAGCAGTTGGCAGTAAAACTCTTAAATATGATAAATACAATAAGGTAGTTGTTGTCGGTTTTAATGAAAATGATCCTATTTGGACTGTCAACAACGTTTTAAGGTCTGGTTTTCAGCATTAATTTTATTCTACTTAGAAAGAATTTCGGTAATAACCTCAGAAGAATGCATTACTAAACCAAAAACACATCAGAAGATTTTAAAAATTTACTAAATTGTTTTGAAAATGTTACCTCTTACGACCACGTCAAATAAAAGGCCTTACTAGAATAGAGTTTCACCAACCAGACCTCAAAAGATCCATTCTAGTTCAAATAGCTGCGTGTTTAACTGTCATATACCCACGAGCTAGCTTGTGGACTAACTTAGCGGGAAGGTTGCACAAATGTAAACTTTCCAGAATTTGTATTTTTTTTAAACAAGCGGCCAGACAATCGCCAAGTTGCGTTGAATTAAGTCATGCAGGGGAGTATTAAACTCTAAAACGTTTGACTCTATCTTGGCTCTACGTCTTGGGGATGTGCCTCTGTTTCAAATCAAGAACGTACCGTAATTGGTACAGTCATACACTATCGTAAAGCTAGAGGCAAAAACACTGGGACAACAATCGAGCTGGGAGAAACAGAACGGTAGTTCTTGAAAGTTTACCTTCATTTTGTTATTATTCGTTGAAAAGCCTCTTTGCTTAAGCATTAAAAGCTCGGTTTAAAACAGTTCTAGGTGTTTGATAACCTTTATAGTGCTGGCAAGTTTATTGCATTGCTCTAACCACTAACCAACTAACTACTAACCAACTATCCACTAACCAACTAACCAACTAACCACTATCCAACTAATCACTAACCAACGAACCACTAACCAACTAAACACTAACCGACTACTAAGAATACTTAACCCGTAAAAAAAACAAAAGCAAGTTTTATTCTAAATATATTCAAGATTTAAGTCAAGTCAAAATATCTTTTATTTGCATAAACTTCAAGATCATAACTTTTAGTCATTCAATATATAGAATACGGTACATAAATTATTCTTTCTAAAGAAGCCACTAAAGGTATTTTGCTATCTAAGAACACAACAAGTTTAGTTTATGGTGTGGTAAAAACATCAGCTGCACAGACAAGGCTCTTCTAAAGTTTAATATATGAAAAATGTAAACGTATAAAACGTAAGTACTTTCAATGGTTTTCTCCAAAAATGTTTGTTTATTTAGGTATGATGAAAAAATTAAGTTTAAAGTTGATAAGAGGATACAGTAAATTTCAAAAGAAGAACGTATTACATTTTCTAGTATATACATAAAGGTAATGTTTTGTATTCTCCCTTAGGTGTAACAATGCTTAAGGTGTAAAAATTAGACATATTGTAGTTATTGTGTATTGATTCTGCGATTTCAAACTAGTCACTCCTATTATCCAGTACCAAACTCTCCATGCTCTAATCGTATGTTTAGAAAGTCAGTAATTACGGAAAGTGCATTTAAACAGAGGCACAACTAAGACATACTTTAGCACTACTTACCGTAACCTCAATGTAGGCAGCAATTTCCCAGCACTCCTGTCCAAGATGGTCTGGGAGAAGACTGTCTTCAACCTGAAAATGGATCATATTTTAATACTGTGTATTAATTCTGCGATTTCAAACTAGTCGATCCTAGTCACTAGTACCAAACTCTCCATGCTCTAGTCGTATGTTTAGAAAGTCAGTAATTACGGAAAGTGCATTTAAACAGAGGCACAACTAAGACATACTTTAGCACTACTTACTGTAACCTCAATGTAGGCAGCAATTTCCCAGCACTCCTGTCCAAGATGGTCTGGGAGAAGACTGTCTTCAACCTGAAAATGGATCATATTTTAATATTGTGTATTAATTCTGCGATTTCAAACTAGTCGATCCTAGTCACTAGTACCAAACTCTCCATGCTCTAGTCGTATGTTTAGAAAGTCAGTAATTACGGAATGTGCATTTAAACAGAGGTACAACTAAGACATACTTTAGCACTACTTACCGTAACCTCAATGTAGGCAGCAATTTCCCAGCACTCCTGTCCAAGATGGCTGGGAGAAGACTGTCTTCAACCTGAAAATGGATCATATTTTAATATTGTGTATTAATTCTGCGATTTCAAACTAGTCGATCCTAGTCACTAGTACCAAACTCTCCATGCTCTAGTCGTATGTTTAGAAAGTCAGTAATTACGAAATAAGCATTTAAACAGAGGCACAACTAGACATACTTTAGCACTACTTACCGTAACCTCAATGTAGGCAGCAATTTCCCAGCACTCCTGTCCAAGATGGTCTGGGAGAAGACTGTCTTCAACCTGAAAATGGATCATATTTTAATATTGTGTATTAGTTCTGCGATTTCAAACTAGTCGATCCTAGTCACTAGTACCAAACTCTCCATGCTCTAGTCGTATGTTTAGAAAGTCAGTAATTACGGAAAGTGCATTTAAACAGAGGCACAACTAAGACATACTTTAGCACTACTTACCGTAACCTCAATGTAGGCAGCAATTTCCCAGCACTCCTGTCCAAGATGGTCTGGGAGAAGACTGTCTTCAACCTGAAAATGGATCATATTTTAATATTGTGTATTAGTTCTGCGATTTCAAACTAGTCGATCCTAGTCACTAGTACCAAACTCTCCATGCTCTAGTCGTATGTTTAGAAAGTCAGTAATTACGAAAGTGCATTTAAACAGAGGTACAACTAAGACATACTTTAGCACTACTTACCGTAACCTCAATGTAGGCAGCTATTTCCCAGCACTCCTGTCCAAGATGGTCTGGGAGAAGACTGTCTTCAACCTGAAAATGGATCATATTTTAATATTGTGTATTAATTCTGCGATTTCAAACTAGTCGATCCTAGTCACTAGTACCAAACTCTCCATGCTCAGTCGTATGTTTAGAAGTCAGTAATTACGAAATAAGCATTTAAACAGAGGTACAACTAAGACATACTTTAGCACTACTTACCGTAACCTCAATGTAGGCAGCAATTTCCCAGCACTCCTGTCCAAGATGGTCTGGGAGAAGACTGTCTTCAACCTGAAAATGGATCATATTTTAATATTGTGTATTATTCTGCGATTTCAAACTAGTCGATCCTAGTCACTAGTACCAAACTCTCCATGCTCTATCGTATGTTTTGGAAGTAAATAATTACGAAATAAGCATTTAAACAGAGGTACAACTAAGACATACTTTAGCACTACTTACCGTAACCTCAATGTAGGCAGTTTCCCAGCACTCCTGTCCAAGATGGCTGGGAGAAGACTGTCTTCAACCTGAAAATGGATCATATTTTAATATTGTGTATTAATTCTGCGATTTCAAACTAGTCGATCCTAGTCACTAGTACCAAACTGTCTATGCACATGTCGTATGTTTTGGAAGTAAATAATTACGAAATAAGCATTTAAACAGAGGTACAACTATGACATACTTTAGCACTACTTACCGTAACCTCAATGTAGGCAGCTATTTCCCAGCACTCCTGTCCAAGATGGTCTGGGAGAAGACTGTCTTCAACCTGAAAATGGATCATATTTTAATATTGTGTATTAATTCTGCGATTTCAAACTAGTCGATCCTAGTCACTAGTACCAAACTGTCCATTCTCAAGTTGTATGTTTTGGAAGTAAATAATTACGAAATAAGCATTTAAACAGAGGTACAACTATGACTTACATTAGCACTACTTACCGTAACCTCAATGTAGCAATTTCCCAGCACTCCTGTCCAAGATAGGCTGGAGCAGACTGTCTGAAACCTGAAATGAGTCGCTAAGTTAATCAACAATCAAGACAAATTATTTATTGCAATTAAAGATGAATAATTAAATTTGCTTATTGCATAAACATAATACAATAATGTATGGAAATATGTATTGAATTAGTGGTACGGTACATTCAGTATGACGTATGTAACAACGAGTATGTCAATAATGTTACTAATTTACTACATTTCTATTTAATTTAGTGGCACTTGGAAACAAAATGCTGGTAGCTTAAAGTTTTCCAAATGCAGTTAGCTATCAGGGAGAAATCAGTAAGGAATCGGATGCACTTAAACAGTTCTATAACAACAACAAGCTGAAACACTACCCACCGTTAGTTTAACTTCATCCTTTTCCTTTCGACCTGCATATGACGATTAAAGCTGTGTGACTCATTACAAATACATACGAGTACTGTAGTTCCGTCTGTGAACAAAATACATTTATAACATTCAAAATCGGTCAATAATTGCGACCACTTTTGTTGTAAAGAACAGCTAAGCTTTTCTTTTTCGTGAATGAATAGTCTAATTTTTTTACAAAGTATCTATAGTGCAATTACTTGCTGTTTATTTCTCTACAGCTAATTTTATTATTTACGATTGAACATATACATATACGTATAATGTCGTTTTACAAAAATATTACAACAACACATATGTCTAACAAAGTACTAACAACACTGTAAAACAATTTGAACAATAATGAATGATAATGAATGAAACATGTTCCTAGGTCAACAATAAATAAATAAACAGTTTATTTATTTATAAATATTACCTTGCTGAGGGAAGAACTTCCTCCACCATTTTACTGCAGGACTCTTGACGCGGCATGGCGAGGACACGACGGATAAAGAGCTGCATGTTGTTGTTGTAGTCCGTGGGCTAGCTCCTCATTTTAAGCAAAGTGACACATAGTGGAGGTACAATTATTTTCTTCTCACCATGGTGAGAAGGTCTTGTTAGGTTGTTAAGACCATACTACTCGAATGTTATATACGCTGAGTGAGACTTTTATTTTAATCCTATTCGCTTGACTCAGTTAAAACATTGTTACGTTGTGTCATGTACACGACATATATGACATCACTCCAACGGCTGAGACGCAAAGAGTCACGTGACAGTTAGTTCGGCCAATCAGAAAATATCTTGAAATGCGAGCACAGCAAAAGCTTGAGCACGACAGTCTGAGTGCGGTAGGGTAGCGGGGAGGAGCAACAGCATTTGCAGATTTGGATACCGTTAAATTCGTAATGTTTTTCCATGAATTGTTAAGTTAACCATTTAGGGTCCTTTTGGCCAAATCAATGACCTAACTCTAAACGATAAATTGAGGGACGTACTGAATTTTCACAAGTAATAAGGTCACATTGTTATATCTGTTTGAACACGCTAAGGCCACCAAATTACATTTCGTTTAGAGAGTAGGGTGCCAACTATTACTGTAAACTATTTGTACAAATTTATGTGTTTATTTTGCCTGCAGGAGTGTATTGTAAACCGTTAAAAGCTGGCTAGGTGGAAGTTTTGTTAACTTGGCTCTAGGGGCCACGACTTTTATAATTAAATTTTAGTCTAAATGGTTTAGTCTGCCTTTCTGCACCCTCACTGGCCCAGGGTAGGGTGCGTGACAGTTACTATTTTAATGAACTTCTAAAACAACTAATCATACAACTTTATGTAAAAGGTAGTTAGCTTGTCCATAAGTTTTCTATGCAATTATTTTCTATAGGAGTTATACATTTTAAACACGTTTGAATAAGACATAATTTTATTTTTTTATATAGTAGTGCACAGTTTTGATTTACTCCATAGGTGGTGATTCCCTATATGACGTTATAAAAATATATTGTTGAAAATTTAAAAGTAAACTTTTTAAATTTCCAAGATATAGCATTTTTAGTAACCTTAATACGTGACCCTTAAGACCCTTTAGCGGATCCGTGACGGATAGGTATCGCGCAAGACTCATCACTCGATCCATCCCCGCGACTAATATGGTGACGCTAGGTAAAGGTCCAGGTTGAGTGGTAGAGAGGACTTTGTAGTCCTAACTTCGTCTCGTTAAACAAGACAAACTTTACCTGTTGTTTACCCTTTAGCGGACCCGTGGCGGGTTGGAATCGTGCGCAACTCTGGAGCTCACCCCACTGGTGCGGATTCGATCCCCACAGTCACCACTTATATTTGTAATGTGACTATACGGTAACGCTAGGTAAAGGTAGGTGACCTAACATGGTAAGTCCTAACTTCGTATCGTTAAACCAGACAATCCTTACCTTTACCTTTTTTGCCCTGTATGAAAGCTACTAGGTTGAGATAACCATCATGCTTTTAAACATCCCAATAAGACCTCCTAACCGCGGGATGAAGGAAATCTTGTACCCAAAATTACACCACCAAGTTTGCCAGCCCACAGACTATTACCTGACAAAGTGAGCAATAACATAACCATGACAACTGGCTTTTCTTTCCCAACTCTAATATTTAATCTGTTCTGTTGTATCAGCTGATTAATTTCCCCAGCTGTGGTATTGTGGTAACTCGAATTGGTTTTCACCGTTACGTGAAAATTGCAATGAATACTGATGGACCTATTAATTAATGTATCATTGAAATTGTTACGTTACAATGCAAACAAATGTGAATTACAACAATGCAACAGCTGGAGAAATCAATCAGCTGATACAACACAACGGATAATATTACAAAGTGCGCAATAACATAACCATGACAACTGGTTTTTATTTCCCAGCTCTGTTTTATAAAAGCTACAAACAATTGTTATATTCTTATTTTATTTTTTCCATTTTGTGAGCTTTTCACTAAAAAGAACAACTTTAATGGAATGTTTGCTCTTATTTTCCTTTAAAATACGGGCTAAATCTAGGTTAAATTATTTTGTTGTTGTTGTTATACTCGTAGCTCTTCGACGAATTTAGAGACAAAACTATGTGTAATACAATAGTTTTTCATATTAAAGTTTTCTTTACAGTGGTATGCAACATGCTATACCTTGCTATTCAATGCTTTTGACTTATTCGTGATAAAAGAAATTTCAATTTTTACATTAATTTTTAGGTTAAAAACGTTTCGAAAACATGGTTGCACAACATACCGTTGAAAAGCTTGTTAAAGTTTAAGAAACAATACGTCAAGACCATATTTTTAATCCAACTAATAATTTGACTACAGAGCGTCCCGTAAAAGCTTACGCTATACACGTTTATAGCTTTAGTTTTGTTTACAGGGCAACAAATCAAAACAGATTTTTTGTTAAAATGTCGAGATTCTATTTCTGTTTAAAGTTATCTGCAATATGACCCACGATTGCATGTAATAAATCTCAAGTTTTCAGCCAGTGAGCTTCAGTATGAAAATACCATGTATACTGAGAATCTTACAAATATTTTTCCTGAAATCTCCATGGGGTTTCAGAGAATAAGGTTTGTTTTCTAACCGACTTCAGAGAAACGAGGAGGTTATACAAGTTGACCTGAGGTGATTTACATTTTTTATGTCTGTTCACGAATTACTTTTGAACGCGGCCATCGTTTTACACCCAGTTTGCGTTGAGTGATAGATGTTAACTTCATAGTGGTTCCATTTAAATATTCTTTTGATTGGACTAATTTTTCTATACAAAAAAAGTTGAAAACATCAAAAGAATCTCAAAAACCCGTGAACTTGTTGCGTATTTTGCGTGGTAAAAACACTATTTCGAACCAAAAAGACAATAGCACTTTTTTATGTAAAATTTCCAAAAAGGTGGTAGCCTTATGTTTCAAGCCGAGATAAACAGACATTTTAGTCTAAAAATACTCTAAAACATTTGTTTGTTTGTCTTTATAGAGTTATACGAGTAGAAGAAAACTATACATCTGATCAAAGTTTTGAAGGAACCAAGGGAGGGTAAAATTTAATAATTGTCTTTAAGAAAATATAAATTATATATGTATATATATATATGATTATATTCAAAATAAAATATATCACTTCATTGGTAGGTAGCCGGTATATTTCGATGAGCTGAACATCTTTATCAAGCTTACACGCAAACATAAAAAATCAAACATTGTATAAAGTTAAGTAAAAGAAAAAATTGTATAAGGGACAAAAGATAGATTTTCGTCAAAACAGCGGAATAAGTTGTTCGATTTTAATGAAATTTGAAAAGCATTTTCCTAAATCATTTTATTAAATTACAACCACTCCAATAATAATTTGAGCTTTAATTGGTAAGATCTTTCGCAGCTAAACATAATTATTATGCTTTGGTCCGAGGATGCAAGCAGCGCTTGCAAAATATATCACCAATTTAAGCGGAAATTTGTAATGGAGTGGTTGTAATTTAACAAAGTTATTTATAATTGTGAATAAATGATATTTCAAGATATAAGGCTTTCTCATTATAATAAGTAGTCAAACTTGCAGTAAAAGATTATGTAAGTCTGATGACGAAGGGGGTACCACTTTGGTAACAGACCACGACGAGCTTAGATCAAAGGCCGAAGCGAAGCTGTGAGCGTAGTTAACTGTAAGTTACAATTACCGAGTTAGAGTAACAAATTGCAAAGAAAATTCGTTCCACTCGTGCCAGTGGCGCCTTTAGTACTTAGCTGCGTGTCAGCCTATTTTGTCTTTCAGCACTCGCATTCTTCGTTAGCTTTCAGAACTTGTAGTTATACACTCAAAACTGAAAGCTATAGACACACTATTTACAAAATATACATATTTAGTCTAGTTTCAGATAGAGTTTTGCACATTTCGTCATTATTTTAAAATCGTAAAATATTAAATTTGAAAATTTCCTTGAACTTAAAATCCAATTTTCAATCATTATAAAGGCAGGTTCTAGTATCAACTCATCACATTCTAAAGGTTTTAGATTAGATTTTCAAGGTTCAGTAATCTGATATTTTCCAAATCTTTCCGAGATCGTTAGTAATCTTCTATTATTCAATATATCAGTTTCAAATACGCCTCTTTGTGAACCAACCACACACTTTGCATGAAAAACCAATTAAGTTCTATGATAGTTTTTTTAACTACAAACTTGGTTTTCTTCTGACGTTTGAACCCTATTTAATGAAGAAATTACTTTTTAAAACACAGGTTACGGTGTCTCAGCATAATATTCATAAAAGTAAGGAATTCACTGAATTTAATCAAACATGAGTTTATACTTGTACGAGAAAACCAGAAGGGTCCTTGGATACTGAATAATGATTGTGCGAGAGTTTATTAAACTTTAGCAGTTCTCGATGATCAGTGGAAGTACAGTGTAGAAGTTGTGAACTATTTGAAGAACATTATCTCAGTTGATATCCACATCATTGAAGCGAAGCTGTTGTATGAATTGATTTCGAAGAGATAATGCTTTTTCTTCAGTTTCGCAGCTTCCAACGATGCCACTCACATAAGTCTTGTTCTTGATAACTCGTTTGCCTCAGAAAATGTGCAATCTTATTTTTACTTGCTGTTCAGTAAAGGAAGTGTGAACAATGTTGGATGGGAACCGAACGTCTTTCCTCTAAAAGCTTCCACTATTTTCGTTACTGTGGGCAACGACTAAGTGTCCTTTCAAGAGGATTAATTGAAATTCAATTATAAGCTCTAGAAAACTGTCTAAAAATAATTCAACCAACAATTTAATGAGTAGTTTAAGAAAACTGAGTATTTTAAGTTAGGACAGTCAAACCTTAACTCTTCTTGTTTCATTGCAACTCTTGTGTTTGAAAGAGTTTTACAATACATCCGTCAAGGATTGAAATCACTTCACAATTTCTAGAGAGTGTGTAATGTCTATAGCAATCAACATCAATATTATGTGACTCAGTCATCCTTGACAACACGTGATGAAAACGAGCTGCAATTGCCCGTATTTGCAAGCGCACTTCAATGTAAACAAACATTGATTGAAGAAGAATGACTCATCTGAGCGGAGAATGGCTCCCCGTGGTGAAGTGCAGTAGTCCGTGGAGCTTGTCATCATTCTTGAGATTGTTGTTGGCAGATGTAACAAGATCTTCTTGATGATACTGATTAGAAATGTTTACCCTACTTGAACTAAATTGACTTTGAATTGAAAGCAAAGCGTGTGGTAAAACTTACTATATTGAGTTGAACTTGAGCAAGACATAAGTAAGTTTAACTTTAATACGTTCAGTAACCACTTTGATTATTATTTTAAAATTAAATCTTAACTTGATCATAAAACAATAATTTAATTTTTTCAGATTGTTAAAAGATTCTAGTTTTTTATGAATTGTAAATATCCCATAATATTGAAGGCTGGATCCAGGTTTATCGTGACTACAGTTGAGTAAATAGAGTAAAGTGATTTCGTCCAATGAGAAGCTTCGATGAGTCGTCCAATCGGCGTGCAGGACGATGGTAGTTGAAGTAGTTGAAGTGGTAGTTGAGTTGACATATGCTTTTGACAGTTCTACACTTAAAAGTTGGAAGTAAACATTGAACGCAGAAAACCCGCTATGGTATTAACTTGGTGTGCAGTGTTTGGCACTGCTAAAATATAATATTTTTCAGGTTGACTAGTCGATAACGTAATAATAAAAGATTGCTTTACGGTAAAAGATTATGTTTTGATTTCCCGTTAGATTTGCAGGAAAAACGTTACAACTTTTCATCCCGATAAAATGATTTACTTTTAGGTTCTGTTACATCGATTATTAGTCTATGAAATACTGACGTCACCTCGATGCGTTTCATGCGTTCTTTCCAGATGCATACCATAATTTGTATAGGAAGAATTCACGAATTTTCTTTTCCTGAACAGTACAATAACTTTCCAACTGTAGAGATGTATCACGTTGTAGAGAACTCGTATAGGTAGAAGTAACGTATAGTTCAAACTAAGCTTTCGACTGATTAATGGCATGACAATTTCAAATTAAATTTAAACAACATGTACAACTGCATCGTATTTGTTGGTATTTTGCGTTTCTAATAAAATAAAAATTTACACGCTTTTTAAGATACTGAAAACCTATTTAAATTGATACAGTTTGCCAATATATCATTTACTTTAAACATAACTTATAGATCCAGGAGTATAACGATTTATTCATCTCATAGCATAAACCTTCTTTAATGGAATGTAAACTAGCGGTTACAGGTGTGAGTAAAGGAACAGCTATTACATATTTCGTTAATAGACGCAAGAATTAGCTACAGTTTCCTATATCGCTATGCAGTTTCCTGTAGCCGCTAAACAAAGCAACACTGTCATGAAGTCGTGGAATCGACCAGGAGAGACATTGTAAACATCGATGTTCGACAGGAAATCTGATATTGCGTTTCTTTTGTGTATCCATTGTGGAGAAAGGGGCGGAAAAATAATCTAATTTTCCTGCTTTGAAGTTCCAGTTATGAAGTTCTACGTAGGAAGATTGAACATGAAGGTTTGACTAGTTTGGCTTCATTCTGGCCAGTAAGATAGATAGCACAAAGAACGGACAACACGTTTGTTTTGTAGACAGAAAGGTGTTATTTTCTTGCGAGTTATTAAAGGCGCAGCTGTGTAAATCTCGTCGAGCAAACAAACATGTTGAACTATTCATTGAGTATTCAATTTGTTTACTCTCCTCGAGGTAAAAATTGACTCGCGTGGCTCGTATTAATTTAGAACGAAAATTCAAGTCTAGCATTTGACGTTGTTTACTTTGAATTTAAGAGATATTTTCATGGAACCGCCTCGAGATTCAAGTGCCTTCAAATTTTGTGTGTACACATAGATCGACTTTAGTGTTTTGAACAATCGGTCCGTAAATCTCTATTCAATTTAATATGTTTTATATTTAAAAATACTCATAAGAAACGACAAACTTTGTCGTTCAGCATCGAATGATGTTAGCAAAATGAAGCAGAGGACATTCTGGTTACTCTGTGGCGGAGACTTGGACGTTTCTACAGAATCAATGTCATCATGTTCTCGATCCCCCACAGACTTACCGGAGTGTTCCTGCGTGAACGAACTGATTAGGACAACCAACATTAAAATGCAAAAGGTGTGTAGACTGTTTAAAAATTGTCAATTTATGAACATAAGTAACTTAGGCAGTAGATTTCACACGGCTCAAGGCCTACATCTTAATAATCTTGGTAAACGTTATGTAGTGTGTAAGAATTTAAAGAGCTTATCTAGTCATTATTCAAATTTCAAACCATCAGTACCTGTAGCTTTAAAACAGAATAGTGTTGTTGATACCCCTTTTTTAGGTTGAAAAAAGGCTCAAGTAAGAGTTTAAATATAGGTTATTAAAATATTCAGTGTATTAGAAATAAATGTGCAATTGTAAATAGTTTTGCCTTAGATAACTAAATAAATGTCTTGTGTCTAGGCGAGCATTGGTGTAAGGAGAATGAGTTAAATTATGAACTCTTAGATGACTATGAACTAATAGGTAGTTTTTGTAGAAAACAATATAACAATGGAGGCACAGCAGTTTATTTGGAAAAGATATTATTAAACTCAAATAAAAGCTTTAAATTAGATCTTGATTTGTTGTGTATTGAATTGGATTTTGAGGTGTCTGGTATTTGTTTGGAAAGCCTGAAACTTGTAATACTAGTTCTCTATAGATCACCCGCTGGTGACCCTTCAGTTTTCATAGACAAACTTGAAGATTTATTTAACTTTTTTTGTAGACCTAAGTGGGAGAAATTCAGTTTTTATATAGGTGGAGATGTAAATTCAGATTTTGATGTTAATGTTGATAAACGTAATGTAAATAAGATGAAAAATGTGTTAAGACAATTTAATTTTAATTGTATCAATTTTGAAGCTACTAGAGGGTTAGCTTGTTTGGGTAATATTTTTACAAATGTGGAAAGGCCATACTACTCAGCTTAAGTGATTACTTTTCCATTTTTGGATCATGAGGCCTTGGTAAAACTTATAAGGCAAAGCAATATTACAATAAAACTAATAGAGAATATAAACAAGTTATAAATGAAGCTAAGAAGTCGTTTAATATAGAGTCCATAAATAAATCTAAGAATAAATGCAAAAAAGCTGGGAAACTCATTAATTTAATTTCTAATAATAATAAAAAAGATACAGTGGAGCTATGTCCTGAGATTTTTAACACATTTTGCATGCAGTTAGATGATGAAGTTTGTAATGGTATAATTAAACCTGATGAATTACCCTCAGAGTTAATTGTGTCAAAAGGACTTTCCGTTCAGTTTTAATTTGTATAACATCAATACTGAAGATGTTTTAAAAGTCGTAAAAATCTCAAGTCATCAGAAAGTTTAGATATATTTGATATGTTCACTAATTGAATAAAGGCAATTATTTTTTGTATTATAGATCCTTTAACTTTGCTTATCAATAGGTGTTTAAATGAAGGATGCTTTCCTAGTGTTCTTAAACTATCTAGAGTTGTTCCTATATTTAAGAAGGGGAGAGATCGAGCCCATCTAGTTACCGACCCATTTCGATTACTCCTGTTTTTTTTTTTAATCTTTGAATCTGTAATTTATTCTAAGATTTCTTGCTATCTGGAACAGTACAATATCATCTGTGATGAGCAATATGGGCTTAGAAAGGGTCGATCTACAACAGATGCTGTTGATTAACTTGTCAAAAGGGTTACGGAAACGTTCGAGGCGAAGGGCTTTGCTGAGGCCACCTTCTGTGACCTCAGCAAGGCGTTCGATTGTGTCAATCATGATGCTTTGCCGGATAAACTTTTATATTATGGAGTTAGTGATACTGGCCTTAAGATGTTTAAATATTTTCTCGATGATCGACAGCAAATAGTCTGCATAGGCAATAATAGATCTTCTTCAGTTAAACTTAAGCACGGTGGGCACAAGGCTCTTTTTTAGGCCCTCTGCTATTTATTTTAATGATAAATTATTTGCAATATTTTGTTAACTCTCAATGTGTATTGTATGCTGACGACACCCCTTTTTTTAATACCAACTCTGAATTTAATGAACTAAATAACCTAACCAAACTTACTTTATCTCAAGCTTCCACCTGGTTTAAAGCAAATCGTATTTGTTTGAATGATAGTAAACCCAACAAATGTTTTTAGTCTTAGAAATATGCCACAGAATAACTACCCTGATAATGTCATGTTTTTAGGATTGTAAACTGTCATGGGAGTCTCATGTTAAATATCTAAGTGTAAGGCTCTCTAGAGTAATTTATTTCCTAAGGAAATTAAAAAGTTATGCCCCTGATAATTATGTAAGATCTGCATACTTTGCCTTTTTTCATAGCGTAATCTTTTACGGTATACTTTTATGGGGTAACTGTGTTCATGAGCATGAAATTCTAATTTTACAGAAAAAAGTAGTAAGGATAATTACAGATTCTGATACACTGGAACATTTCAAACCTTTATTTGTTAAATTAAAATGTCTAACAGTAGTAAATTTGTACATATACCACTGTTATACATTAAGAAGAACTTGCCGAATATTCCGTTAAATGAAGAAGTCCATAAGTATAATACTAGAAATTGTAAAAATCAATGTTCCATTTCATAGGCTTTCAAAATTCACAACAACTACAATGTTTTAGGTCTTAAAATGTTCAACAAACTACCTCTAGAATTAACTTGTTTACCATTTACAGTATTTAAGAGTAAACTATTTGATATATTATTAGTAAATAAACCTTTCTATTCATTGACTGAAGTTTTTGACAGTAAGTTCTAAGTTTTGTCTATACTTAAAATGCCATATCTGTTTTACTATTTGCATCTAATTTTACTGTTGTTTTGAGCTGAATTGAATATGTAACTTCACCTGTGATGTATTGTGACTTTGTCTATTGTTTTGTACAAACTTAATGACAGTAAAATCTTATTTATTTATTTATCATTTGCAAAAGTAACCTTTACCGATGAACAGGTCGTCATCAGGGTCGAAGTTGTGTGATCGTTGACGTTTCTGTTGTTAGTGTTTGCTTCATTTGACGTTTACTCGTACATCGGAGACACGCTGTATAGTTGAGCTGACATCGTGCATTGAATGATGATCATGTGCATGAATGTATAAAGCGAGCATAAACATGCAAGTGAACAACATGCTGTTAGATAAAACTACAGTGTCGCCCCTGTTGAACAGATACATCACAATGGTTGGTTGGCTCAGTACAATCAAGTAAGGTGGAAAAGTGACAAATAAATCAACTTACCCCTTCCTGTTTGTCTTGTTTATCAATATCTTTTGAACTCAATCGGCGTGGCGTCTGTATCTGTCAACAAATATTCCCATGTTTTTATTGCGTTATGTCATGTGCATATGACCTGTTATAAATTAACTGCTTAACACTTCAAATTAACTTTTAAGCTAACATAATTACATGTTTATTTTTTAACATAATTATATTTACAGAGCTCAAGTAGTAGCTCACAGTAAAGTTGCACAAAACTTACAAATTGTATGGCAAACCATAGTATAATAATCATGGGAAAACCGCGGGAAAACTCTTCTAAAGGGTCGTGCACCAAGAGGGAGTTGAAGGATGTAGTATATTTAAAAGCAAAATGTTGAGCTATGTGGCTTTCTGAGCGTCAAATCTCCGCTGAAGAAATATGCAAGTGTATCGTGTGATAGCATATGAAGTTTATCGTGAGATAATATTTGAATGGTCTCAAATGTGAATACAACTGTCAAACACCTCTCTAACCTCCCCGCTACATCACCTTTTGAGATGGTTTCAAGATATTTATGTGCTATGTTATATTATTCAGTACGTGGTTAAGCTTTGATTAATCAAAAAGTGCTCAAATTTGCTTTCAATGATCAAAAACACAACAGCAGGACTACAGATTGAACTAAACAATATGAACAATTAAGGTCTATAGCTAAAATTTCCATCACTTAAAAAATAAACTAACATTTTTATTTTATACTCTTTCTTTCTCTCTCGAAACAAAAATAATTATGTACAACACGTATCGTGTTATATTTAAAACTCTTATGTCTATTGCCCCAACCAGTGACCAGGAACTTCAATGGAGGTGAGCCCCAAGGAATTTAATGAAAAAATTCTTAAATCACCTGCTTGAAGTAATTTAAGATGCTCAGTTACATTTTACATTACTGTTAGACAATTACTTGAATCTGATCCTTTTGCTGGCCAAGGTGACTGAAAGTTGCTATATCGAGCTTATTTAATACTGAATTACACTAGTGAGCTAAAAAAAAGCGATTTGTCAAATTCTTGGATCAAATTCACTTTGGAGATAAAGATTCGTGTCAAAGATAACATGAATAAGATTCGTCTGCGTACTGGAATAATTGCGCATCGGTGAGCCGACGTCTTTAACGTCAATCAGAAAGAACAATGGACTAAGAATGAAGCCCTGAGGTACCCGATAGGTAACTGGTATGCTCGTATCCTTTGATGTCTCGTCAGTAAAATACTCCTACACATTGTGCTATGTATATTATTGAGCCACGATTTTTATTACTCCTCATATTTTATAATACAAATCAAGGTTTCTAGATAAAGGTTGTAAAAAGCTTTTGATGAGCCGAGAAATACGTTTGCTTTTAGTGCTGTAGCACTGTTACTCCACCATAAATAAAGCATGATCTTCTTCAAAAGACTTGGGCTTTGTGTTTATGATCCACGTTCTACCACAATTCTATTCAACATGAAAAGCTTTTTATTTGAAAGTACCTTTTTATTACTATGGACATAAAACCAACAAACGCGTTGATAAGCCAAAGCAGCTTAGTAAATGGTTGGTCGGCATCTTCGTATCAACGCCGCACCCGATAGACTTTACAATTTGTCTTTCTATACTCATAGACTTGCAGGAAACGCTAAAGCCAAACTAGTTTCTACCTTTAAATACCTATTCACTTGCCTTGCTCACCCTTGGGCTGTCGAGAATATTACAAACTAGCGGGATAAAACTGAAAATAACGTGATTAGTGTGCGCGCCACGCAACGAGAGGTCTCTTGCGCTACTCACCTGCGTTGAAAATGTTCAAAATCATAATCCATGTACATAGAACAAAAAATTGGACTGACTTAAAAAGCCTACAGTCTAATGACCTACAAAATGTAAAATAACAGGGTTTTGCAATTATGTATTTTTTTACGTAATACAGCATAGCAAATGAGTGTCTAATGTCTTACAGTGTACAGGCAAGAATGTATGCATTACAATACAATAAAATATTACAGCTGTACTTATTTCATGGTGACTAACATAGTAAAATGGCAAGAAATAATACAGTACCAAAGTGTGAACTTAAATAAGAGTATATGACTTGTTATAACATTTTATCCCTTGAAAATCCATTTATTGTTATATTATTCATTGACCTCATAAGAACTCGTCAACAGAGTATCAGTCCCTTATTTAAAAGATGGTCTTTCAGTACGATTTTAAATTTGTTAGGATTAGTTATCAATTGTATACTTTTATTAATTGATTAAATTGTTTCAGGCTGATATATTGAGGTAGCGCAGCAGTGAGTTTTAACCTAAGGACAGTTTGCCCATGTTGCTCACGGGTTCTTGTACTTTATGTGTAAACTAAAATTGACTCAAATCAATATGAATATAGTAAGCATTTCATAGGTGTATAGTGAGGGTAGAGTTAAAATTTTAGATCGTCGAAAAAGTATCTTACACGACATTAGTCTACGCTCTGCTGCTATAATTCGTACGGTTTTTTTGCAGCTTAAACAATTGTATGAATTTAGTACGAGATGATGTACCCCTAGAACACTATACCATACTCGTACCTAACCTTGACTCAACAAGCGAGGTGTATTTATCAAACCATGTATCTACGTGCTGGGACCACAAATGTAAACTATTGGTTTACAGAAACATATCATGGCACGCTTAACACAAGAAACTCCATGTTCTTCTCTGTACAGTGGTTCAAAATGGTATCTGACGTACTCTTTTACAAACGGTAAGATAGTGATCCAAGGAGTGGAATACACCTAATTGAGCTACATACTTGAAATGTTGGTGGTCTTAGCCACAAGAAAATTTGTATTTTGGGTCCGTAATACAATTTCTTCCAGACGATAAAGGCTTTTTGTCAGCATAACTTAAACAAGTACTTGTACCTAGAAATTACGTTAACCGTCAGTGTGTAGTAAAACTATCTTCAAATTGAATATTGAAGTTTTTGTCACAAATTATTTTTGAGTAAAATCGGTTTAAACCAGGCACGACATGTTAATACCACAAAGTTACTCCCAATCACGAGTTGCAAGTTTGATATTCCATTTTGAGACTAAACTGTCTGTCAATACACTTGTATCGCACGCTTTACAATACTCGTACCTCCCATACAAAACCGACAATTTGCATAATTTTGTTTGCTGCAGCCATATTTTGTGGTTGGTAATTGTTTATAAAATGTTGTTCCTCTTCCTTGTAATTTCACTTGCAATAATGATTCTTCTATTTGATCATTTTGTGGTTTGAGGAACCAATAACTACCCTCAAAAACAAAGACCGAAGCACAGCTATGATCGTAGAGAAAACCGAAGGTTAAGCAGAATTTCTATGAAAAAACCGAGTAGATGACAGCTAAACCTCCTCAAACCTCTTCAGCACAGTTGCAGGCCGGAGAATATGCTTGTGGCTCTTCAGACGGCTTCCGACAATTTTGCAGTACTGCTTTCATTGTGGCGAAGTATGCTTACTAACAGTGAACATCTGCAGAGATCGATTCGATTTCCGCAGCTGCTATCCTTCAGCTTCGGTTCGGAGTTAACTAGTGAGATATCCCCCACTCAGCTTCCCCGTAAAGGCTCAATCCTTTACAAAGGGTGAGCTCGAATCAGGACCATTGGCATTGCAAGCCAAGACGTACCCGAATTCTAGATCCGCCTTCGTGTACTTTAAGGTTGGCTTAAAGTATCAGACTGGCTGCCCCTTTGTGATGAACCTCCCTTTGACGGAACCACGCTGTTAGTGACATACAGGCAATTCTAAAAGGAACCTGGACTGAGAGGAAAGAGGAAAAGAACATAATGCCAGAAGAATAGAAAGGTAGCTGGCTAAGGTGTACAGGGATTTCAAATGATTGATTTCTTTGGATTGACTCTGAGCCCTGGAGACGTCAAAAACTCCCCTCGTTAGCTGGCACCCACCAGTACAGGAAGAGACTCCCCGCACCCGGAACCGCTTAGCAATATCTCTGAGGGCTCAAATCCACGAGACGCAACGTCAACATGAATGATGTAAACCTCACACGTACTACTGCAAAGCTAATGATCGTAAGCCTCTGAGATCAAAGGTCAAAGTATCGTGAACTATCTTAGGTGAAGTATCTTATGTACTGCAATTGCAATGACCATAAACCCACACAGATTGGTTATCAAATAAGATCCGCGTCATGGTTTAGTAACATCTTAAAACAAAAACTCACATCAAAAGCTACCCTCACAGCTCTACCCCGCAGGAAAATCGATCAATAATTACGAATAGAACTTCGTATCGACAAGACACGCAGACGTAATGTCAAGTTGTAATAGAGAACTCGCTGTGATCGTTAAATAAAGAAAAAAATCGTTGTCTACTCACCTTTAGTTTGGCACTGGCTGATGCACCCTTATCGGCGGTCTCTCTCTTTCCTTTCCCCTGCAACATAAAGTTTTGTAATATTATTTTTAGGATCTAACAACATTGTTCAAAAGCATACGGCTTGTTAACAGTTACATGCAGTCATGCAGTGAAAACTTCCACACACCTGTATCAACAAAGTTCTTATACTTAAACAAACGGTAGACTAGGAGTCAAGTGTTCTTAATGTTGCAGAATGCGGGTGGAAAAACTTACAACTGCGAAACAACTGATCAATGAATGTAGAACAGGCGTAAGAAGGTTGTGCGTGCTCTAGCGGCTAGAAACTACAAAAACTCCTATCAAACACAATGCTTTATTGGATTAAAAAGGGTTTGGAATCCAAAGAAGGCTCTCGTGTGATGCATTTCTGTACGTATCATATTGTACATGTTGTAAACAAGATCATCTAGAGTGAATTGGAGCTACAATTTTATAGTCAATATTCACTTTTAAATGAGACCTCAGATCTCTAAAAGTACAGTAAGACCTTTAATTAAACATGTTTAAACCAACAGTAACACTATATTTTAAAACAACAGCACAGTTATGGACTGCAACCCTCTGAATTGTGTGAGTGATACTTACTTGCCATTGAATAGAAATACTATCAACCGTTTTTATTTTATATTTGTTGTTCATTTTAAATTTCGATACTTGATGTTTCTTAAAAACTTTGGAATAACAGCCAATTAAACGAAGAAAACATTGGACTTTTTCTAGGCTGATTTTCGCCAATTGTACATCAAGCGTATTATTAGTGGTTTCATAAGACGGTTGTCAAATCGATGTCTCATTGCATCTAGTTGCATCAAGTAGCAAAGTCAGATTGAAAATATCAAACCGCTTTAAGTTTCAGCTATTTAAGACAGGATTCATTGTAAAACAGGATAGTTGAAAGAGTGAATAACATGTACTTGGAGTGAATGTAATGTACTTGGAGACGGAGTCTTCACCTGTGACTGTTAAAACCAGCGTAGGTGGCTCAGATTATTATCGAATTTCCTTTGGAAAAATGAGATATTCAAACCGTCAGCATGTTAAGCCCCAGGGCCGGGATCGACAGCATAAATCAACTGTTTTGATTGGTTTAGTTTGAGTAGTTGGTATGCAATATGTTCATTACCATATCCACACTGGTCGCTGGTCCACTGGGAAAAGAAGTTAGGCTGCATCAACAGAACTGATTCCTCGATATACATATGCTGCGGGAAATGCTTGGCAGGGCTAAGCTGGATATGTTCGTATGGATAAGCTTTCAAAATTCAGAAGTATTATGTAAAATCTTGTATAAAACTTGATTCTTAATGTTTCAAATAAACATCGTTTTTGGTTACTAAAATGATGGTGACGTGAACTCTGACGTTGGAAGATTAGTAAAGAAGTGTATTATTTTCAAGTGCCTCCCTAGCTGACGGCTCTTTAGACCAATGTTGTACGAGTTTTTTGAACAACATGTGTTTTGGTTTGTCTCTACAGGGTGATTCTAAAATAGGGCGCCAAATCTCAGGGGTAGGTCCCTTATGAAAAAACAATGAAAACATTTCCTATAAACATGGGTCCTAAAATTCTTCGTTACCCCGGTAGCCGCCATTTTGTATTTTTTACTTAAAATTTGGATCTCCAGAACGGTTTGAACGATTGCATTTAAACTTGGTATGGTGTTTATGTGTCATAAGAAAAAAATAATTATATTATAAAACCTTACAGAAAGTAAGGCAGTATGGCAGCTGTTTAAGTTTTCAAATTGTAATACTATATACAAATGGCGCATAATACAAAACATTTATAAGAATAAAAAAGTTATTTTTTAATTTTACATAAGGATGCAAACTCATTTTTCCGAATTACATTAATATTTTCAATTTGGACTTACAACTGGCACATTACCAGCTGCTTTGATGTTCAACATCTTAGGTGTACAAGTTACACCTGTCAAACAGGTGAATAATATTTACAGTCAGTGATCCAAAAGTGAGAACTATTACCGCATTAAGTTAAAAACAACTGTTTTCAATTTTAGTTATTAACCAGCTGATAGCTAAAAGTATTTGCTAAGTTAATATTTATTAACCGATAAATTGTTTTACGCTTTCTTGATTAATTTTAAGCTATTGTGACTTTTTGTTCAAGTGGTTCAGTATACGTATCAAGAACAAGCGGGTATGATATTTATGTATGGGCGCCAATGGAGTTGGCCAAGAGGCAGCGCGAAAGTATTTGCCGACTTTTCCTTACAGACAACAACCAAACCATCATACTTTACTTCCCTTTTTCGAAAGCTTGTGAGACTGGGAATCTGCAAGTTAAAACAGACAACCGAGGAAGACCACGATACATGAGAACAATCGACCTGTATATTCTAAATCGTATACTGAACCATTTAACAAAAAGTCACAATAACGTAAAATTTATCAAGAAAGCGTAAAACAATTTATGGGTTAATAAATATTAATTTTGCAAATACTTTTAGCTATCAGCTGGTTAACAGTTAAAATTGAAAACAGCTGTTTTAAACCTAAGGCGGTAATAGTTCTCACTTTTTGATCAGCTGACTGTAAATATTATTCACCTGTTTGACAGGTGTAACTTGTACACCTAAGACGTGAACATCAAAGATCAACTGGTAATGTACCAGTTGTAAAAGGACGCAAAAAAGAAAATATGAATGTAAAATTAAAAAAATGAGTTTGTACCTTTATGTAAAATTAAAAATACAACTTTTAATTACAAATCTTTTGTAATATACGCCATTTTCATGGTATTTCAATTTGAAACATTTAAACAGCTGCCATACTTTTTCTGTAAGGTTTTATGAAATGGTTATTTTTATTAAGTTGACCTTGTGACACATAAACACCATACCAAGTTTGAATGCAATCGGTCAAACCGTTCTGGAAATATAAATTTTTAATTAAAAAATACAAAATGGCGGCTACCGGGGTAACGAAGAATTTTAGGACCCATCTGTTTAGGAACGTTTTTCATTGTTTTCGGATAAAGAACCCGCCCCTGAAATTTGGCGCCCTATTTTAGAATCACCCTGTAGACCTATTGATCATGTGAAGTGTTGTTATCTAGAAGTTTCATCCAATGATGATACTCAAGAACAAATGCAATATGTTTACTACGGATGTACATAAAACACGTGTTTCTTTCTTCTTCATGGCTCTCGTGTGGAGGAGCTGTTATAACGTGTTTTTGCACTCGTGTGTTCTTGGGCGAGTTAAGGGATAAGTGACAGGGGTTCTGTGGCGTAAAGGGAAATGTCGATTACAAGAGGTTATCTTGAAATGAATGTCTGCTATTAACAACCTGGGAATACGGTTGAAGCTAGCAGTTTGTTAATGGTGAGACATTTTCTAACTAGTATTGTCTTCATTAGGTTTTTTTATTTTAAATTTTTGAACAGACTTTTGAGTACCATCGACCAAGTTTCCCGGTACCTACCATTGGTTTAGTTTGTAGTTCGCCTGTCTTGACCAGAACGTTTTTCTTGTCATACAAGTGTAACGGCGTGATATATTTTGCCCTATTTGCGGTGTACATGATATTTAAATTTCTTTAAAGTTTAAGTTTTAAATTTTTATATTTTTTGGTTGGCTTTGGGATTTGAGGTCAACGCTTATTTACCTTACTTTTTGGGGTTTAATACTCAACATTAAATTGGTGACCACGTTGGGAGAAATTGCCCTCTGTTACCAATTCAGACCGGGGTCCCCCAAGGGGCGGTTCTCTCGGCGAATTTGTTCTTGATTTTTATCAACACCTTACTTACACAACCTTTAGTAGGTACTACAAATGCATTTGCCGATGACCTCGCAATTTTAACAGAAACATTCAAAATATACGGGATGATATAACTCACGACCTATACCTGCTTAGGTCTTGGTGTATACATAATGAAATGCAAATTAAGGTAGAAAAAACAAAATACATAAATTTCCATCATAACACTTTTGTTTTTTGTAATTCATTAAAATGTCATACCGTTAGCTGCTGCAAACAAGAGCCGTGTAGTTGTAAAACCATTGACAAAGTAAGCAGTCCAAAGTATCTGGGTGTATTTCTTGACACAAAAATGAGTTGGGAAAACAAATTACATCTTTGCACAACAAACTCAAGATTGCAATCAGAAAATTTTACCATTTGAGAAACTTGTGTGACGTCAGTCTCTTAAAAATGCTTTATTTTGCTTTAGTTCTTTCACGTCTTCAATACGGAATAAATTGTTGGGGGCCGCCTACAATTATTTAATAAATCGCTTAAGAGCTACCCAAAATCATTATATTAGAATAATTCTAAAGAAAAATAAAAGAGACCGTTCATTTCCTTTATATAAAGAATTAAATATACTTCCCACTGAACATCCTTTTGTCTACAAAGTTACGAGTACAATATATTAGAAGCGGTAATATTGCTTCAAATAATTTTCTTATATTACAAGGAGTTGTGTCAAAAACGAATTTAGACTAACAAAAGTTAACAAGTCAATATTTAGAAGGTCAAACTTTTACTTAGGCCCAAAATACTTTAGTAAATTGCCCCCAGAAATTAAAAACTGTAGAGGTGTAAGTAGGTTATGTAAAATGATTACGAAAAGGTTACTTATATGAGAAAAAGTACTTGCTATAAATAATGTTGTAATTTAAATTTTGTTAGTTATTAAGGTCTAATAGTTGGAAAGATTGTGTCTGTATATACTGTGTATTTTGTTGTCTAGGAAAGAGTATTTTTGTTCAGAAACTAAGTTCCGTTTTTTTGTTGTAGAAGCTGTATATGAATAGATAAGCTTAGTGTAGCTTTATTAGATGTACCCTCATGTACATACTTGTTTAGTTACAAGCGCTGCAGAGAGCTCGATTTAAAGGGTAATAACAATATTGCTGAACTGTGTGTTATTTTAAGTGATTTTTTAGTTCAGTTGTATGTATTTTTAACAAGAATTTTTGGTTGCTGGAACTGACCACACTACTAGAAATCGTGGTCAGTCAATTTCTCATTATAAACATGTATGTGTAAAAATGTAAGTATTTTGAGAAATAAACTTCGTTTATTCATTGTGCATTCCTCTGGAGTTTAAAGACCCACTGTTTTGATAGCGCTAAGCTTGGGCCTCGTCTCATTTGTCCATGTAGCCTAAAACTTATGGGTTTAGGGGTTTTGACACAAGAAGGACACAATAGCAGGTTAAAATCCCAAAATATGGCCAAAGTAGGCATTTTGACACAACTTGACTGCGAGAGGGGTTGGGAAATCGCGGCAGAGTGGGGAGAACTGTGCGAGGGCCCTTGACCAGGTTCTTGGATTCACGAGTATTCATCTCCAGAAAAAACCGCCAACTTTTTTCAAGGCCAAGTACTCAACTACGAAAATGTCAAAGCATTTGAAATAAATTTAAACCTCTTTCTAATTCGAAACACGATTACAGTGTTAAAGATTTGTTTCACCGGTGATTGGGTGAATTGTTTTTGTCACCGTTGTTTTTTACTGGTAGGTTGTTTACTACTATAAATCTCAAAATAATAAATTCAATTGATTTGTATAACTATTTTTAGTATTTTTATTCTTTACTTTGTATTACAAAAATTGTATAGTTTAAACATAATTGTAATAAAATCATAGCTGACGGGTAGCCAGCCACAAGCGCTTCCATGAATCCTAGCAAATTTACTGTACTGAAAGAGAACCCTACAGTGCTCCTATGGAGGACAATTTATCCAAAAAAATGTTCTAAAAACTGCATTTTTGATCCCATTTTTGGGAAACCTCCCCTAAAAAGGCACTTCCAGTATACTATTTCGCTATTTATAGGTTAATAAACCTAGCCTAGAAGTTTACAAAAGGAACACGTATTCAGTGAATAAAGTAAATAAAGTGACTCGAATAAAGTGTTCCAAGAACCAACTAAATTCATGAAAATATGACAACAAATGAGAGTGGTCATTTCCTTTGAAACACGAAGTTCTTTGAGATTTAATCTTGAAATAAGTCGTAATAATTAGCAGCTGTGTCTATGGTTTGCATTTCTAGGAGAGTCTATGAGCCATCAGGAGCCGCGTCGGGCAACACTTCTAATCCATCTCTCTCCACCCCACTTTACACTTGCTTCCTCCCCTACTTTTGTGTCAAAGGTTCGCTTTGAAGAGTAGTCGGATTATTTCCTAATTTATGATGTCAGCAAACTGACCGTTTGTGTCAAAATTCCGGTTCCCAAAACTTATAAACCTTATGGCTAAACTTCCATTTGTCCATGTAGCCTAAAACCTATAAACTGTATGGCTAAATCTTCACGACCGTGGCAACATTTTCGTTAAATAATAAAAAAAGTGTGCGTGTCCGACGTAAGTACGCGTTTAATTTTGGTCTAGTTGGCGTAAGTAAGACTTTATCATACAGACGTTTGCATTGGTAGATTGTGTAATTTTGGATTATTTATAACAAAGCCAAATATTGTTGCTTTAAATCAATGACCGAGAAACTCGTTTGACTTTTTGGTGCCTAAAAATATAGTGTCGGATACTGTCAGCACGTCGAAGGTCTAAACGTGTCTATGTGGTGACGAATTTGTTACACCGTTGCTCCGGATCAACTACGCTCTCTGAAGTTCTAATTTGTGCCGATGAGCGCATCACTGAATACTTACTGTACTCACTTATTGAGAACCGTAGATCAAGCTTACGTAAAGCACGGTATGATAGCTGAGTGCGCCTTGATGTGTAGGCCTATAGTGTGTTTTGAAAGTGGGGTTCTGTTACCGAAGTAGACTAAAGGATTGTAGTTGGGGCTGGTGGGACACACAGCTACTCCTTTACACACCTTGTAGTGTCATTGTGCACCATTGCATATTTTATACCGTACTACCGGCTGGATGAATATAAAGTATGAAAATCTATACATTTCTAATAATTTAATTTGACTTGAAATAAGACCGCTTCAAAAATAATGTGTTTAAAATTTGGAACCTTCCAAAGAAGAAATGCACGCACACACTCTGATGTTTCTGATGATGTACCTTACAACTACCCACCCTGTAGTATCACTGTCTACCACTGACCATATTTTCTACCTACTATTGACTCCACGAGTAAGAATTACGAAAATTCAGTTTATTGGTATTTATTATTAACCAACTAACGGATTTAGTAATTAACAAGAGGTAACGTGATTTAATTTGGTCTTCTAAAAATAGGGTTATTGGTAGCTGAGTAGAGATTTTAACACTTGTTGATGGCTTTATTTTGCTGTTGAATATAAATAAACAATATAGTTTGAAAATAGTTTGCTTTTAACCTGGAACCTTTCAAAGGACGTCGAGTTGAATAAAATAGAGTGACGACTGGAGAATTGAATTTCCTCCTCTGAACTACCAAGCATCTGACAATAGCTAACTTAAAAATACTTTGGTTGTTTGTTTTTCTGTTTATTTTGAATTTTACCGTTACCAACTAAAAGGTTCCAGCAAAATTTAAATTCAAGAATATGCAACCTTAAATTAATGCTTGATAGCAACTGTGAAGTTTTAACTGAGAGTTTAGATATTTATTGAACTATATTTTTTTAGTGCCTGCAAATAAAATCAAATAAACATTGGGAAATGATTTGGCACTAAACTACGAAGAGTAAGGTGCGCTGATTTACTCTCGGTACCTACAGGAAACTGTTAAAAACACCCCTTTAACTTTGTTTAACGATTTCCCTAACCTTTTCTTACTTTGGAAATAAAATTTCCCTAGCACTTGACAGTGTTTGAGTTAAACTAACATAACTTAGAACTTTGAAAACTAATTTCTAAAAACAAAATTGCTGTGGCCTCGTAATTATCTGAAACCCTGTGAGTATTGGAATTAGTAAGAATTTGTAAAGAATTGGGTGTAAGATGATGAGCGTTAAATTTTGTTTAGTATTCTTCGTTATTATTCGATGAACAACGAATAAAAGGTTAACGACAGGGCAACGTGTATTTGTCTAACTAACATGGTGGAAACATTACCACAGTCATAGTGATGTGTTTAAATAACGTTTTTCCAGTGTTAAAGCTCCATTTCGACAAGGTATTCACAAACTAAATTCAAGATTTGAACCAATGTTCTCTGTAACTAAGCTTCCTCGTTGTGGTAGGCCCACAACAGTTTGTACGGAATCGAATCTTAATATTGTGGCACAGTATTATGTTCATTCACCAAGAAAATAGCAAAGAAACGCGGCCCGAGAATACGAAAATGTCCAAGTTTCAACGGATTCCGAAAACACTGAAATTAAGATCGTAATATCGGCCAACTGTACAGGGTGTTTGAAAAAGAACTCCCTAGTTTTAATGTGTCATAGAAACCGTAAAAATTGATATACACTATTCTAGTTTGTGGTGTTTGATCAGCAACTGTCTAAGTTTTGCCGCCCTGCAGTTGGCAGACCTGCTTGACCTTGAGACGGCGCGACCTGCTTGAATAGTTCCCTCAGTTGTGTTCGGGCGTGCAGTGCGGTGCAATGGCTACTCCGTAACAAAAAGCGCAGTGTGTTATTTGGTTAGTGCAAACTGAGTCTGTTATAACAGTCTAACGTAATTTTAGACGTCAGTATGGTGGTGAACCTCCTACATCTAAAACTATCCGTCATTGGCTAAATTATTTCAAGGAAACCGGTAGTGTTTTAAAAGCGAAATCACCCGGTAGGCCTAGAACTTCTGAAGATGTGTAACTTGAATGTGTATTATCTAGTTAAATGCATGTTGTCACCTGACTAACGGGCCACCTGATATTTTTAATTTTGTAGTTGTTTGAAAAACCAATCCAATAAAACTTTTGATTGCTAGATATCGGTGTTTTTTAACTAGCCATTAAAAAGTTGTGCTGGATTGTTTGTGTTTTCGATCAACAAAGCACTCCGCGGGAAACACATTGGCAGCCTGCGAATAAACAACATATTTTGATGCCACGTTTGTGAAGCTGTTTTCTTGAAAACAATTTCTTATCAAAGTAGAATTAATGAACTATAATAATACTTACATAATTTATAAACAAATATATAAAATTATTAAACTTTCCGTAATAAAAAATGTTAAAAATCATGTATTTGCGAAAATAATCACAAAGTTACTTGGATAAGTAAACACTTCAGCATTTACAACATTTTCAAAATGTATACATATATTATATAGCAGGTCATGTAAATGCATTACATGCAAAGAAAAGGTAGTGGATAGGAAATATAAATTGAGAGTAATTTTATTTGAAGGTTTAATGCACTCAGAAATACAGAGGCAAGAAGCGGTAGACCGAAAAAGCGAGCGCCGAGCGAGTTAACAATCCCACACTAAACTGCCGTAACGCCAAAACTAGAGCTAATTTTTCAAAAGATAATATTTGGTAAATTCAGTTCTTTATTACAATTTCCACCGTTTTAGTTTTACCTGACCAAAAAATAAAAAATAGAAGTAGAAATACTTTTTTAATGTCACGATTAAAATCATATAAAACTTTCGACTTTAATGAATTTTAAAATACAAAAATGAGTTTCTGAACATGTTATTTACACCATTGGCGTCCTTACTTAATTGGCTAACATGTGGTAAAAAATAAAAAATATTCATGCACTGTGAGTAACTGAAACCACAGTGGGATCGAAATGAGTGAACTGGAATTTTCATGCGTTCTTGCAGCAAAACAGTAGTGACTGTTGCCCTCAGAAGGGGCGTGGCCCGGCTTCACTGCCCTCAGTACCTCGCTCCATTTCTATTTATCCTCCTTGGGTTAGCTATACCCTCCGTCCAGAAGTTTCACACTTTCCTGTATGGTCGCAGGTTTAAGCTAGTTACTGACTATAGAGTGCTGACATTTTTGCTACGTTACAGTGTTACAGGACTATGTTTTATATGACATTTTTTGTTTATTATGTGCTGATAAACCACCTGGTGAATTTTGATCCCCTAATTACTGGACACCCTGTATGTTTTGAAAATCTTGATGTTATACAAATTTAAATCGGTAACAGTTCTTACGGGTGTAGACACGCATAATTATATAACCCGGCACCGGTTTGGCTACAGACAACTCTCCCATCAATTAGAACGTACATCTAAATTACCTCAGAACATCGCGTCTAAATTGGAAACAAGTTACCACTTCATAAAGATCATGAAAACTCATTGCCAAAGTTTAAATCGTTACTAACTAAATATTTTCTTGGGCGATTTTGTTGATCTGTATCTAAGTTTGAAAACCAACATTTGTACATTTAATTATTCTGCGTACATTGTAAAGAATGGAGTAATTAGGCCTACCGTGAGGTGACGAGTGAAGTAGTGGACTGTATGTTGGTGGTGGGTGGTGGCTTCCTCGTTGTCCAGGAAACTGGATGGAGCCTGCTGGTGGACGATGATGAGGGTGAGAGGTGTACACGCCGCGAAGTGTTATCCACTTCGTCTTCTGTTGGAGAGCGTGCAGATAGTCCTTGGTCCATCTCTTCCACACCTGTTCAGTTATAGCTAGCAGGCGATTCCATCTTTTGAGTTTGCCCAGAGGGACGTCTTCAAGGTTTTCTTCAGGAACCGCTACCAAAAGGAGCCGATTAGAAAATGTCCCGGTGTCGACGCAGTGAGATCAGCCGGGTCAGTAGAAAGAGGGACTAGAGGTCTTGATTTTAAGATGGCTTCAGTCTTCGCTGTTATAGTGTTGAACTCTTTGAGTGTCAGGATGGTATCTCCGATGATTCGGCGAAGGTGGTACTTGAACGCTTTGATGTGGTGCAGCTGGCGGATTGAACTTAAAGTCAATAGAGTTTTGAGAGGAAAAATCTAATATTTTCTTGCGTTCTTCTTTGGTTGAGAAGAATGGGATTGCCTTCACGGCAGAGATATCAATGTTCGCTCCATTAAAATTAGTTCCAGCATCACAATGGATAGTTTTACAGAGGCCTTGATGCAAAATAAATCTTGAGAGCGCAGCAATGAAGGCAGCTGAGAGTAGGTCAGTTACAGCTTCTAAGTGAACTGCCTTCGTGGCGAAACAGACGAAAATACATATGTAGAGCTTGAAAACTCGCAGGTGTCTTAGAGTGTATGCTTTGGCCATGAAAAACCCTGTAAAATCAACGCCATTTTCTAGAAATGGTTTTGAGGGATTGACGTGAGTATGAGATAATTTAGCCATCATGGGATTTTCGTTTCGTGACTTAGAGCGGAAACATGTGACACATTGAGGAATGTGGGAGCGAATTAAACTTCTCGCGGATAAGATCCATACTTTTTGAGCTAATAAAGCTTGAAGCATTTGAGGTTGAGCGTGGAGGTACTTGATATGGCAGTAGTCGACAAGTAGATTGACGATATGGGTTTTTTCGGTAGAACTAGAGGGTGTTTCACACTAAAATGCAGTGATGAGTGTTCTAATCTTCCACCTACTCTAATGATGCCGTGCTCGTCGAGAAATGGGGAAAGTCCTTTTAGGTGTTTGGAGCAGGAACGTTGACTTTCTAAATTTTGTACTTCGTCCATGATTTTTGAATTAATTTGAAAATTTTGAAGATTGAAGTGTGTAGCTTTTGAACAGTAAGAATTTCTGTAGTATTCACCGACATTCTGGTATTTTCAATAAATCTCAGGACGTTAGCAAATACTCTGACTACTTTGCTTTAGGAAAGAATTTGAGAAATACTCGTATATTAAGTTAAGTCTTTTCATTAACTGTCAACATGGTGAGTCCTCCGTCAGGGTTTATTTCGTCGAAATAATCACTGCTATTTTCTGATATGGAATGTGAGTCAGTGGGGACAAACTGAGATTGAGGCTTCCAGGGTGATTCCTTGTTGAGCCATGGCGGTCTTTGTTTCCATAACAGGTGCTCTTGGAGATCTGAGGGCATTATACTCCTAGAGGCGCAATCTGCTGAGTTTTTTAAACCACTAACAAGATACCAAAATGAGAGGGAACAGCGTCTTGAATTTCATAAAAACGACTGGCAACAAATATTTTCAATTTGTAAGGTGGTGTTTGTAACCAGTTCAAAACGATCGTAGAATCACACCAAGCGAATTTACGCTCAACAATGTAGACTGTTGGTGGTGTCCATTCAATTTCACTCGCTGTTGATGACTTTTCACACAGATCTGGACTTGTTGTCAGCATTTTCAATCCCTGATGCGCTTTGCTCTTTCCTCAGTTTCTTAAGTTTGAGGTCGTAGGCTTTCTTGTATTGTACAGCATTTCTCTTATCCTCTTCACTATTGCGAGGTACTTGTTATTAGCCGAAAGTAATTCTTCTCTCAAACGCTTCGTCTCTGGACTATTTTTGTTTTTAATCCTGTTTTTACATGGCTTCATTCTTAACTTCTCAAGGGGACAAACAGCATCCATCTTCATGGTGAGGGTTCTGACGAATGAGTTGTAAACACTGTCAACATCACGCAAACTCAAGACAGAGTCCCAGTTCACCTCTGAGAGTTCAGCCTTCAAGAGACACAAGTTGTCTGAATTTAAATTTCGACGGGTGGTAATCATAGTTGTTGTATATGTAGCTAGGAGTGATAAACAGCAAAGTTGACCTGTATGATCCGATAAACCCGTACTCAATATATCAACCCTCATGTGGTCTTGACTGAAGTCTGTACAAACTGCATCTATTGATGTTTCTGAGTGTGGAGAAATGAGAGTTGCTGGAAGTTGCTGCCGCTTCAGGTTATGAGAAGCAATCATGTCTTCAAATAGGACTTTCGAGTGGCTTCGTTTACTAATATCAATGTTGATGTCTCCTATCAAGATGGTGTTACGTCTTCCTGAAGAAGGAATGAAGTTCAGTGTGTCAGACAAAATCTGAAGGGCCTGAGCTCTTCGTTCAGTGTATGAGTACGGGGAACGATAAACACCCAGAATGTAGACAGTTATTTTACCCTGAATTTTTAGTGGCACCCCTGAGAGTTCACAAACTAAGCAAACACTGTTTTGTTCTACATAAATCTTATTCACATTTTCTAGGAAAACTTTCTTTTAAATTGCCATCCCTCCTTTTCTGTGAACGGTTCTTGAGACATATAGACCAAACTGTTGCCTTGAAGTATAAAGTTGTTTATTTTATTGCCAAGGCCATGTTCTGTCAAAACAATGAAGTCAGGGGTTTGTAAATACAAACGGTGATTTAATCTATCAATTTTGTTTTTCAGGCCATCAATATTAATACTTAATGTTTGACTTCGTTCATGCTAATCTCTTGATTACGCGGGTTCGGTGAGGCTTCCATTCGTCTTTCCAAGCCTGATTTTGACCTAAAAAGGCTCAGATGATTCTTCGTCTGTGGCGTTTCTTTCATTTTATGGTCTTCAAGCTTATTTGTAGCTTCGGTGGTTTTCTCTATTGATTGTGATTGTTTTCCACTCTCCTTTTTTCTTCTATTTGTTTCACTTTCCCTTTTGATGTAGACCTCAAAATTCACGTTGCAAAGGTTTTCCATAATTTGCTCTGCTGATTGGAGTATGGCAAAAATAGGTGGTTTATTACTGAATTTTCTTCACTGCTCTTTATGCCGGTTTTTGGGAAGTCAGATTTCTGAGTTTAGTTATAATAAGGAACTCAGCAACTGTCTGTAACAAAGCGTGATGTACCACTCCCGACGGAACGTTTGGCGATCACTTGCGGATTGCATTGTACAGAAGAATTCATGCAGTCTGGCCGCAGATCACATTGGCCGGAGAAGTCAACAGATGTGGTGAGAGGATTCCTGGACGAAGCGCTGTGTGTAGACGTATCTGTTTTAACGGTAAATAACTGATTTGTATACTCTAAAAGACGGGAGTCTGATTCTATGCTATGGTCCAGCAAGCATTTTAGTTGGTATTTTAATGGTTTTATTTCCTCCTTAAGGAGTTTATTTTCCTCTTCTAAGTATGAGTCAGGTTTACAGTTACAGCAACGTGGAATCGGAGAAAGGTTACTACTTGAAAGGAGTGTATACTGTGAATAGTGGTCTCTAGGGGTTGTGATGTTCTGATCCCTTGGAGTCGATGATGAAGCTGGGGTAAGTGAGTCAGTGCAGAGAGGCGCTGTAGCTGGAGTAGCATGCGGTGACGACATTCGTCTCATTGTTACAGGGTGATTGCGAGTCGATGACGAAGCTGGAGTAGGTGAACCAGTGCAGAGAGGCGCTTTAGCTGGAGTAGCATGCGGTGACGACATTCGTCTCATTGTTACAGGTGATTGCGAGTCGATGACAAGCTGGAGTAGGTGAACCAGTGCAGAGAGGCGCTGTAGCTGGAGTAGCATGCGGTGACGACATTCGTCTCATTGTTACAGGGTGATTGCGAGTCGATGACGAAGCTGATGGAGTAGGTGAACCAGTGCAGAGAGGCGCTGTAGCTGGAGTAGCATGCGGTGACGACATTCGTCTCATTGTTACAGGGTGATTGCGAGTCGATGACGAAGCTGGAGTAGGTGAACCAGTGCAGAGAGGCGCTGTAGCTGGAGTAGCATGCGGTGACGACATTCGTCTCATTGTTACAGGGTGATTGCGAGTCGATGACGAAGCTGATGGAGTAGGTGAACCAGTGCAGAGAGGCGCTGTAGCTGGAGTAGCATGCGGTGACGACATTCGTCTCATTGTTACAGGGTGATTGCGAGTCGATGACGAAGCTGGAGTAGGTGAACCAGTGCAGAGAGGCGCTGTAGCTGGAGTAGCATGCGATGACGACATTCGTCTCATTGTTACAGGGTGATTGCGTGATCTTCGTTACTTTTTATCAATTCACCACACGTCCTACCAAGACAACGCCAGTAGATATCTCCATTTCTTCAAAACTCTAGATCGTCTGTATTTATGTTTATCAGCAATTGATGGAGTACCTTATTTCGTTTCTTCAAGTGTAAAATACATTTTAATATAAACAAATCGTAAGCCAAGAAAAGTGTTGAAGCACTCAAGAATGAGTCAAATAGGTTATAAATGAGTAAACACTGAGGAGTAAGCTGTGAGTCAATACGGTGATCACTATACTATCAGCTGAAGTACAACCGAGGTAGAATGTCGACAGGCAAGTCTTGAAAATGAGGCAAACACGATGCGGCAGTAATATCAGCCGAGGATGTTTGTTTGCTGTGGTCGAGGCCAAAGGTAGAACAGGAAACAGCCATGTGGTCAACGTTACTAGGTACTGACTTTCACGTACTAACAAACATGTCTATTTACTAGCAAAATGACACTTGACACTGATTTTGTTCAACTTCTATCAGTATGAAAATGAAAGTTAAAATTGTTTGAGCGGTAAATCAATGTCCTTAACCAAATATTGTAATATGACTTATTGCAAAGGTAAAATGCCATGTACACATTCAGTTATGGCAATTAAATAAAAGCTTTTGAAAGCAATAATTTAACAGCCAGACCTTTGAGAAATTAAAAATTTAATTTATTTCTTAGCAGATTCTTCATAAGTGCTGCTGGAGATCCGGTTCCAAGGACCAGTTGTAAAGAATAGAGTAATTGAGTAATCAGGCCAACCGTGAGGTGCTGAGTGATGTAGTTGACTGTATGTAGGTGGTGGGTGGTACAGCAGCTTCCTCGTTGTCCAGGAAGCTCGATGGAACCCGCTGGTGGATGAAATGGTGATAGTAGTTGACTGTATGTAGGTGGTGGACATTTGCAGCTTCCTCGTTGTCCAGGAAGCTCGATGGAACCCGCTGGTGGATGATGAGTGATGTAGTTGACTGTATGTAGGTGGTGGGTGGTACAGCAGCTTCCTCGTTGTCCAGGAAGCTCGATGGAACCCGCTGGTGGATGATGATGAGGGCGAGATGTGTACACGCCACGAACGACGCGCGAGAGTCGGCCGACGCACTAAAGTCACCACGATCGAGGAATGAAAGGTGTTTGAAAAAGAAATTGCACGACACGCACATCCGGGTTGCAGTCAGGGGGACCAATGACAGCTGAAGCTCGAGGTATATGCTCGAGGTGGTGCTACCTGGAAAAGTTGATGTTGCGGGTAAGTTTGAATATAAGGCTTTGATATAAGAGAGCATAATTTAAAGGTACAGTATTTAATTATTTAATATTTATTCTGAACATACATTGTTATACAATTTTAATTACTTAACTAGTAGCCTAATTGAGCTTTTTTGATAAATATCTAAACTACTGATAATTTTTCGTAAAGACAAAGAGCAAAATAAAACCTTACCGGACGAAAGAAAATTCGTGTGCGCCCCCTTTAACAAAACGTTTGAAAAGGCTGACAGGAAAACCTTTTATAACGCAAGCTTCAAGTTAAACTGTAAAACAAAAAACAACACGTTTAAAATTATCAACAAAATGGTAAATACAAATGGCACAACCTTTTAAGACAAATTTGAAAAGTCGGGTATTTACAAAATCCACTGCAATGACTGTTCAAGTTATTACATAGGCCAGACATGGCGTGCTTTTAAGTCTCGCTTTCGTGAGCACATGCAAGCACTAAAGTCAAATAACGAAACATCTATGAAATCATTTGCTGAACATTTAATACAGTCTAACCACTCATATATAAGCATGACAGGAAATATGACAATTCTGGATTTTGAACGAAAGGGTGAAGCAATAGATTGCAAAGAAGACTTCCACATATATATCAATAACTTAAAAGATCCTAGTATACTCAACGTAACCCATGCATCCAACAGAAGTCCAGTTTTTGAATTCATACATAGTATTAACCCAGCAAGATGATTCAAGTAAACTAAACTTTATTCCTGTCGAAGCTAATATTTTTGATTCCAAATGTTTGAAATTTGATTTTACATTTGTTTATTTATACATCGTAATTCTAGGCCAAATTTAACACACTTGACAGTGGACTTATTTCCGAAACTAGTCGTGTAAAATTAAAATGTTTCCAGGGTACTTCCATGTTTTATTGTGTATTCTAATAATCTAACAATTAACCCTTTGTAGTGAACTCATTCTTTCAAATTCTTGTTTGGTTTAGTTTCCTTAGTTGTTTAAGTTTGAGTGGAAACGCCATAGTGGTCCCATTTAAATATATTTTTGATTGAACTAATATTTATGTATACAAAAAGTAAAAAACCTCGAAAAGTATCTCAAAACCCGTGTACTTGTTGCGTATTTTGCGTGGTAAAAACTCTATTTCGAACTAAAATAGGACTTAAATAGCACTATTTCGATGTAGAATTAAATTCCCAACAAGATAGTAGCAGTATATTATTTAAATAGTTGTGTGTTTCCGAGGTAAACATATATTTTCGTCTAAAAATATTCTAAAACATTTCTTTGTATTTACAGAGTTATAGACGTCAAACTATACATCTGATCAAAGTTTTGAAGGAACCAGATGAGGGTCAATTTTAACTGCCTTCAAGAAAGTACGAGTATATATTTTTAATGTGATTATACTCAAATTTACCGAGCTATGGCCTCCTTCTCGCTAAAAAACCACGTAATTTTTAGCACTTCATATAGGTTTTATAGCTATAGACACTTTATTTTCAATATCATTAACCCGGTTATGATAAGATTCTGTGCATAGCTAAGTTCTCAACAAGAAAACGTGTTTTACAAGTTTTAAAACCTTTTATAGATTCGGTAAACAAGAATAAAATGTCCAAAATGTCATGCTGAAACGTGTACTCCTTGCGTGCTTAGTGGTATAGGTCTCGCTTTGGAAGGCTATAAAAATAGTTAAGGTACAAGACTTATTAAAATTGAATTTTCTACAACATGGTTTCCATAAAATGTTTTAAGTACTGTTAAAAAACGTTTAAAAATCTTCTGATACATTTTACGCAAACACGGGGTTTTCCCCTATTTTAAGCTGATGATGTTTTCATTTCGATGTGATGGATAATGAATATGATAATGGTACCGTTCTGTCCAGAACACAACTTACTCCAAACTTTTACCCTGATACGTTTAAAATACGATTATTTCTGGAGGAAAACTCGAAACAATCAGACATTTTGAGGTTGAGCGTGAACAACTCGTAAATTTAGACTGCATTTGTGTTAATTTCAACATTAATACATTATGTACATAACCGTACAAACAACTTTAACTCATAAATTGTTCAGAAAATAGCTCGCCGAGACATATTTTAAAAACTTTTAGGAATGGCAAAGTTAGAAAACATAAAGGTGACAGCAAAACAAATCTCTACTAATTTGCGAGACTAAGGATGATGCGTTACTATGATCAATGTAAGCTACTCCTAATAAAGCAAACTTGCTAAAAGAAGAGCAAACTACCCACACGTCATAAGGATACGGGCCGAAACCTAACTAAACATGATCTTGTGAGCTGGCAATATGCAAATAAAAGGCCAGCAACAACGAAGCGTCAATGCGAGTGGAGCGAACCACCTAGTCCTTTCTAGCTTGACCAAGCACCGAAACTACATTTCAGAACGGAACTACTCCTGCGAGCTTATTATTCGAAAAAGACCGAAGGCTCGTAACCAACGAGCCATAAGCCAAATCGACACCCTGATGCCCCATACCCGTTCGCCCAAAACGCTACCGCGAGCGATGACAAGCACTTAATTCCTTCGAGCATGCCATGGGAAAAGCAAACGGCCTACGTTCTACATTGTTACCATAAGCAAAGGCCTCGAGGCCAAAGGACGAAGCGTTACCGTGATCCAGGTGATTCTCCCTACTCCTGTGTGGCAGATTTGTGTCTTGAGTGCAGCGGTCTGATTGTCTGAATTTCAAACCAGCGATTGGTACAGAGGATGAAGGACTCAACTCTATGGTCCGATTAGAGGGCTGCTTTCCTCCCAAACTGGCTGAAAGCTCTTTTTAATGAATATTAAATGATTCAACTACTATAATTTCAAGCCCTCATGACTTAATTACTAAGATCAAGATAATATCATTACATTACACTACAAGTACAAAATCATTTAACAGCTTCAAAAGTTGAATCAATGTTTTCTTTGCCGTTACTGTATTTTTGTTTAACCATCTCGCCTGTAACAAATTTGTCTGATTGGAAATACCTTAGCCGAAAAACTTACTTCAAATAAAGTTTGAAAAAAATAAATATCAAAAACTGTGAAATAAAAACAAAAAAATGAACCGACTTCAAAAACAATCCAACAGTTAAATGCTATAAAAAGTGTGAAAAAATTGGGTAGTGCAATCCTGTATTGCTTTACATGCTACATTCATAAACAATGGTTTTCTGATAGTAAATAAATAAATATTGGAGTCGGTGATGTTTCTTCTCTGATAATATTGCTTCAGCAGCACCGACTCCAATATTTCTTTAAAGTGAATGAAGATTAAAACAACTCCTAAATTTTATTCTACAATATGGAAAATAGTGTGCGCCTTTGATGGTATTCTTATATGTATTAGCAAATAAATATTTATTATATTGGTTATCATGAAATGAGTACAGCTGTAATATCGTACTGTAGTATAATGGATAAATTATTGTTTGTACGTGTAACACATCAGAAACCCATTGTTTATGAAAGTTTCATAAAGCAATACAGGATTGCACTACCAAATTATTTTACAGTTTTTTAGCATTTTACTGTTGGATTGTTTATTAAGTCGGTTCAATTTTTTGTTAAAAAGTTTTTATGTTGAATGTATATGCTCTATTAACGTTTTGGGAAATTAAATATGAGTATTTTTTCTAATGTTCTGTCTGTTAAACCTTTTTTAAGTATTTACAGAACATCTTAAATCAAACCAGACAAAGTAAAGCTTTACCTCGTCATTTTCCACGTTTCTGACGATCAAGACTTAAACTGACAAGTTTGTGGTGACAGGACAAATCCAAGACTCATAAGAAAAACGTTAGCAATACTGTGAGTCGTGATGTCGTCATGGTTACCCACGCAGATTGTGAACACTTGCTTACCAGCTGTTTTCCACGAGACTTGATGCACTCTGTGAAAAACAATACTCTCATTACTTTCATACATTCTGCATTGTCGGATATTTGAACCGATATTTGATAGTATGTTGACAACTTTCCGCTTAAACATTTCTCTAGAAGCAGTAGAGTTGACCGATTGTGCCTAATGTTTTCGTAATGTATTGACAGATACATTGTTTTCGTAAGCTTTGCTTTTGGATCTATATCCGATACGCCTAAGGATCTAAGAGAATTAATAATGATTAATGTGTTAAAAACGTCCTATAGGTACTTTTAATACATGAATATTTTTTATTTGTTTAGTGAAATAGGATAACCGTTTAATTAGTTGACACAATAGTCTTTTCATCTTATGTAAAATCTAGTATTAGGAAATTTTCCTCTATTGACGAGAGATTGATTAAAACCTGTATGTCTGAATGAGATATCCACGTTTAAGAATGTTTATGATATGTATACGAGACTATAAATAGCTTATTTATGTATTAGTTTACCTATCGAAACATCTATACTAATATGTGAAAATGAGATGGTTTGTGTCTGTTCCTCAATCACGCGAATACCACTGGACCAATTTTAACGAAATTATACAGGAATGTGGCTTATATACCTGGATAGCACATATGCTATTAACAAGTTTGATAAATTAATTATTTTCAAGATGGTGGTCATTAATATGACCTCACTACATGTGAAATTTTATAACCCCAAAACTGTCATGTAAAGTTCTAGGAAAAGCGTAAAAGATATTTAATTTTTGACGGCCCATTAATTAATTTTAAATTTGATTTTCTACACAAATGGTCCTGAACATTTTTTCGTATCTTCAACCGTTTGCTCGGAAAGCTTGCTTCAGCGTAGAGAAACAGGCTCATGATGCGCCGCTGCACGCTCAAACTCCACGGCACTTCCACGGGTTACACCTCTCCTAGGCGTGTCAGTACGTCTGACCGACAGTGTTTGTTGACCATATTACTTACGATTCATGCTTTACAGCGTGCAAACCAAATAAGATTGTTGTACTATAGCCATGTAGTTTTCCATTTTCAACTAAACATAATTAGTTTATTTTGGATTCAAAACTTATGTGGTTTGTCATGATAAATTTAAAATACATGTTGTACTATAGCCATGCAATTTTCCATTTTCAACTAAGCAAGAGTAAGTAGTTTATTTTGGATTTAAAACTCATGTGGTTTGTCATGATGAATTAAAATAAATGTTGTACTATAAGGTAGCCAACACGTATAAGGAGAAATCAGTGAACTAACAGGCAAACTAAATGGGTATTCTAAGGATAAATAGGAAACGGTTTTGTTTACTTTAAACTTGCAGTTTTATTAAAACATACACACAGCTATGTTAAGAAAGCCCCGAGGCAAAGCGCGGGTACTCTCAGCTAGTGATACGATATTATATTAGTTGGCCCATATTTCTATCTATAACCAACCCAAACAATAAATCACAAAAACTAAAAAGAAGTAAAAGTAATATAGTCCTACCCAAGTCGGCATGGATTGGATATACAGGGTGATTCAAAAATAGGGCGCCAAATTTCAGGGGTGGGTTCCTTATGCAAAACAATGAAAAAGTCCCTATAAACATGGGTCCTAAAATTCTTCGTTACTCCGGTAGCCGCCATTTTGTATTTTTTACTTAAAAATGTATATCTCCAGAACGGTTAGACCGATTGCATTCAAACTTGGTATGGTGTTTATGTGTCCTAAGGGCAATTTAAGAAAAACCATTATGTCTTCAAACCATACAGAAACAAAATGGCGGCTGTTTAAACTTTTCAAATTGAAATACCATTAAATCGGCGCATAACACAAAAAGTTTACAAGAGTAAAAAAAGTTGAATTTTATAATTTTACATTAAGATACAAACTCATTTTTCCAAATGTTAAATTAATATTTTCACTTTTACGTCATTTACAACTGGTACATTACCAGTTTTCATTGTTAAATTTATATCTCCAGAACGGTTTAACCGATTGCATTCAAACTTGGTAGGGTGTTTATGTGTAATAAGATAAGTTTAAGAGAAAAACACTATTTCATAAAAACCCACAGAAACAAAATGGCGGCTGCTTAAATTTTTCAAATTGAAATACCATGAAAATGGCGCATAATACAAAAGCTTTACAAGAGTAAAAGTTGTATTTTATAATATTACATAAAGATACAAACTCATTTTTCCAAATGTTATATTAATATTTTCATTTTTACGTCTTTTTACAACTGGTAAATGTACCAGTTATAAAGGACGTAAAAAATAAAATTGGAAAGATGGTTAATATCTTTATCAAATATAAAAATAAACTTCTCTTGTAAAATTACATGCGCCTATGATTTAATTGAAAAATTCTTTGTTTCCTGTGGATTTTATTTCTTAAATTTTCCTTATGACTCATAAACACCCTACCAAGTTTGAATGCAATCGGTCAAAGGGTTCTGGAGATATAAATTTTAAGTAAAAATACAAAATGGTGGCTACCGGGGTAACGAAGAATTTTAGGACCCATGTTTATAGGAACTTTTTTCATTGTTTATTCATAAAGAACCCACCCTGAAATTTGGCGCCCTATTTTGAATCACCCTGTATAATTAAACTACGCTTTACTTTTGCCTTTACTGTCCGTAATGTATCATGCTTCTCTTTTTTCAGCTCGACGTGTTTATTTTGTGTTTATTCTATTTTGTAAAAATACATAATAAATGCCGTTAATAAATAAATAATACTTGTGACAAATATGTAAACTTGTTAAAACAAATATTAAGTTCTATTATTATATTTACGTGGGTTTAGCTTCAGCACTCGTTGCATAAACTACCGACAATTGCACATGTATTAAGTGACTCAGTGTTGATTACACAGTACATGTACGATTCTGGGAAACAAATCAGCTGCACAGTGAGTTTTCATGGTACCATGGTGACGTAATGAATGTTCAGTTTTCAACTCCAGTGTCCTTGTATTCTATATTGCCCTACTCAGATACTGATGACGTCATATTATGTATACTAATCAACCCATGCTCCTACAGACCGGCTGCACAAATAGAGGTTGCACACATGCGAATCTTTCTAGACTTTGTATCCGAAAAAACAAGCAATTTGAACGATTATGTATCATTAATTCAGAGAGTCTTGCAGACCATCATTGAAAACCCTTAAAACTGTTGACCCTAATCTTCCTCTACATTTTTGAAAACGTCTTTTGCCAAAGGGAAATATGATTACGTTGGAGGATGGACTTTTATGAAACTAGAGGCAGGGACCGTACCGCACTTGGAGACGAAGAACGGTAGTTCATGAACTTGCCTTCTCACTTCGCAGGCAGGAAGGAGTTCAGGAGTTCAATTTCTGGACAGGTTGCCAAACTTGATTAAAAGTGCCTGTTTACCCAAGGGACGTAGACGCGTCTCAATAAACTATTTATCGCAAACACATTCTACAGGGCGACGAGTTTACGGCGTTCCTCGACAGGGAGAATGCGTTGGAAGACGACTCACTGACGACGAGTGGAGTGAATGTGTTTATTTATAGGTGTTTAAAAGATAAAGAGATGTGTTCCAGTGGTAAATTCTACGATAATACTGCAAACTCGATGTTCTGCTGGCCTATCTGTTGGTGAAGGTTATAGAAAAACAGGTGATTCAGTTCTGTTTTAAGGTAGGTTTGTACTTTATGTATCTAGTTAAGTGATTTATAAACTTCAAAATGCATCTTATTTAAATCTTTTTGTACAGCTATCTAACAACTATCATGTAAAGTAAATAAAAACAAGTAAATAAAAACAAGATTTTCCAATGTTCAAGCACTGTAACTCACTGAACTGTACTGCGATGAAACAAGACACTTTGACCGTAAAAACACTGAGTGGGGAATAAGTTTTATATGAGTTAATGGCTAAGCATAAATTTGTAAATTTCTCGTTAAGTAATTAGTTATTCTTACTGGTTATCCCTGTGACCCATTAGTAGATAACTAAACTTTATCTCATGTAATGAGTAACACTTTATGACAAGCACTGGAGAGGATTTCAACCTTGCAATGCATGTTTGTCTTTACGCTGATGGGATATCTATTTTATTTCTACTCAATCCTACATCGTCTCGCCATGCCTCTGTGGGCCTTGTTTGTACCAAAGCCGGGGTTATCTACATTTATAACAGGATAAAATAAACCCTATTTCCGATCCCCGTAGTATTGGACTAACACTAAAGGTTGTTCTCTTTGACTAGGTTTGGCCCGGGGGTAGTTGTTAAATGTAAGGTCGTACAAAACTCCTCGATTGTAGAGTGTTTAAGTACATAAAACAAGCGTTACACCCATAAAAGTGTCCGTACCTTTCTCTCAAAATACAGGGTCAGGCAAAAGTGTAGAAACGCCTTTCTAACTTGTTAACCAGTTTTATTTCAGCGCAACCGATATTGGTATATTTTATTAGAGGAAACAAAAGTACCTTTTAATGCATAATAACACTTTTCCCCAGTTTTCAAATTGGGGGATGGGGGGGTAGCCCCATAATTTTCATAAGGAAGCCCCATTGAGTGACACTTCATTTAGAAGGTCTTAGAAAATGTTGATGAATGCTAAAAACTAGCCGCCTTTCTAGCTTTTAATCAGTTTTTTTCAGCGAATCCGAACTCGTTACATTTGATTAGAGGATCCAAAAGTGCCTTTTAATGCATACTGACACTTTTTCTCACTTTTCAAAATGGTTGATTGGGGGGTAGCCCCATAAGCATTAAAAGGTACTTTTGGTTCCTCTAATACAATGTACCGAGTTCGGTTGCGCTTGAAAACCTGGTTCAACATTTATAAAGGCGTTTTTACACTTTCGCATAAGACAAATCTGTGTAACTTAAAATCGACGCCATTTCTTTCTAGGTAAAGATAGAAGATAGGTAAAGATAGACTTCTAGTTTTCAGCATTCATCAACATTTTCTAAGGATTTCAAAATGAGGTGTCACTCAATATGTATGGCTTATCGTTAAAAAAGATCTGTATGTTTCTAAGTTGTGTCTGAACGTTTGAATGCAAACCTCTTTAGAGCGTTGTAACATATCACAAATAATAACCAGTAAAGACACTCACCTTCTTTTATTGATCTTTCCTCTATCTTCTGATCTTCCTTCCCTTCTTTCTTTTCTTTTTGATTTTTATCCCTCTATTTTCAATCAAGTCACCTGAAATGCAAGTTGTACAGTTATATAATAGTCATATTAGTATATGGTATAGTAGCATTGAGTTTTCAATTACCATAAACCTGGGATGCTGTTAAAAAGGATAGAATAAATTTTCGTTGCTATTTTAGCAATATTATCCAACCATTGTTTTCTACTTTAGAAGGTTCGGTTCTTCGACTTCTACTGTGCAAATTCCATACAGTAGAAGACCGAAGCCAACCCCCTACGAGTAGATAACGTCTGCTATCCATTCTAACAGTAGGCCAGATGTACAAGGGTATGAAAAACCAATGAAAACAGTATTGTCCTTAGTTATTATTGATTTTAAAATAACACAGACATCTAAAGCAACAATACAGCAGCCTCATATGTTAATATGTACATTGGCAAAAGCTTCCAGTTCAATCAGTGGGTCATCTGATGCATCTTGTTTGCTAGTTTGAAATCGGTTTACGCAAATTGATTGCCTATTACTTTACCGTTAAATCATCATCACGGTCTAAGTACTTTGCAAATCGTTTGCTTAACCGATTCACTTAAACGTTTTAATTTTCCTTCGGCTTTATTGGAAGTAAACTGGCAGAGTTTTAGGAATAGTCAACATATACGGGGTGGGGAAAAGTCTATTATATTTGTAATCTGTAGGAATGTTCAGAAAACTGTTCTGAAATTGTGCTCTTTTGTACGTGCAACTGTTTCGTGCCTTTTTTTCTTTTTTGAACATGTTCAGAGGACGGGCTGCTGAAGAGAGTCAAATATAAACTTACGTTAAGGGATACTTGGTTTTGGATGGCTCAGTTTGTGGAATACAACGCCTCATCGTAATTACAAATTGACTCTGGGTGAAATTACTGCTGAGAATTGTAAATGTTTCTGGCTTCTTTTTAGTTAGAGTGATCCCATTGAAATCAGGATTGCACCAGTTTGTTCAACAATCTAATCCCTTCAATTTGGCATACTTCGATCTTTTTTTCTGCTCGTCGTTTTGGATTTAATACACAATATTTTCAAACCTAATTTTCTTTAATCCTTCAGGCCAGAGTTTCATTTTAAACAGAAGCGCATGGTTAGCAAAAAAACTACGCAAACCCAACCTCAATAGGTTCACTTTAACTTAGCAGCCTTAAAAGCTCGCCTGCAGCCACCAATTCACCTGCAGCCACCAGTTCACCTGGAGCCACGAAATTGCTTGGAGTCTAAACTTTAAAAGGAACTATTAAGAGCCTTATTGTATCCCACCAGCCTGTTAAAATGAGGCATAAATCAACATAGGCTTACATTTTAAATCAGCTGTCTGTTTCCTTCACATGTTTCAAAAGTGCAAAAATGGGCCAAATTGCGTAATAGAGACATTTAGGCTACATAGTTACAAAGCTTCGTTACAATTTTCCCTATTGGGGTGATATTAAATATGTTCCAGACTATTTCTTGACTCTAAGTACTAGTGCGAGTGGTACTTACTTTTGGTTGATTTATAATATCAATAAAATTGTTTGAGCAATATTTATTGTGTTTCCAGCGGTCCTACAATTCCTAGTGGTTTGGAGGTTACGTTAGTTCGTATAGGGTAGTATTTTAAATCAAACAAAGTTGGTCCACCAGTCACCATGGGTATAGGCAGCCTCTGCGGTGACCTTAGTGAGGAATGAACTACCAGCCGTTGGCTGAGGCGGGGCTCGAACCTGTGAACTTCGGATCCACAGTCTCGCACGCTACCAACTCAGCCACCATGCCGGCATGGCAATTGTTATTTTCTTTATAACAATACCGCAATTTCATTAAAATATAAGTAATTTTACTGGATAACATTAAGTATAACAACATGTGTATTGATTTAATGGCTGCTAGGAGTATAAAACTAAATATTTGGTCTTATTTGATGATTACCTTCCTCAGATTTTATGGGAATTCGATGTCTTATGACTACGAATTTATGAACACCTCAGAAAACCTCAGAACGAGTAAAAATGTCCGATTCCTTAAGGCAAATGAAATCGTTGGTCTGAGGTAGATTTTCTCCACTCCAAAGTAAGAAACTTTTGGAAAGCTTATCGTTATTGACCGTTCAAATTTAGGTAGCAACAAAATCAACACATGTTTTGGTAATCAATTTAGTCGAGGATCATTTAAAGAAACTGCGCGTTTCTTCTTCCATGAATAAACGATATTACTCATTGAATCTGACAGTCAAGATTGGAAAAGAAATCTTTTAGTCTAACTAAAAGATTTCCAAGCTAAAACCCCAATAAAAAATAAAAGGAACTTTTACATGGACCTAAAGGGATCAAACATGTCTAGCCGTTCAAAACAATTAGGAAGGAAAGACATTAAGACATATAACATCAAGACATCGATATTGAACATCAAGTATTTGGTGCAATGCTACAGTACAATCAAAGTGGTTCTACAGTACGAGTACAAGCACAGTAGAGTATTACTAAACATGTTCAGTTTAGCAACACTTTACACAAAGTACGTGGTTGAATCCACGAGCCTAAAAGCGGCACATTTGTCCTGATCCCAACAAATCCTGCTGACAACCGGAACTTAGCATGTTCTTCATCATTTTGACACTAATTTGAACAACCGTGAACGTGTATTGCTTAGGACTTTAATATCATCCGTACTAACATATTAATGGTAAAGTACTTTCGTCTCAAAATATAGACCAGATAATTAATACGTATTCACCTCTCTGATATATAATTCAGTACTGCTCATTTTAAAGTGATTGTGAGAACTGTTTAAGCCGGCACATAAACAGGCCATATACTTCCAGTTATACGCAGTTTTGTTTGAGATTGTTGTTTTATCTGCTATCTAGGTTAACATTTATAAAACTGCATATCTCGGAGTTTCCAGCCTGTTCACGAGTGATGAAAAACTTGAAGTGACCTGAGAAGTCTAAGAAAAGCAATGTTTTAACCGATCTCCACTATTGTGAACTTTCAATCTAGGTGAACATGAATGTTGTCGCCCTCTTAACTTGGTCAACAACTTGGTGGGGGGGGGGATTAATATGAATCTTCGTTTCTTAACGCATGAATGTATATCAGTGTATTACTCCATGATTTCCTTATTACTACGAAGTCTATATGTTTGTGGTTGAGTGATAATTGGGTTCAATATATATTTCTTTGATGTGACGCAAATCCGTCTTTCTATTGAGAACTAAGGTCTCCCCTGCAAAAAGACACTCTGCATTGATTACTGTGTCGTAGTCAATAAGGGTTCTTTTTATAAATACGAGTATTGTGAGGCTGTTATCAAAAGGTTGTTTTATCTTTCAGCGACATACTCGTATTTCGTTAGGACATCTTTCGAGTCCTGAATCGAGATATGACGCCATTGTTACGTCACAAGATCTTTGTAACAGGGTAATTCTTTTGGAATTCGTGCGAGGTTTGTTCCTCCTGTTTCAATGGAACTGGACACCTGTGTGTCAACTCAGCTCGTACACTGACAATTGCAATCTGCTGTCTGTCTGTACCTGATGGGACGAAACAACGTCGAAACAGCTCTCCAGCTCAGCGTCTGCCGATTATTTGCTAGTGCATGCTTTCGCAAGGCCAAGTAGGCTGCAAAGCACTGTGATTGATGATAGTCACTAGTACCAGAAATGGCTTGAGCTTCTTGTTTTGGGAGCTGTTCATGAATACATCACGTTTACTTAACTCTTGGGCTTTCACAGCCATCGGATTATTATGTGGATATCCGATATCACAACTATTATCGAGTTCTTCCAGTTCACACCGCGTCCAAACTTCATAACTAGGTTGAGATATTTTGGCCTCGCTGTAGAGTACCATCTTCAGTCACAAATTTGCTGAAACTGAGGTAATTTTCATCACACTTAACCAATTTAATTATCTCTATGAAGTGCCTAGAGACTTTAACATGTGACTCAGTCTTTCCTACACAATCGTAAAGATCTTTCATTATGTTTGGCTACATTGTAGGTAGGTGAGCCAATAGAGCTGACAATAGGCCTCATAGGTATGTCTTCTTGGTGTACTTTAGGAGGTCCGTACAGTAAGGGCGGTATGTTAAACGTACATATTGCATTTTCATTAAATCCTGTTTGATGTCTAAGAGTTGTATTAGAATTGGCCAAAGTATGGCTGGCAAATGAGGGGTCTAAAGAGATAGTAGTTTCTACTGACTGCTCATAATGTCTACGTAAAGGATCACCATTGCACAACCCAATTGTTTCTAGATTATAACTGAAATTCCCATTTCTAGTTAGATATGTCTAAGGATTACATTAAGTTTTGTTCTGTACAGGACATATGTTGTTGAGTTATGAGCGGTTATTTACAGCCTACCTCCCCGTCCTTACCAACTGGGAGGGTGGAAACATGCGTTTGTTTTCTTTTCACCTTGGTGGTTAAAACAACAATCAAAATAGAACTAATAAATTTCTATTTCCCAGTTGCAGGACCTTCTTTTATTACAGTTACCTTGGTTGTGGTGCCTGTATCTCCTACGGTGCAGATTGTAGTCTAAACACGTGCTTCGCAGCGCTTGTGCTGCATCATCAGTAGACACACTAAGTCACTATTTACACTGATCTACACTATTAAAACTAAGTAACTTATTATAACTATTTACACAGTCGACGGCACTTGTGCACTAACCTCATTTCAACGACAGTCAGTCGCACCCTCTCGCTCCACGAATATTCGCTTCCGCGTCCGTCCACCCGACGCGTCACCCGTGAGCCGCGAGTGCACAAGTGCCGTGGACTGTGTAAATAGTTATAATTAAGTTACTTAGCTTTAATAGTGTATATCAGTGTAAATAGTGACTCAGTGTGTCTACTGATGATGCAGCACAAGCGCTGCGAAACACGTGTTTAGACTACAATCTGCACCGTAGGATCTACAGGCACCACAACCAAGGTAACTGTAATAAAATAGAACTGCGTATAGAATGCTCAACTCTGGTCAAGTGCTGTACAAATAAATATGACCTAGGTTTCAAAACAGATCCGAGTGATTCAACATTCATTAAAAACACGGTGAGATGTATGTACTAGTTTCATTCGCTTTTTCGGCCTTAAACAAGTAGGCCTAAGTTAAATAATAAACCTTTACAAATGAAAATCTGGGGATATTTTCGCCCATGTATGGCCACCGCTAATTCGGTTTATGCACAAAACCTCCTAAGACAATAATAGTTTATTGCAAAGTGGAGGATACTTGGCGTATCCTACGCTAAAGTATCCTTTTGCATACGTATAGAATAAATTTTCAATAACGTCGCGTACCTCCTAATTGGAAATTATATAGATGGTGCCCAATTCTCTACATATTTCCCTTTAGGCTCGGGGAACATAGTTTGAACACATTTTCTCCCCACCTTAGAGCTGAAAGGTTATAAAACATAGTAAATTACAATAATGGGGTGAATTAATGGGGTGAAAAAGGTCGATCGCATACGAAAAGGCTGTATATGCTTAGAAAAGCACGCTTTAGTGGAAAATGGGTGACCTAATTCTACCCACAAGACCCAAAGGGTGAGGTGAAATAAGTAAAATGGACTTACTCTACAAACTGTCCCATTCGGCCTATTTAACCCCTTGTTGTCGTCACTAAAAGGTTTAATAAGGTCTTTAGAAATAAGCAACGATATAATGTTCAATACCTAGAGGTTTCATGAACATCGCATTGATAGATAGTGTAGTTGAGTTTTCCTTTTAAACATAATAATTTCAACATAAACTATCGGCAATTAGTTGCCTTATTGGCCTATTACCACATTCATAAGTCACATAAACGCATACATATTTAAGCACACTTCAGCCATATTTGAATTTTTCAGTTTTGTTGCTTACGTATTTAGCGGTTCAGGGTTGGTAGCACTAAGAGGGTTGTCAGGGCAACCAAATCAATTGTAACACAATGTTGCTTTTGAGGTCAGGGTATAAATATCCACCGCTTTAAGCTCTGTCGAAATCACTAATTGTACCCTTTTTGAGGCCATACCTTCAGGGCATCTCCTTAGTGAATTCACGAATACATTTGAAATCGTGCACTCCATTGTAAAATTATTGTACTAGAGACACGTAGAGACTTACACAGTCGTGTGTTTTGTTACTTTTCTACGTCTACGGAATTTTCAATTACTTACTTCACCTAAGAATTTGTAAGTATCACGAAAAGTGTTTTGGGTAATCGGTCCGAACCCATGTGTCTGCGCCGGAAATCGAACGCACGACCTCGCGCACCCCAAGCCGTGACGCTACCCATTGAGCCACTGATGCAGGCAATCTATATTCGTTGATTTGGAAAGTACGGAGACCCGCAACTAAATTTTGCAACGTTTTTACGTAACATTGGTCCAATAAATTGTTAGACGAGTACCTGATATTCGACCTGTGAGTTCCCCTTAGAGAAGGCCTACTAAGGTGTGAAAATCAGTTTCGGTCTTAGCTTCTAAACTTACAAACTGTAAACATTTTTCCATAGGCCAAAAACCAAATCTGACTTCAAAATTAATAAGAACCCTTAATTGTAAAAACCTTACGACCTTTCAGTGCTAAAGATCTAGAATTGCGGATTATTTAAGCATAAACATTGACCCGTATGAGTGTGTGCGAAAGCATATCACATATCATGCATAATTTGAGAAAACGTAAATCCAACTTACGATGCTACTAGAGGTTGTTGATGTATACTTTGTGCACGTGTACCACAAAAGGACAAGCCAGCCGAAGCGAGTAGCCTCTTTTTAAAATGGGGAATCATCTGATTGCTCTTCCATTTCACTATATCCGCTGGCTTTATCCTTCGCTGATCGGTAGGGCTGGGTGCGATTGAATTTTATATAACATCCACATCCAAAAGAGTTACTGTGGTAGGTGCACAGCTGTTGTCTCTGGCAACGTGGACACGCTACCAGATCTCGCCCTGTGCACCCCCCTACCTCACACTGGCCGCTTGTGTCACTTGTTCCAGCGACTGGCTCTGGCTCTGTGTGCAGTGATGTTTGCTCTTTTGGTTGTGGTGTTTGTATTTGTTTATTAATTTCAGGTTCTTCAGGGTGAGTATAATTTTTATATCTTTTTTAAGGGGGTAAATTGTTATTCATTATTGAATCGATGTATTGATAAACCTGCAAAAATACGCCTATTATTAAGCAATGTATAGCCAGTTTTTTTTATATTACGAAAAATATTTTACTAGGTAAAATGGAACAGCCAAAACCTGGCCGCCTAGTTGGTGATAAATCGGTGAAATCCAATACTAAAGACGTGATTCAAACTTGAACTTGACAAATTGTTTTAATAATGAGGCTTTTAGGAAAATATAAACTATTTATATACCCTAAATGGACTGAAAACATGTAGCTAAAACATAAACTAAATTTTATTTAGCTTATTTAACTTTAAAATATTGCACCAAACTAGAAATATTGTCTGCGAATTTATATAAATCTAATGCTTCCCGTGATAACTATGCCCACCCTTTGATCGTCATATTTACAATAATTGATTTCCTGCGTTTTAGATCCCAAAACGTATTGTTCTCATTGTTTATAAGCTTTAGAAAACATATTACACAATAACATGACAAACTCAAAAACTCTACCGTCGTCAACAACAAAGATTTGCACCAAAAGTCACTGGTCTTCAGTCTTCACAAGGTTGCCGAAACTAGTCAGCTTTAAGTCACTTAGTGCACTTTTAGATCTTTATCCACTCTAATGAATATCTCGTTTGGAATATACAGGGTGGTTATACATTGTTGGACACGTCTTTTTGGTTCCTCTATGCCTTCAATTTTATTTGTGAACACTCTGTCCTTGACATAACCAAAAACAAACTGATTCCTTGGCCTTCACGTTCCTTAGAAACTACTCTCTTAGACTTTGGTGATGGGGTGGGGAGGGGGTATGTCATGGACAGAGTGCTCACAAAGAAATTTCAAAACTTCAAGGAACTTAAGAGAGGAGCTCGAGAGGTTATTTGAGGCAATGCTCAGAAAACATTGTGTAAGGTTGAACTAAAGTTTAATGTAAATGTAATCATTTTGTAAGTCACTTCCATTTTGTAAATAAGTTTGGCTCTATCCATCTATCTTGTCTTGAACAAGTTTTACAAATGAAATATGAAGAACCAGCCCTCTCCCTCTTTAATACCGAGTCCTACTGCCTCAACGGCTCTGACTCCGGTTACAGAGGAAGAAATTGCTATAGTGATAAGAGATATATCTTCGAAAAAACCAACGATTCAACTCACGTTTCAACGTGGCTCATCAAACAGTGCTCAAAGCATTTGTTGAAGCCACTTGAACACTTGATCAATCTCTCTTTTCAATGTGGAACAGTTCCTTCCTCTCTCAAACTTGCAAAAGTCATCCCCATTTTAAAAAGGACGACCCGTTTTCAACTCACAATTACCGCCCAATTTCAATCTCACTCGCCTTCAGTAAAAGTTTTGAGAAGGTGTTTCTAATCAGAATCGCAAATTTCCTAGAAAACAAAAACAACTATCATCAAAACAATTTAGATTTCAAAGTGGAAAATCCACTATAGACGTTATCGTTCGTCTAGTCGAGATGGTAGTAGCCATCGAAAATCGAGAAACTACACTCAGTGTGTTTCTCGACTTATCAAAGGCCTTTGACTGTGACGAGCATGTCACCTTGATTTAAAAACTCGAATACTAAGGAATACGAGAAGTGCCACTCAAATGGCTTGAATCATATCTCAGTAATAGATCTAATTCGTAGGGGTTTCTGACATTAGATCGGGAGAGGAGGGGCTGTACAATGGAGTCCCACAAGGCGCCATACTCAGCCCGCTTCTCTTTCTGAATAATTATGTCAACGACGTTGGTTGATCGTTGCAGAACGAGCAGCTTGTTCAGTACGCGGATGACACGACTCTCTGTTTCAAAGCAACTACGAACCAACAATTGGAAATAGTTTCACTTCTTGAGCTCAATAGTTCAATTCAGCATTTCAACGAGCTCAATCTCAAAACAAATGCAACAAAGTCAAATTGCATTCAATTTTGTCTGCGTCAGACGGCCTCAGATCCGACAGTCATGGTGGGCGATACTGAGATCGAAGAGGTCTATTCAACGAAATTCCTTGGGATATACCTCGACCGAGGTTTGACCTGGGAGTGTCATAAAGACAGTGTCTGTTCAAAATTAGCCTCAGGAATTTATCTTTTAAGGCACTTATCCGAATATTGCCCAATTCAGGTACTGATGACGGCGTGTTATGGTGTAATCTACCTACACCTTTCCTACGGATTGGCGTTATGGGATGGGTGCTCAAATTCAGTTTTTGCCGGGGTCTTCATTCTACAAAAAGAAATAGTCCAAACCATTGCAAAATTGCAATGGAGAGAGTCGTGTAGGCCAGCATTCAAAGATTTGAAATTTTTGACTACCTTGCCTCTATTTCTTATATACATGTATTTTTTAAGTCAAATGCGGTCTCGTAATAGGAAGAGAAATTCACTCTTATGAAACTAGAGGCAGGGGAAACTACCGAATTGGGAGACACAGAACGGCAGTTTCTCAGAGACACCTTCTCAGGAGTTTAGCTCCTCAACAGGTAACCGAATTCGATCAAAAGTGCCAATGAGCTTAAGGCTTTCAAAACACGCCTGAAAAAGTGTTGGCCGCAGCAGATTTTACAATACAGACGAGTTTATGACACACGACTGGGAAAACGCGGAACACACAGATTAACTACAGGACTAGAGTGGTACAATTCGAATGAATGAGAGAGAGTGAATGTCAAAATGTATGTCTGACTGGGATTTTGATGTTAGAATGCGTGGAAAATTTTAGCTTTTCAAAATTAAGTAACGTTTGCTTAACATGTCAACATGTTGAACGCAATAAACCATTTATTTATTTATTCATGTAATGGTATACCGTTCTAACGTATGAACTTTACAACCACGCTTGGCACTACAGACTGGTGGGAATTGTATTTAGTGACGGCGTGAGATGTGAACTGGCTACGGCTGTGCTGCGGGAATAGTGAGTAGAGAAATGCAGGCGCTCACATAACCTCCTCGTACGCAGCGAGCAAACAGTGCGCGTAGCATGTATACACTATGACGAAGTAATCAAGTACCACATCGAGAGTTGAAGTACCATACCAGGCCAGCATTCCAAAGTTTTAAATTGGTGACTTTACCTTGCCTCTACATTCTTTAAACTTGTCTTCTTTTTATAACAAAATGTGAACCCATGAGAGAAAGCGACATTCACTCTTATGAAATAAGAGGCAGGGAGAACAACCGAGCAGGGAGACACAACACGATATTTCATGAACGATTGCCTTCTCAGACTCCTAGTTCAACTAGTCAACCGGTTACCAAATTGGATCAAAACCGCCCGAATTCCGATGGCGTTCAAAGCTCGTCTAAATCACAAAGGCGTTTTACAGTACAGACAAGTTCATGGCACATAACTCTGAGGCCGAATAACCCGTATAAAATTTGAAAATGAAACAACTGAATTGGCAATCAAAAGTGTGTAATCCACAACATGTTTCGGCTATTTGAAAGCCATTTTCTAGTGGTACAAGTAGAGAAAATGTACCACTAGAAAATGGCTTTCAAATAGCCTAAACATGTTATGAATTACACACTTTTGATATATTCATTCATTCAAATATATATATATACTTGTGCAATCAGTGGTCGTCATGAATAATGAATAACCCATAGACTTAGAATAGAGCTAGATTGGAACAATTCGATTGAATGAGAGATAGCAAATAAACCCAACGAATGTTTGAACGGAATCGATGTCGGAGTACATGGACAATTTTAGTGCAAATATAAATTATGACCGCATATAGCATGTTTATATTTTTCGCAATAAAACATGTATTAAATTATTTTATTTGGTAACTACAGACTAATTAAATGTTTAGGCGTTACTCATAAAAAATTCCTAAAGCACCTTTTTTACAAGCATTTATTCAAAGACGGTATAAAATGTAAACATAAACAGTCCAACTTAAAAATCAAACTTAAAAGCTTTACATTTATGTATTTTTTGTACTTTACCTGAGAACTTATTGGTAATAGAAAATAGGCATGGATACTTTTTTGATTGGTAAACTTGGCTATCAAAAATACAACAACTTTGCTCTCTGATTCTGAAGCACGAGTTTGTGAATTAAGAACGACAAAACCAACAACAAAGTTCTGCTGTCCATTCCAGAAACCTGAACCAAGTATATTTTACTGAATACAAAACAGATATCAAAAAGGTTCAAGATAATTGAAATATGATTTCTTACTGATAAATAATGGCAATTTTCCTTATCTAGAACATGTTTGTTTTCAACGTATATCAGTACGTATCACACTAGCAAAAGAAAAATAGCTAGTTGTTTATTTTGCAACGTTTTATTCTATAACGTCTCGATCTTTCACAAAAGGGTTAATTTATTTTTGCTGCTGAGTTAACTGCGGTACGAAATGGCTAAACACAAACCTATGTCGTTGGTATATTTTAGTACAGGCATTTACTTGGCACATACTTGAATTGAACCTTTATACCTTTGCTTTTGCGAGCAGGGTGTGCGTAAACGTGTTTGATGTAGGTTTGCACGATAAACTCAAATGATGCTTTTTCCCGCCTCTTCATATAGTTAGTTCCCTTGGGCGTTTAATACTTAACATGACAAACACCTATACCACATCTATACTGTCAACATATACGAGTACAATTGTAAACAACCGACAGTCTTGAAGAACTGCTTTCTCAATAGAAAAAGCATAGATAAGGTCATCAGTGAAATATACCTGCTAATCACATAACCTAATATAAACATTTAATATAATTATAATATAACATTTAAGATCATATGGTATAAACTTAACCTTAATATAAATGTAATAAAGTATATTTCTCTTGTTACGTTTCTAACTCCTCCATCCGGTGATTGAGTTATACTCGTAATACCATATCGCTCAATAGACGCCTACCTGTGTCAATCTTGTTAGTCCATCCACCCGGGCAACAAAGGTCCATTTGAAACTTTGAGCTAGATAGATGATCCTTTAACCACTACTAGCGCTGTAACGCTATTAGTAAGGAATATTACATTATATGAATCCCTCCCTTGCGAGGTAGTTTTGTTATTGTTTGAACTTTAAGGCATTGTAGGTAAGTTTATCTAAGAATAATTATATTTCTCTTGCTGTTACGTTTCTAACTCCTCCATCCGGTGATTGAGTTATACTCGTAATACCATATCGCTCAATAGACGCCTACCTGTGTCAATCTTGTTAGTCCATCCACCCGGGCAACAAAGGTCCATTTGAAACTTTGAGCTAGATAGATGATCCTTTAACCACTACTAGCTGTAACGCTATTAGTAAGGAATATTACATTATATGAATCCCTCCCTTGCGAGGTAGTTTTGTTATTGTTTGAACTTTAAGGCATTGTAGGTAAGTTTATCTAAGAATAATTATATTTCTCTTGTTACGTTTCTAACTCCTCCATCCGGTGATTGAGTTATACTCGTAATACCATATCGCTCAATAGACGCCTACCTGTGTCAATCTTGTTAGTCCATCCACCCGGGCAACAAAGGTCCATTTGAAACTTTGAGCTAGATAGATGATCCTTTAACCACTACTAGCGCTGTAACGCTATTAGTAAGGAATATTACATTATATGAATCCCTCCCTTGCGAGGTAGTTTTGTTATTGTTTGAACTTTAAGGCATTGTAGGTAAGTTTATCAAAAATTATACATCTCTCATTCTATGTAAATGTCTGTGTAGGCAGGATCTACTCAGGTCTATGGGTTTCATATTATATTTTCGTAGATAATTATGGTTACATAAAACGTTCCATTTATTTTTTTATTTAAAGTTCATTGCTTGCGTACTTTCTCATGTAAGTTGTCTCATTTATTTAATTATAACGAATATTGAAAAATTGAGCTCTAATATTGGATTAATAAGAAGGAACTAATTTGAAACAGATAACCAATATTTTTAAATTTTATTTTGAGGCGCCTTTCGAATATGTAAAAACTTTTGAAATGTGCATTTTGAGTAAATTTGTATCTATTGGACAAAACATGTATATTTACTTCGTGATAATTAGTTAGATATTTGCAAATATAAACAGGAAAACTGGAATTTAATCAGAAACCTTAAAAACTAGAAAACATAACATTAAGCCTAACAATACCAAAAAGAACTGTTTGGAAAAACTGTTTTGATCCCCTAATAAAGAACTTCGTGTTTAGGAGTTAAACTAAAACCTGGAAAATTTAAATTCCTTTGAACATGGGAATATTTGTTCATTTAAACAAATTGGGTCAAAAATGAGCAAAAACTGAACACTATATAACATTCATGAATGAGAAAAACCTCCACTGTTGGTATCCACTTTAATAAAGGCGTTAAATCAAGTGGTAAATATTAAACTCAAACATATCGACTCTCTAAACGTTTTATTATTATTTCCAACAATTCTACCTGAAGGGTTCATATGCATAGCCCATATGGTTTCTCTTTATTGGAACAAAACGCCATGTTGAAGGACTCTCTGATACATTATTACTTTGACACAAAAATGGAAAACGAATTAATAACAGATGAACCTTCACTGAGCTTTTTTAAACAGAAATAAACCAGATAAAACATTTATATTATACAGGATGTCATGTCTGCATATCATGAAAATGTGTATACCAAAAGAACACAATTCATATTTTTAGTTTTTTTGTGTAAATTACACACACTTGTTTAAAGTTGTCACGTGTTTAAAGTTGTTGTCAATTATACCCGAATTACGTTTTTAGCCGCCATTATGAAACGTATTAATATTTTTCAACAAAACTTTCAACAATGTTGTCTACGTACATAGACCTTTACAAAGATATACAACACAGTAGGGTTTAGTATTTGAAAAAATAGATATTCATAGTAGACCATTTTCAAAGATTTGGGTTTTTTGGTGGGTACAAAAGTGTTTAAAATAGCATGATTTGTAAATCGTTGGAAAGCTTACGCCATGACAAGTAAAGATCACAATTTTTGTAAAGATTTTGAAAAATGTTAATGGAAATACAGGGCATTTCGTAATTCTGTTTTACTTTTAGATTTTCAGCCGCCATTTTGTAACGGCACAACAAAATACAATTTTTTCTTCATCATTGTTTTCATTTAGAAAGAGCTTTAAAATTATGTATAGCATGACCCCCCTTTATATTTGAAAATTTCGAGATTTGAACCCATGACCCTCGGTTTTGACATGCCCTGAATACTAGAAAGTAGAAAATAATTTTCCTGAATTCGTTGAACCGGTTTAAACTTGGAATTTTTCGTTTCACTCAAGTCGGCCAACGCGTTTTCGAGATATACATATGATACGGGTGGTCTGAGACACCCTGTATTGATAAAATAATACCAGAATAGCTGCAATGGGTGGCCACCAAGATTAAGAGCATAGAAATTACTTCACACCCTTTTAAAGAATGTGAAGTTTGTCTTTTTAACGAGGCGAAGTTAGGACTACAAAGTTCTCTCTACTACTCAACCTCGACCTTTACCTAAGGTTACTGGATAGCAGCTTTACAAATGTAAGTGGGAACTGCTGGGATCGAGCTTGTTCTAGCAGAGTGATGAGCTCCTGAGTCTCGCACAATTCCAACCCGCCACGTGTCCGCTTAAATAGAAAGAAAGCTTCAATAGATAATTAATAAAGAACTCCATTTGAGTGTGACTTTAACCACTTACTCGAAAGTAATACATAGAGATAGATTATTCTCATCGCTAAAAGCTTCAACTTTGTGCCCTTAAAACATGATAGAGAACTCGTCTGATAGTATACTAGAAACTATTTGAAAATGTAACGATGATGTGATGGCTAGCTGTAGAGTTTATTGCTCGTAACTTTTATTAAAGACTAATGAACTCAGAAACCAAACTCCCAGTATTGGACAAACGAACCTCGATATTCCTGACCTTCGGAACAATAATGTTGGTGTTTTAAATTTTACACTTAAGTAATTAGTCACAATTATGAAATATTTTTGATAAAAACCACTGAAAATGTTTTAATTATTTCAAACACAAACAAAGTTTATTTTAGACGAAACGTGTTGTTTGTGTTTTAAAAGAATTAAAACATGTTCAGGGGTTTTTATCAAAAATATTTCATTATTAATAATGTTGGTGCTTTCCAGTATGGCTGAATTTCAAGTGAATTCTTTAATAATTTATGGGCCACTTCACCTCTAGGTGGACTGAGGGCATTGGAATCAATAGATTACAAAGTTTTGATGCAAAAATGTTTTAAAAAAATGGGATGAAAAAACCAGTATATTCGATTAACAACCTAGGTTATTGTTTAAAATACTTATTGACTAATTTTGAATTTAGAAAACTCTTTAAATGTTAAACGTGTTCAATGTATTGAAATGGTAAGCCATCCTTCATCTTAGAAAATAATAGTTAAATTGTTAAGGAAGCCATTAAAGTATGACTTATTTAGCCTACATAGAATACGTCGACCCTGTATGCAAGAATAATGAGTAACAACACGTCCATTATGAGTAAAGTTTAATTGGCACAACACGTTTCCAAAGTAAATGCCTTCAAAATGAAATGCCACTTGACATAATTATGTTTGTGTTGGAAACTCTCAAAAAAGTATCCCCACCTCCCTGATAACAAACTCTCCACTGAGATTTTTGAGAGTTGACAATAATTCTCCTAGAAAATTGTCTCTGTTGCGACAACAGTTTGTGTTAGGATCGAGGTACTCCGGTGTTCTTGTTAAATCAACTATATGTTTCTCTATACCAATATTCGAACCACATGACACATGGGTCGTCTATACACCCTATAATACACCTGTATCAAAATGAATACTATAATGGAACAGCATAATTTCCCGCTCACTGTTCCATTATACAGAGTTATGGATGGATTACGTTGTTTGAAATGCATTAGGTCAAGGTGTGAATAATACAATTCTCTTGTTAAAGGCTTAGCACATGATTTCAGTCCTGAAGATCCGTATTATTTAGACTGGTAGTCTTTCCTTCCAGGCTTAACATCAGTGCCCATGTCTCTGTGGTATATTGTGTGAAAGCTTGAAAGCTAGCTTATGTTTTAGCAAATATACGGGTTCTCAATAATCTATAATATTTGTGTACGGAATGAAAATTAACTTTACACCCAAATGAGACAAAGACACCATTTTTAATATTGTTTTTAGTGAGTATTACGTTAATTTAAATATTTTTACATCCTTAAACCCATCGCGAATTACATATACGGTATTTTGAATAAACGTTAGCAGACCTTAACATTATATGAGCATAGCTAACTTAATAAATTGTTACTTTGGACCTTTATATCAGAGGTTAAAACTTATATAAGTGACGATAACATACAGGTCACTAGAAACGGAAAGACCTCGGCCAGCGGTCTTGGCGTTAGAAGAAAAAGATAAAAGCAAATAAAAAAACCACTTACAACGAGACCCTACCATTTCTAGCGACCGGTATGTCACTGTACATGTTATATTCAAGTTTGACAGTAAATTATTTTTCTAACTATCGCATAGGAAGAGACTTATTTAATGTATCCAATGTAAATTGCTATAGGTTATTCGCACTATTAGGATACGAACCTTAGAGAGTTCTCACAGTTTTACAAAGTCATCAAATACGTAATTTTCAAAATATCTTTTGCAAGGTTTAAACTGAATTCAAGCGCGTGAACAAATTCCTGGAAGAGTTTCACCTGACCTGGAAGAGTTTTTCCTATCAGTTCTTGGGCTCGGATCGCAGCTCTTGTTTCTAAAAGTAAAAATTGTCTATTTTGCCAAACACATTTTAAGTTTTAAAGGTCCGCCTCAGCACTAAAGCCGTGTAAGGAAATGTCCTCACACAAGAAACACACGTTGCTAAGCATTAAGTACCTAACAACACGTCGCCAAGCAACGGTCCGTCTTTCCTCCTTTCAAGAGAGGCGCTTAACAGATCAAACGCACCTTCGCGAATTTTACCGGCGACGTTTTCCATACAAATAAATGTTCTTCAGATCGACAAACTCGATGTTCTACTCTTACATGTAACCTGTTTAAGAGAGGCCTCTTATATAGGGTGACACGCGGGAAACGGACAAATGTTAATCAGCTGTTACATTGTTGTTTATTTTCATAGAGATTTCTAGGTTATGTCATCGAAAAGAGTATTTAATAGCATTTTAGTGACAATGGTTCAATGGACTGTCGAACGTCGTGTTTTCGCATACGATGCTTATGTTAAAAATAACAACTCACAGTTTGTTTCGTCGACATTTACATCCATCAGAATCAACCCGTACTAAACCGTAACACGTTGTTGAGATGGGTAATTTTGTTCAAATCAAAAGGAAACATAATGAAGATAAAACCTCCAGGCCCTGCAATTCTGATAGGACACCTCAAAACATCGCTAGAGATGAGAATAGCAGTCACCCCAGTGCGGTTTCTCGTTCCAAGTGATTATTCGTATTTTTCGAGGAAAATTGTAATATCGTCACCTCGTTGTGTCCACATGTTGAACACACTTCTCAGACCAGAACTCCGGAGGCGAAGAATGAACATGAGAGCTTGTTCTTCCACAGGATGGTGCAACAGCGCACACCACCGCTGCCTCAGTAGTTACAAATAAAATTGGTTTATCTGTTAAACTGGCTTTGTACTATTCATTTACAAAACGTCCGTTTCCCGTGTGCCACCCTGTATGAAGCCAAACTCTGTATCGGGTGCTTTACGGAGGTTTCTTCGTGTATTTTTTATTATAAATCAATATTGTGGGTGCAATAGCCATCTACCCTTTAGGAGTACCTATTTATTATTTATCCAAGAATGGTAATCATATTAATTTACTGTTTTCAAACCTACCAACAGAGTATTAAAGTTGATCCTCGTATTCAACTGGAGGAAACGTCTGTGGGCGCCTGATCGCGTACAGGGTCGTTAAAACGTTGTTATGTAAATTCCAATTGTATTCACTGTCTTGAAATGATGAGGTTATTTTAAGGTATTACAATCCATAAATTTCTTTCTAAGCTCATTTTAGGATGAACAAAATTAGAAATTTCAATATTAATATAACCAATTATATGTAATAGAAATGCATACAAAAGTTGTGTAATGATTATTTAAACTGCAATATAGTACCTATAGTTGCGTACCTATAGTAACCTATTATTGTAACAGTTTATAGTATCTAAATAATTTATAACTGTAAATATATTTCTTATAGGAGCCACACAAAAATGTTTAAACATAGTTCAATTTGTCTATGTGCATCCAAGTGTGTTTTGAAATTTCAGCAACCGGTTCAGGGTTAACACGAACTTAAAAGCTCAAGGCTTCCTTCCACATTTTTAACTCCGAATTTGCGCTTTAAAATATATAAAGTTTGTTTTGTTTAACGAGGCGCAGTTAGGACTACAAAGTCCTCTCTACTACTCAACATCGACCTTTACCTAGCGTTACCGTATAGTCACATTACAAATAATTGTAAGTGGTGACCGCGGGGATCGAACTCCCGCCATCCAGAGTGATGAGCTCCGGAGTTGCGCGCGATACCAATCCGCCACGGTAGCGGATCCATTAAGAAACATCCCTCAAAATACGAGTAGATCATTCGTAGGTTATTCGTATAGCTTTAAAGTTAATCTACTGTATACCATACTCAACATAAATAATACACTCTAATAAACGTGATAATCAAGATAAACAATTTCAAGCCGTGTGCCTAGGTCACGAATAAATCTGTCTAATTTTTGTTTATTGTTTATTTCAAATATTAATTTATTTTGCTTTAAACACATTAAGGTTAAATGATGTCAAAATGAAATTATAATTGATATTATATCATAGTATGGTAAAATATATTTGTTTTTGACTAAATACTTAAGTGTTAACAGTTGGCTACTAAACCGCAAACAAAACTAATCATTACATTATTTGAGACTATTTAGATTTCCAAATGTTAATTTGATTTGATCTAAAAGCGTTAAGGTTAAATTATTTCAAAATAAAACTATAATTGATATTATATCATAGTATGGTAAAATATATTTGTTTTTGACTAAATACTTAAGTGTTACAGTTGCAACAGTTGGTTACAAACGCAAACAAAACTAACCATTACATTATTTGAGACTATTTAGATTTCCAAATGTTAATTTGATTTGATCTAAAAGCGTTAAGGTTAAATTATTTCAAAATAAAACTCTAATTGATATTATATCATAGTATGGTAAAATATATTTGTTTTTGACTAAATACTTAAGTGTTAACAGTTGGTTACTAAACCACGAACAAAACTAATCATTACATTATTTGAGACTATTTAGATTTCCAAATGTTAATTTGATTTGATCTAGCGTTAAGGTTAAATTATTTCAAAATAAAACTATAATTGATATTATATCATAGTATGGTAAAATATATTTGTTTTGACTAAATACTTAAGTTGTTAACAGTTGGTTACTAAACCACAAACAAAACTAATCATTACATTATTTGAGACTATTTAGATTTCCAAATGTCAATTTGATTTGATCTAAAATGTTAAGGTCATTATTTCAAAATAAACCTGTAATTGATATTATATCATAGTATGGTTAAATATATTTGTTTTTTAATAAATACTTATGTTAACAGTTCAAGCTTCTAAACCGCAAACAAAACTAATCATTACATTATTTGAGACTATTTAGATTCAAATGTCAATTTGATTTGATCTAAAAGCGTTAAGGTTAAATTATTTCAAAATAAAACTATAATATTATATCATAGTTTGGTAAATATGTTTGTTTTGACTAAATACTTAATGTTAACAGTTGGTTACTAAACCGCAAACAAAACTAATCATTACATTATTTGAGACTATTTAGATTTCCAAATGTCAATTTGATTTGATCTAAAAGCGTTAAGTTTAAATTATTTCAAAATAAAACTCTAATTGATATTATATCATAGTATCGTAAAATATATTTGTTTTTGACTAAATACTTAAGTGTTTACAGTTGCAACAGTTGGTTGCTAAACCACGAACAAAACTAATCATTACATTATTTGAGACTAGTTAGATTTCCAAATGTTGTTTTGATTTGATCTAAAAGCGTTAAGTTTAAATTATTTCAAAATAAAACTATAATTGATATTATGTCATAGTATGGTTAAATATATTTGTTTTTTACTAAATACTTAAGTGTTAATAGTTGGCTATTAAACCACAAACAAAACTAATCATTACATTATTTTAGACTATTTAGATTCCCAAAGGTTAATTTGATTTGATCTAAAAGCGTTAAGGTTAAATTATTTCAAAATGTACAAAATGGTATTAGTATTGATACTTTATAATAGTAGCCTATAGTAAAATATATTTGGTTTTGCATTTGGCTTTTAAACCGCAAACAAAAATAACCAAGCAACAATTGAATTTTCCAAAATTTCATTTAAATTTATCTAAAACATGCTATGTTTTATTATGACTCACCTGGAAGTCTAAGGGTTAACTGTGCCAAAAGTTTCACCTAGAACCTTATGAAACGTCAATGCTGGTCTCGAAATACACCACTCGTTAAAAATGTGGAAATAGATACACACGGATACTGGACGCTGGATACAGCAGCTGCAGGGTCACAGGCGACAAGTGCACTGCCCGGGGATGCACTCAGCACCTCTTGCTGAGCTTACAGTGAGGGGATTATGGGCGCGTGCGCAGACAGCAGGAAAAGTATTGATCCGTAGCTCCCCAGACCCCCGAGGGCGGGGCTATGCGCAGAGGGTTGCGCACTAGGGCCCCAGGGGGGCTTAGGAGTATTGATCTGCGTCAGAGCCGTGTTCAGTGGTTCTCATAACACCCAAACCTACCTCACGCCTACGTGTTGCCATTGTTAACCTGTGACGTACTCTCCCCGTCACCCCCATTCTTGGACTCGTCCCGGCCTACACATACTCAACAGAATCCTCTGTTTGTGTTTGCAGGAAAACGTAATGAAATGTATTATCCACCCGAATCGTTTCTATGAAATCAGTGTAATAATAGTTTCAAGTTACACGAACTAAACTCATTTTATCTTAAAACATTACAATATAAATCCTATCTTATCCTTTCTTACAACTTTGGAAACTAAATTATTAATGCAAATGGATATGGAAGGTTCAATCAGTTTTGTTATGTTTACTAATCCTTCGTAAAGATAAACTGGAATCAAGAGTTATTTTTATGTATAAAGGAGTTACCTAGACCGTCCGTAGTTAGTTTTTAACAAAACTATTAGTGTATTTTAGGTTCCTGGTTTACTAATAAGCCTTTACGTTCAACCTGTTTTAACCGACTTCCTACGCAAGGAGGAGGTTACACAATTCGACTTGGGACTTTTTTTTTCTTGTATGTTTGTACACGCATAATTTTTTAACGTGACTACCGTTTTAAACGCGGTTTGTTTTGTTTTGTAGAGGGTACCGCCCCGGTGGTCTCACATAAAAATATTTTGAATCAAACTTAAACTTCTATATAAAAAAAGTTAAAACTCCAAAGAAATCTAAAAAACCCTGTATTTGCGGCATATTCTTGAGCTGTAAAGCACTTTGAGGTACATAAGGACTTAAACTACATTATTTCGATGTAAAATTAAATTTCCAACAATTTAATATCCTTTAATTTATGGAATCTTTTGGTTTCGGCTGATATAAAACATATCATAAAAAAAAAAACATAAATTTTTCTTTGTTTGTCTTTATATTATAGAAGCGAGCTATACTATTGATCAAAGTTTTGAAGGTACCAAATGAGGGTAAAATTTAATTGTCTTTCAGAAAAAATGGTTGCTTAATATAATATTCTTATATTTACGGAGCTACGGCCTCTTCTCGCTAAAAAAACATTAAATTTTAAGCGTTTCTATTAGGTTTTGAAGCCATAACAACCGTTATTAGTTGAGTTTGTTGATGAAATAATACAGCTTTTTACTTACTGATCCTAGGAAACCTAGGCTAGTAAACAGAACAAGCTCAAAATTGACAGCTTACATTAATTTCTGCCCAGTGCTCTGAATGTCAAAGTGAAGAAATTCTGACAAATAACTTAAAACGGTCGGTTCCAGAGCAACGGGAGAAGTTTTGATCGTTTCAGAAGGTGATATTCTATTATACAGGTAGAATTGTATAATAGTTTATGGTAAAGCTACATTTTTATGGGTAAAACATGACTTTGAATGGCTACTATTTTTAACCGACTTCCTACGCAAGGAGGAGGTTACACAATTCGACGTGGGGCTTTTTTTCTTATATGTTTGTATACGCATAACTTTTGAACGCGGTTTGCTTTGTTTTGTAGAGATACCTGTGATTCTATATACAAAAACCTTGAATCAATCGTAAGCTTCTATAAGAAATATAACAACCTGTATTTTCCGTATATTTTGTAACCGTAAAAGGACTATTTTAAGCAAATAAAGACTTAATGACACTATTTCGGCGCAAAATTTACTCCAGTAACATACTCTTTAAATCTCATGGGATCATTGGTTTCGGCCGAGATAAAACTTATTTTATTCTAAAAGTACATGAAACCCCTTTCTTTCTTTAACTCATAAATAGTTCAGAAAATAGCTCGCCCGACATATTTAAAACTTTTAAGTTAAAGGAAAGGCAAAGTTAGAAAACAAAAAGTGACAGCAAAATAAATCTCTACTAATTTGCCTTAAAGGACGACGCGTTACTATGAGCAATGTAAACGGCTCATAATATAGCAAACTGTTAAAGGAAGAGCAAACTACTCATAAGTCATAAGGATACGGGCCGAAACCTAACTAAACATGATCCTGAGCTGGCAATAAGCAAATGAAAGGCCAGCAACAACGAAGGTCAATGCGAGTGGGACGAACCACCTAGTCCTTTTAGCTTGACCAAGCACCGAAACTACATTTCAGAAGGGAACTAACTACTCCTGCGAGCTTATTATTAGAAAAGACCGAAGGCTCGTAACCAACGAGCCATAAGCCAAATCGTCACCCTGATGCCCCTCCCTTACCCGTTCGGCCGCTACCGCGAGCGAAGCCAATCACTTAATTGATCCTCGATATCATGAAAAACAAACGGCCTATGATCTCATCAAAGGCATGGTACGTTAATACTATAAGCAAAGGCCTCGAGGCCAAAGGACGAAGCGTTACCGTGATCCAGGCGATTCTTTCCACTCCCGTGTAGCAGATTTGTGTCTTGAGTGCAGCGGTCTAATTGTTCACCTAGAAGAGTTGTATCACAGCTATACTCAGTACACATTTACTCAGTTTGTACTCGAAGAAAATCACGTCAAACCAGCGATTGATACATAGATGAAGGACTCAACCCTAGGTCCATTAGAGGGCTGCTTCCTCCCAAACTGGCTGAAAGTTTTTTTTTAATAAATATTATATGATTCAACTACTTTTAATTTCAAGACCCATGACTTAATTACTAAGTTCGAGATAATATGATTACATTACACTACAAGTACAAAATCATTTAACAGTTTCAAAAATTGAATCGATATTTCTTTTTGTTTAACCATCTCGCCTATTATACATTTTGTCTGATTAGAATTACTTTACCAAAAAAAAAACTGACTTCAAATAAAAAAATGAAAAAAAAATTTCAAAAAATTAGAATAAAATTTTAATTGAATCGATTAAAAAAATACTAACAGTAGGTCATAGAAAAGTGTGAATGTGAACCTGTATTAAAGATGATACATTTATAAATTACTGGTTACTGATATTCAAATTATGACTTATTCATACATTCGAGTTAAAGAGTTAGCAACTTCAATATGAGCAAATATTAATTTTTTAATATATAAAAATACCATCAAATGCGCACACTATTTGCCATATTGTAGACTACAATTTAGAGTTGTTATATCTTCATTCACTTTAAAAATATTGGAGTCGGTGCAGTTTTCCTGATAATATTGCTTCAAAGCAGCACCACCAATATTTCTTTAAAAAGAATGAAGATTATAACAACTCCTAAATTGTAGTCTACAACATGGCAAATAGTGCGCATTTGATGGTATTTTCATATGTATTAGCAAATTAATATTTATCATATTGGTTACCATGAAATGGGTACAGCTGTAATATCTACTGTAGTGTAATTGATAAATTATTGTTTATTCGCGTAACACATCAGTAACCCATTGTTTATAAATGTATCATGTAAAGCAATACAGGATTGCATTACCCAATTATTTCACACTTTTTATAACATTTTACTGTTAGATTGTTTTTGAAGTCGGTTCAATTTTTTTGTTAAAAAAGTTTTTTATGTATAAAGGAGTTACCTAGACCGTCCATAGTTAGTGTTCAACAAAAACTATTAAGTGTATTTTAGGTTCTTGGTTTAATAATAAGCCTTTTTACGTTCAACCTGTTTTATTCAGGCGCATAGTGTCTCAATAAATGTATTCACGCTTGTATTTAATGTAGCTACAGTAATTACAAATAAACCTGTATCTTTTGAAGTTGCATCAGCCGATAATTTAAAATGTATGTTTTTCTTGGATGAAATGAATAGTGACATTCAATTACATTACACTGAAAGTAACTGTTCATTTAATTTAGTACAATGATAACCATTAACAAAGTTTTGTCTTTTTAATACAAATTCCTTCAATTGAATTGATACTTGAACACTATAGAGTAAGTTCGCCAAGGTGTACCTGACCTATGTGTTAAATATATGAATATTAATGGTCATAATTTAGAACATGTGTAAAATTTACAAACAAAAGCCCACAATTCTGTTGTTAAACCATATTTATAATTCCTACTCACTCAGATCTCGTACTTAATATAATATATCTGTTAGTGTCGTGTATACCGGTACATATCTTGAGACACTCTGTATGTATTTGTTTGTGCAGTTATACTCGTTCATATTTTCTATACGTTGTTCCATACTAATTACCTTTTTGATTTGAATCATTTTATTTATTGTATTTGTTTATATTATTACCTATTGTACCATAGTATTAAATGTTATTCAGGGTAAGATAAATGTATAGATACACCCTGTTAATTTTTAAATGGATAAAGATAGAAAAATGAAACTAAGCATACTTTATAAGAGTTAGTAATTTTTTTTGGGACCATGATCACAACTTTGATCATGGTCCCAAAATGATGATTTTGGAAGGCAGCTAAAAATGTGTAAACGGTTAGACCCATTTAAACGACATCTCATTTATGTGGGCTAGGAAAAAGAAGAAGAATACGGGAAAGTAGATCTCTCTATATCAGCCCAGTACAAAGTTACAACGCATTGAAATTGAGGAAAACGTAATAAAGGCGTGTGAGGTTAAAGTATGGAAATACACAGTTCAATCTAAAGTGTATTAAGATCGAAAAATGATACTGAGGATACTTTTTAAAGGAGGAAACTTTTTAGTTACTATTAAAACTTTGCATATTTATCCAAAATAGGACTTTTGGTGGGCAACTCAATCCGGCAGCAACTTAAAGTTTTTTAATAGTAAGGCCCATTAAGTGACATATCATTTGAACGGTCTTGGTTAGAGTAAAAGAAACAGGGAAAACCAGAACTTTCTATCTCAGCCCAATAGATAATGGCAGCTCTATTAAGGTTTTACTTAATTTCAATGAGCAGCCATTTTGTATTGGATTGAGATATAAACTCTACTTTCCACAGTTCTTCTTCTCTAACCAAGACCTTTGAAATGAGATCTCACTTAATGTGCCTTAATATTAAAAGACTTTAAGTTGCCCCCCTCCCGAAAAAATCTCATTTGGTGGAAAATGGCCAAAGTTGCAATAGTGACCAAAACAGTTCACTTTAACTTTCTAAAAAGGTATCCTGTTTCGTTTTTCTATCTGCATCCGTTTTAAATTTGACTGGGTGTTTCCATACGTTTAGCTTTTGTCTTTGAGCACACCTGTTTTATTAAGTTTTTTTAATTTCAATGAGTTACCATTTTTTACTAGGTTAGGATAGAAAGCTTTAAAACATTACAACATTTAATTTCCTCTCTTTTTCTTCCTTTGCCTAGGCCATTAAAATGAGGTGTCATTCAATGGGTCTTACTATTTAAAAACTTTTGGTTTCCCCCCGAAAATCTCATTTTGGAGCAATGGGCAAAGTTGTATTGCTGACTAAAAGTTTACTGTTGTTTTCCATAAAGGTAGCCTGAGACTGATCTCCCGATTTTTCTCTGTTTTCAGAGAAACAACTGCTTCAACACCTGCGTTAGGTTAAAGTTTCCAGCATGACAGATAGGATTTATAATTCAGAAAAAAACTTGTCAAAAGAAGATAAATATATTTTTCGTTGCAAGCTTTTAATACAGTAGCAAGTTATATTTTTATTTCATTTTGACTAGTTCTTTTGTTTTGTTATAATTTGTAACATATCGTCGTAATGTGTATTTAGTGTACATGTAAATTTTAATAAATATTTTGTATAAGGTAAAATGGTATTTTTACTGTTCTTAACGCTCATATTTATCTCAACTCTTTATAACGTAACCTCGATGTAACGTTAATATTCTCTGGTCCCTTCCAATGACGTTATGTCAAAGTTTTATTGTATTTATATTAAATATTTTGTTTTGCCGAGATGATGGCTTTATAGCCGAAACCATCTGAAAGCTTACATATTTGAAACTAAACACTGGTATTTCTTTAAACCAAATAATAACAACACCTACAAAACATGCTTAGCCCTGTAAATAAAATTTAAATGTTCTAAGAAAGTTTACGCAAAAGACGTATTGATACAAAAAGGTACCAAATAATCACCAAAGAATTTAGCGTTTAGAGTGTTTACTTTGATGTAACGGAAATGATAACCAAACCGACAAAATAAAAAGAAATTGTCTCCCAAATTATAACTCTGATATTGATAATATGTATGTGAAGATTTTAAATTAACTGTGAAGTTTGCAAAAAGGCTGAACTATTCGTGGATTTTGCAGGCTGGTAATTCTAACGTTATTCAACCGTTAACGAATTACACTGGAAAGTTAGACCTTTTCAGAGTAAAGGTCTAAAGTAGTTTAAATCTTTAAAGCGAAGAAAATTAAATTTAAGAACCACAAATGGCTATTAGAAAAATAAATGCCTTGCCCTACTAATTTTATGATACTAATGGCCAAAGCGTGATCATGAAAGTAAAATGGTCTTTAGTATTACAATCTTTTACCAAAAGAAGAACGATCTCTCCTAAGTCACATATTAAGGCCAAAACGTCACTTTTAAAATGAAAATGTAAAAAATCTTATAAACTGGCAAAAAAAAAAACAACCTTTAACCAGCAAGAAGAAAGCGCAACTGCCAGTGAAGCTAACAACCTAACCATTAGAGCTGACCAGGCAATAATACTACATTGATAGAAAGGGAACACCTAATCCTGCTTGTTTTACCACCTGTGATTTAAGCTAATTCGTTTGAGCTAATTTTAGCCAATTCGTTTAACTAGCCATGAACAACCGAATAGCAGATGCCCTGCAGGCGCCTTAAAAGCTCTCGTACAAGGCCTGATCCAAGCGATTGTCTCGAACCATGGTAGAACCAAGAATTGATCGAAACTGTCGAATTTCTTTTAACTATAAGCTACCAAGATCTCAGACAATGCTAAACCAGAAATGATGAATACAGCTGGAGCACAAAAGGCTGATGAGGGACCACCTTAAACTGGTGAAATCTACGTTAGTTCAAAATCATTTCAAATGTAATTACTAAGTTCAAGGTATATGATTAAGTTGTTAAATTCAAAATAATTAATATGGTTCAAACGCAAAAACAATATTATCTTCCATTTTTGACCTATTTCTTTTAAATAAACCAGATTTGTCTAAATAAAACCAAAAATTTTACACAAAAAGTTTACCGACTTCAAAAAGGTTAGGAATGAAGTCGGCGCTGTCTTAGAAAATTGTTCTGGACAAATTTGGAAACGCCGACTTAAATTGACTAATATTTTCTCCAAAATGTATGGATCAACGCGTTGGCTTGACTAGTGGTAACTGGGTTTAATGCCTTTAGCCAGTCCAATATTTCACCTATTGAAATGAAATAATAAAGTCAGAAAGCCTATCTTGAAAACATTTGCAGCTTTTAAGACTAAATTTTGTTAGAAATTTCGTTTTACTATATAAACAAAGAAATTTGAAGTTCCCATTTTGTAATTTATAGTAGTTTGCAGTCACTAAATGCATTTGTAGTAGACCATGTCACGTGGTGTTAATATCCATTTAAGTTTATTTTTCCATTTTAGAGCTTTTCATTCTATCCTTTTGAAGTCGGTTCACTTTTACTGAAAGTTTTATTAACCGACTTTAGTGAAACGAGGAGGTTGCGCTGTTGACTTTGGGCGATTTCTTTATGTCTGTTCACGAATTACTTTGAACGCGGGCATCGTTTTACACCCAGTTTGTTGATTGGTAATCTTAACCTCTTAATATATTTTTGATCAGGCTTATATTTCTACATAAAAAGTAAACTTTTTCGGAGCCGGAAATGGATTTATATAGCTTTATTTGGATGTAGAATTAAATTTGCAACACGGTAGTAGCCTTAAGTTCTTCAAACTGGTGCTGTTGAGCTAAACAGTTTTCGTCTAAAATACCGAAGATGTTTGTTTGTATTTACAGAGTTATAGACGCCAAACATAAACTTGACAACTTTGAAGAACTGACATTGAGCTGTCTTTAAGAAAATATATACATTTATTGAAATATATCCATATTTACCGAGCTATGACCTCATTCTCGCTCCAAAACACGTAGTTTTATTTTTTGTATGTCTGTTCACGAATTACTTTTGAACACGGCCACCGTTTTACACCCGTTTGTATTTGATTGGTAGATCTTAACTTATAGTGGTCCCATTTAAATATCTTTTTGATCGGACCTATATTTATATATAAAAAAGTAAACCTCAAAAATCTCAAAACCCGTGTACTTGTTATGTATTTTGCGTGGTAAAACACTATTTCGAAGGACACTAATAGCACTATTTTGATGTAAAATTCTTTCAACAAGGTAGTAGTAGCCTTATGTTTTTCAAATATTTGAGTGTTCCTGAGATAAACAGATATTTTCGTCTAAAATACTCTAAACACTTCTTTGTTTGTATTTAAAGAGCTATAGACACTAAACTATACATCTGATCAAAGTTTTGAAGGAACCTTTTGAGGGTCAAATCTAATTGTCTTTAAGAAAATATATATTCTTAATGTAATTATACTCATATTTACCGAGCTATGGCCTCCTTCTCGCTAAAAAAACACGTTATTTTTAGCACTTCATATAAGTTTGATAGCCATATAGAAACTTTAATTTCATTAAAATGAACCTGGTAATGATAAGATTCTGTGCATAGGTAAATTCAAACAAAAAAGCGTATTTACAAGCTTTAAATATCTTTATAGATTCTGTAAACAAGAATAAAACCAAAATGTCATGCCGAAACGCGCCCCTGCGCACTTAGTGGTATAGGTCTCGCTTGCAAGGCTATAAAATAGTAAAGGTACAAGACCAATTAAAAAAAATTTCTACAACATGGTTTCAAAATGTTTTAAGTACTAATAAAACCTATAACAATATTCTGATACATTTTACGCAAACAGTTTTGTTCCCGTATTTTAAGAATGATGTTTTCATTTCGATGTGATGGTATGTATATGATAATGGTACCGTTCTGTCCAGAACATAACTTTACTCAAAATTGTACCCCTGATACGTTTAAAAATACGTATATTTCCGGAGAAATATCGAAACAATCAGACATTTTGAGGTAAGCTTAACCTGCAAAATTTGAACTGCATTTGTGTTAATTTCAACATTAATAAATTATGTATATAACCATACAAACAACTTTACTTATGAATTGTTCAGAAAATAGCTCGCCCGACATTGTTTAAAATCTTTAAGTTAAAAGCCAAAGTTGGAAAACACAAAAGTGACAGCAAAATAAATCTCTACTAATGTGAGCCTAAGGACGATGCGTTACTATGAGCAATGTAAACGGCTCCTATTATAGCAAACTTGCTAAAAGAAGAGCTAGCTACCCATAAGTCATAAGAATACGGGCCGAAACCTAACGGTACATGATCTTGTGAGCTGGCACTAAGCAAATGAAAGGCCAGCAACAACGAAGCGTCAATGTGAGTGGAGCGAACCACTTAGTCCTTTTTAGCTTGACCAAGCACCGAAAATACATTTCAGAAGGGAACTACTCCTGCGAGCTTATTAATAGAAAAAGGCCGAAGGCTCGTAACCAACGAGCCACAAGCCAAATCGTCACCCTGATGCCCCATACCCATTTGACCTAAACGTTACCGCGAGTGAAGCCAAGCACTTAATTCCTTTGAGCATGCCATGGGAAAGCAAACGACCTGTTCTGCATTGTTACCATAAGCAAAGGCCTCAGCCAAAGGCGTTACCCTGATCCAGGCGATTCTCCACTCGTGTGGCAGATTTGTGTCTTGAGTGCAGCGGTCTGATTGTCTACCTAGAAGAGCTGTACTCAAACTTTACTCAATACACATTTACTTCAGATTTTATTGAAGAAAATCACGTCAAACAAGCGATTGATAGCGAGGATGAAGGACTCAAACCTAGGGTTCATTAGAGGGCTGTTTCACAAACTGGCTAAAAGTCTTTTTAATGAATATTATATGATTCAAACAAACTATAAGTTTAAGATGTTATGACTTAGTTTCAAGTCTTCGATAGCTATGATTACAATATATACACGCACAAGAACAAATCATTTGGCACGAAACAATGTTCCTTGACGTTACTAAAATTTTGGTGTTTAACGATTTCGCCTAATATAAAGTTAGTCTGATTGGAAACCTACAAAAAAGTAAACTGGCTTTAAATCAAGCTTCACAGAAAATGAACAAAATTTGAATAAAGTCTTTTAACAAAATTGTACCGATGAACCATAGTAGCAATGTTACAAAAAAGTTTGAATAATTCAGGTATTGCATTTAGAAGACATGTTACATCATTAAACCATGAGTTTCTGAAAGGTACAGACAATAATTACCTATTCAGGAGATATTATATTACATGGTAACAATAGAATAGTATTATTTGCTAATTATTAAGAATACATTATGTGCACATTTCAATATTGTGGATCGAAATTTGTGAGTTGTTTTCATCGACACTTTAAAAAATTGAGTCGGTGCCGCTTATTCTAGATAATATTGCTTTAGCAGCACTGACTCCACATTTTTTGGTGAAAAGGATTGTAACAACTCCTAAATTTTAGTCCACAATATTGCAAATAGTGTGCGCCTATGGTGGTATTCTAATATGTATTAGCAAATTAATATTTATTATATTGGTTACCATGAAATGAGTACAGCTGTAATATCTTACTGCACTGTAATGGATAAATTATTGTCTGTACGCGTAAAACTTCAGAAACTCATTGTTTATGAATGTAGCATGTAAAGCAATACAGAATTGCATTACCTAGTTATTTCAAACTTTTTATAGCATTTTACTGTAGGTTTGTTTATGAAGTCGGTTCAATTTTTTGGTAAAAAGTTTTTGTTACCGGTATGTTTTATGCATAGTGTCTCAATAAATGTATTCACGCTTGTATTTAATAATGTAGCTACAGTAATTACAAATAAAACCTGTATCTTTTGAAGTTGCATCAGCCGATAATTTGAAATGTATGTTTTTCTTGAATGAAATAAATAATGACATTCAATTACATTACACTGTCAGTAACACGTTTTTCAGCAAATTTATACAATTGGGAATCTTTTTCGCAACGAATTATTAAAGGGTAGATTTAACTCATACTTAAGATGAAGTTTCAAGCTTCTAACCACTAAAATACGTGAGAAAATAATTAAAAACTGTTGCAAAATCGAAGAAAAAGTAGAAAATTTGAAACTTTTGCTCTTTTTGAGGGTAAAGGAGGCCAGATACGAAAAAAGGTCATAGAACCAATTTGATCGAGCGTCTAAAACCTGACCGTGGAAATTCAATCCGTTTTTGGATAGGACTTACTGTTTACCCACTAGATGTTTTAAGAAAAAAACATGTTTTCCGCCATTTTGGCTTTCATTTTTTTAGGGTGGTTAAAATTTAAAATTGTGGGTGTCAGCAATTTTTCTGTCGGCGAGTTAGTAAAAGGTACCTATATACCTAATTTCAAGTTTCCAGCTCATCTAAAAGTGTAGCTAGCGTAGGCTAAGTAAGAAAGGTGCAACATATTATTAAAGGGCAAGTTTAGCTCATACTTTAGGATAATTTTAAAGCGTCTAACCCCTATAAAACGTGAGAAAAATTAAAACTGTTGCAAAATTGTGAAAAAAGTAGCAAACTTGACACTTTTGCTATTTTTGAGGGTGAAGGAGGCTAGATGCGACAAAAAGTCATACACCAAAACGTTAGAGCGTCTAAAACCTGTTTGTGAAAATTCAACCCGTTTTTAGATAGGACTTACCGTTCACCCCCTACGTTTACCTCCCCCTACATGTTTTTTTTAGAAATGTTTGCGAAAACATCAAATTTATCCAGCTGTACCACTACCTTGCAAAATATAAACAATACTATAAACTATACCCCTAGTTAGTAAAAAATTACTTTTATTCATAGAAAAATAAAGTATAACATGGAACTATAAAAACAAAAGTATAAAATCAAAATAAATAGATTCATCTGGAATACAAATTCTTAGATGGTACTGGTGACGAGATTTTCAAAGACAAATATACGCTTAAAACAAATTTGTTTTACACAAGTTCCTAAGCCAACCCCTTATATTTGTTAAGAAATGGTGAAAAAATAACATGTAAATCCCTGACCAGAGAAAAAATGGTCTCCCTGTATTTATTTCAGAGATAAGACGAAGAATTACTTTCTTTTTCCAAGAGATATATTTTATAATGAACAGCTAACTATAATTATTAATTATAGCTATTTATAATTTGATAACTTTAAAAGGTGAAACTAAAATCAAGATCTTTATCAAAGATTGAAAATATTGACAACATTTTCCTATACTTGATCTGTGTTTAAAGAAATTTAGAAATTCATTTTTCATTATTAAAACTTAGTGATTGCTTACAGTTAACTATTTGTCTTCGATCATGATACGTATTTCTTCCACGGGCATGCATTAATATTGCCATTTTAGTGAAAATATAAAATGTAGCCAGCTGTCCCACTACCTTGCAATATATAAATAACATACCCTTAGTTAGTAAAAACTTACTTTTATTCACATGAAAAGGTTAGAATATTCTAAGAATCCCGGAAAGATTAAACTATTTTAAAGTAGTATATGCTATTTTTTGTTCGTTATACCAATAAGGATTACAAGATATTAGGTTTAAAATACCACATTTCACATGCAATTTATTTTGAATGGCAACATTTTCTTCAACATACTCTTTGGGCTTATGTTATAGGGTTGTAATTTGTCATTCTAAATGAATTGTATGTGAAATTTTAAACCTGATTTCTTGTAATCACCCATGGCAAAAGATCTGCCGAATGCCAAAGCGAGGCTATCAACGGAGCGAATAAGGAAATTCGATTCACTCATGCAAGCGACGTTTTAGCGCTTAGCTGCATGTTAACCTGGTTTGTTATTATTATGGAATTTCCTTTGGACAAAAAATATTTAGATAAATAAAAATAATAATAAAAAATAAAATATTCATGCCAATTTTATGGTAAGACCCAGACCCAGGAACATGAAACGAGCACTGATCCTGTATATGCATATGTGTATACTCTCTACAGGACGCATTTTTGCCCGATAGTCATGGAATTTGGTAGAAATGTTCTTTATGTAAATATCTCGGTCAAGTTCGTTATACAGCAAAATCAGGCTACCGGAAGTATCCGACTTAGATACAATTTGACATAAATGTGTATGTTGACTGAAAGATATGAACTCAACATGTCGTTCCAAGAGTGGCCAAAAAGAAGATTTAACAAATGTGGAATGGATTGATATTTGAAATGTGTTTTCCTTTCATGATATGTAGTATAACTAACAGTAAAAAACCTCGTAAATTTAAGGCAAAAGCGAAGCTGTGAGTGGAGCGACCTTATCTAAATATCTCGGTCCTTTTGGTAAGTATCCTTTTGGAAGGGACCTTTCTTTCGCAAAAAAGGGGTTTAGTGATCTAAAACAGTAAATTTCGTTCGAGTTAAATTCGAAATAAATATGGATTCTTTTGTTATACATAATTGTAGTCTACTAAAATGTTGAAAGTGGTTTCAAAATGGCGGCAAAACAAAACGAAAAGTGTGGTCCAATTTAATTGACATTTAAAATGTTATTCCCTTTAACGCTATGCAATATAACTTCTATTTAAAAACATAAATATGAGGCTGAAGGTCGAGGCGAGGCTCTGAGCGCATTGAATAGCCTCTTAACGCTCGGGATTATACAGGAGGCCAAGCGGACGCTGAAGCGAGGCTGTGAGCTGCGCTAATAAACCAACGATTCGAACTTCTTTCATTTATTGAGCTCAACAGTTCAATTCAGCATTTCAATGAGCTCAATCTCAAAACAAATCCAACAAAATCTTCTTTTATACAATTTTGTCTGCGACAGACGGTCTCAGATAGTAATCCAACAGTGATGTTGGACGATACTGAGATCGAAGAGGTCTACTCAGCAAAATTCCTGGGAATACACCTCGACCGAGGTCTGACCTGGGAATACCATGTAGACAATGTCTGTTCAAAATTAGCCTCAGGCATTTATGTTTTGAGGCAACTGTCCGAATACTGCCCAATTCAGGTACTGATGACGGCGTATTACGGAGTAATCTACCCACACCTTTCCTACGGATTAGCTTGTTTTGCCAGAGTTTTCATTGAAAAAACAGTCCGAACCATTGCAAAATTGCAATGGAGAGAGTCGTGTAGACCAGCATTCAAAAAATTGAAATTGTTGACACTACCTTGCCTATATATTTTAGAAACATGTATTTTTTTCAAATCGAAATGCGGTCTCGTAAGAGGAAGTGACATTCACTCTTATGAAACTAGAGGCAGGGAAAACAACCGAACTGGGAGACACAGAACGGCAGTTTATGATCGTTTGCCTTCTCACGTAGGAGTTCAACTCGTCAACAGGTTGCCAAATTCGATCAAAAGTGCCACAGAGCTTAAGGCTTTTAAAACTCGTCTAAAATAGGTTTTGGCCGCAGAAACATTTTAAATACAGACGAGTAGCAGCCTCGTAATACTCATCGTAACAGATGATAGAAATATGAGGCTGAAGGTTGAAGCGAGGCTGTGAGCGCAGTAAACTTACGTATTGTTACACACATGAAAATGTATAGTAATAAAGAATTATTATTAATTATTCATTGTCATCATTAAAATATATTACTTAATACATTATCTTCCTCCCCTACTATTATTATCTCCTAAGTTAGTCAGCAGTTGTTATCACTTCCTATCCATCCGCTAACATTATGGCAAATATTATTTTCTGCGAACTATATTTTTCATTTTATACTATAATTCATATTGTATACAAATAGTTTATCAATGAATTTTCCAAATAATTTACAAATCACTATGTACGCGGACAATACGATATAGCGTTACTCTTCCATGAAATATCACTGGAACATCTGAAATAAATTGTTACTCACACCTAATAATGTTTTATCAATACTTAAATTATACGTAATTATACGTATAAATTACACGTAAGCTCTTTAAAACAAAACCCGTTTTGTTCTTATTGTACGACTACATATAGGGCAGTAAATTTTACTTTAAGAAATTGTCAGAGTAAGAAAATTAGTCAGATCTTTCTAGGGGACTTTGAAGTTACATCATCCTCAAGTACAAACTTTTTAGGGGTGATAATTGACTCGAATCTCAATTTTCATGAGCACATTGACTCTGTTCTTAAAAAGCTCAATCGCATTATCTTCCTTCTGAGAAGATTGTCTTTTTTCTCCAATCAAAAACTACTTCTGTTGGCATATTATGGATGTTTTTTCCCTATTTTGAATTATGGTGTTTCCATTTGGGGATTCGATAGCTCAAGGGTTAGGACAGTGTTCAGAGCTCAAAAAAAAGCTGTTAGAATTGTTTTTGGCCTTGGGACAGCCTCTTCCTGTCGTGGTAAATTCCGTGAAAACAAAATGTTGACTTTTCCCTGTCTTTATATTTTTAGTTGCTTGAATTTTCTAAAAAGTAATTCTAATTTGTTCCCAACTTGTTCTCCTTCAGAGTACAGTCTTCGGCGTTCCAATGTTTTGGCACTACCTCAACACAGAACCACTTTTTATCAGCACCAGACACTGTATAACTCCATTAAAATGTTCAACAACCTTCCAATGACTTTGAAAATGAATTAAATATTTTAAATTTTAAAAAGCATCTTAAAATGATTCTTATTGAAAAGGAATTTTATAGTCTTGAGGAATTTTTTAGTTGTAAGTTTTAGATGTAACATTAGTAAGTAAGAACTTATTTAAATCCATGCTTTGTAAAATTTGACTTTGTCATGCTTGTTTGTTAATCGACAATAAAGAATTTGAGTTTGAGTATAATAAACTCTTAATTGTTATGCATGAATTCTTGTTACTCTCGGAAGTCAAATTACTCCTAGTCATATCTGGGACTCATTTTTCGTGTGGCCCAGCACATAAATGTATTATGTTCAAAAGTAGCAGCTCAATTATTTATACCGAGCAGATACTCAAAACTACTGTCTTCTATCTTTACCTCCCTTATTGGTCAATGTTGAGGTACTGTTTAGAGCTCTGGGGCTTAACAGCTCGTATTAAATCCATACGAATATATCGGTAGCAAAAAAGACCCGTACAAATTATGGCAGGAGGGCATAGAAGAATGCCGTGTAAGACTGTTTTTCAATTATTCAAAACTTTAACTCTTCCCTCATTATATATCTACGAAATGCTGTAATACTACAATTTTAAATTTGAGTCTATTGTAGTAGGCTCAGATGTTCAGACATACAACACAAGAGCCCGTGAGCAGCATAGATAAACGCCCTATAGGTTACACGTTACAAGTAACCGCTGCGCTACCACAAAATATTGGCCCAAAAACTATTTAACAAACTACCAAGGAACATTAAATTAAAAACGTATCCCAACAAATTTAAAATCTCAGTTAAAGAGCATCTTTTAGAAAAGGCCTGTTACTCTTGCTTGATCAGTGAATAAACTCTTAACGAAAAAGATTTTATAACAATAAAATCAAGTGTAATTTTAATTTTTATTCTGTTATATTATTAAATCAATTTTAACCTTTATTATTAAACAATATTATGGTACTTAAGCTGTGTAGGCCTATGTATATAAATCTGACGAATGTCATACAATGTATTTTGTCATTTTAAAAATGAATCATTTGAATTTGAATTTTATTAACATATAAGTCAAACAAGTAATGTACTTAAAATTTAAAATTAAGCTTTTTTCCGTTAGTGCAGAAAATTTTAAATTGAAATTAAAAGTAAGAGCGGGAATCTGAGGCGTATATTAACTAAATACAATAAAATATACTTTTAAAGCCTGGTAAACCTCTAAAACCTCAACAAACCACAATAATTACGATTATAAGTCCTGACGATTCAATAAGAAGCCTTCCCCGTGATGGTGAGCGTGGGTAGCCCTATTGCGCAATACAGGAAAACTCCGATTTTAATTCAGATACGGCCGAAATTAACGTTTTACGACAGCAAATATTTTATTAATTGTATTTCTTAATAATTGTTTCAACAATTAAGTCAAAATGTATAAAATTTTCGTAACAAAAAACACTTAGACCGTTATGTTTAAGTATCGAATTCGCACTATCCTTAGAAAACCATGTGTCGGTTAATTAAGTATTTAATTTGTGCAGTGCGTTGGAAAAAGTACGCGTTACAACAATAAGGAAACCGGGAGCGTAGATTGAACATAGTAGAAGAGATAGAGGCAGAGCAGGGGACACTTACGTGTGATGTGTGATAGATCTAACCGCTCACTGGTCCAGACCGTGGATTGAAATGGGTAATGTATGGTGAGGGGGTGAGGGGGTGAGGGGGTGCAGCATGCGCTCTTGCGCTGTCTGTCAGATCTCGATCCTGAGAATAACCGAACAACTACACTGCTAGTTAACCACGTTATGATGTATTACTCGTCAGTTTTAAGACCGTGATATTGTTAGTATTTTGACGTATCCTATTTCTGTAAATGTAAACTTTCTAAAATGCTCATTCTTAACTCGTCACTCCACTGCGCACTCAGAGGGGTTCCGAGTCTTAGGCAGCTCACGGGGGTCTGGGGGTCAGGCGGCCCGGGGCCCCACCTCCAGAAAGATACGGTGCAAAACAATCATTTTAACGCTTTTTAGAACCGAAAGTCCATTTCTACAAACAGTATGGCTTGGATATAAGTAAGTTTAATTTCAAGCGTTCTTATGTCCCCTGTCAATTTAATAGCAAGTAAAAACTAGGTTTAGACCTATAACAATCTATGTATTTTTTGAAACTTTTACTGTCTACATTTAACTTCTGGTTAGTGTCTTTGGAAAAAACTCAAAATGAACGCTGATTGAATGCAAATTAGGTGAACACAACTTAAATAAAGGTCAAAGCTGACCATTCAAAATTTAACAATCAGTGTCCAGAAAAATCTAGAAATAAGTAGGTTTTGTTAGTAAACTAAAACAAGTTATACTCGTAAACCGCTTCTGAAATGAAAATATTTATAGTTAGAGGATTGCATATTTGTGCAACATACTGTATTTGTTTTGAAAGAGTACTGTTTTATTAAAAGACTCAACCTGATCAGTAAGCTAATTAGCAACTTCATTAATTACCTTTTGATTGAAAACTGAACACGCACTTTGATTTATTCGTGTATGTGTTTGATTCACAGAAATGATTTTTGCCATATTTGGCAACCGAATATGTTCGTATATTAGCCTTTGAAAAATGATATATTCATGCCGTCGTCATGGTAAGGCCCAGACCCGGGACCACGAAATGTACCTAGCCTGTTCTTATGTACAGAACACGTTTTGTACTTAAGTGGTATCTATCAGTATGATAAAAATTGTGAACATCCGTAGAGTCGTTTTATAATGGCGGTTAAAAATTACTTTGTGCTCTAACAGCGTTATGAGTAGTCCAGTTTGAATAAAATTTGAAACAAATTGTCCATTCATGATACGTATCAAAACTTGCAGTTAAAGGCCACGTAAGTCTAAGGCCGCAGCATCTTAATTCTTATGGTAATAAGGAAATTTGCTTCACTCATGCCAGCGGCGCTTTAGAGCTTAGCTGCGTGTCGGCCTGGTTAGGATTTAAAATGTTCGAGCGAAAGCATTGTGGTTAGAATGCAAAACTAACCGTAAAAACTTAAATTTCTTTATGAAAATTCCTAAGAAACCCTCCTCTTTGATGACCGAAGATTAAAGTCTTTGGTGGCAACATTTTTATCATTAAAACTTTCACATGAGTTTCGATTTCACAGACAGTTTAAATCAATTCAACCGTTATGTGAAAAACGTGTATTATATTTGTTAACGAGAAATTAAAATATTATTGAATATGTGTTGAATCATTTACTTAAATAAACCTACTCTCTAAACATGAGATGCACTAACCAAACCTAAAACTCATGATAAGTGCAAAGTTAATTTAATTTAATCCAAACCAAATAAATATTCAATAAATACTTTGACAGTAAATCAAAATCTATTACCCGTGGGGTTTAAATTACTCTTATAAACATATCTTGCTGTTTAAACCATAACCCTATTCGGAAACCAAATCTCGTCGTCGATGTGACGAGTTATCGAATTACTATTATATAAATGCGAGTGGTGAGTTTCGAGAGTCGATTGTTCAATGTAAATCACTATTGCGTATAATGTTTGATCCCCGGGATGTATTGATGGAACTGTATTTAGAAATAACTGGGCTACAAGATCAGGTATAAAATCCGTGCAGCTCTCGCTTTGATGAAAGCAGTGGTGAGAGTTAATGCTTCATGTTTTCCTCATACACTGAAATGGATATTTTTACTATAAACGACAATGGAGTGGCTTCGTGGAATAACGGCTTTTATACCCTCAAATACAATAACACTATAAAAACAACAATATCAATTGTTTCGCATTCACGGAAATCGTCTGTGTTTTCTTCGAAGCTCAATATACTTTCATATTTGCTCATAGTGAAGTCTCTTCAAGTGTCAAGTTGTTTGTAATAACTCGGCGCTCTCATTCAACGTTGTCCACTCAACTGGACATTCTCAGTTAGCTTTTCCTTGTTCTCCCAGGAATGTGTAATAACCTTACCCACTAGGTAAACCTTCTAATTTTCGATCAAGTAAGGTTTTATTAGTTTTCAAGTATAAAAATATTGTTGTTAGAAGTTAACCCCCTTCCATTTACATAGCGGGTGTCCAACAGTTCGACCCACCCTCCCCTTTACTTTTGAATAAATGAAATTTGTTAAACGCGGTTTGGCATATGTATTAAGGGTCAACTGAAGTATTTTACTATATACTAAAACTTAACTTTATTCTGGGAGTTTGGTTCTCACAAAATAGGGAAGTGGGGGTAATTTTTAATCCACCCCACCATGACCCGCATTGTTTAAAAGGGCAAAAAAGACAAATCTGACGGAATTTAACCATTGTTTACGCCCCTACACTTCAGTCGTCGACCCGCACCTTACACGTGAGTCTTTTTCCAACCTCATTATGCATTCATTACATTGTTCTGCAGTTTCAACGCCACACTACTTGAGTATTTATCTCATCTGTCTATCTGCGTCGCAACAGGCTCGCATTTGCGGGGGTTAGGGAGAAGAGAATCACGTGTTTGTCCCACTCACCTACTCACCCCCTTTCACTCATCACATCGCCACCGCGCCGACTCGACACTCACCCCTCGCCTCTCACCCTGCTGCTGTGCTGCATCAAACCATCCATCGTTAAACCTCTACCACTGTCTCTCTCAATAACACAGCTCGTAAATGTGTAATCGAGGTGAATCGATCTCTGTCGGTCTTAACTTTTGCTGTGCATAGTTTAATGAAACGCTTCACTTTCTTAAACTCTGCCTTACATTTTGCTCTTTGAACGCTGAATGGTTTTGAGCTTACCGCCACTATTTCGAACGGACCTAACCTTATGAGATTGGGTGCGTTTTGTCTACTAATCCCCAAACTCAATCGAAGCCCTTTCAAAACCAGGCTTCGATTTCAGGTTGCTGGTGCTATGGACAGACAGTCCCCTCCTCGCTTACCATCTTCATCTCCATCCCCCCTTGTTGACTCGATTCTGCTCCAATTATTGTACCTTCGCTTTACAATTACTATGTGGGTCAAACCAAAGCCTACTTGACTACTTCTATAGGTATAGGTACTTGTTCACAGTTTGACTAGGCTATGTTGCACCATCATTAATGAGTTCCCTCGTCAAAATGAAATTACCCATTGCACCTCATATGTGCCAAAACCAGCTTTTGCATTGTCCCCGCTCCGCCGCTACCCTTGAAAATTTACAATCAAGGACAAATGCCAAGTCAGTCCGATTGCAAATCTGTGCATGCAGTCAAAATCTTTTTGGATATCCAAAAGACTTTGGTTGAGAATCAACTGTTAGTTTGAAGCTATCTTGAGTTTGGTATAAAAATAACATTTCAATTTCTTTCTTGACGGAAAATCCATTTCAATTTGTAAATACATAATTTGTTTCAACTTGATCATTGTAAGGGTGAGTTGGTTTTGTCATATATATAGGTTGAGTTGAAAGTATGGATATTCCTTGTTAAGTTTAAAATGTATAAGAAAAGAAAACTCAGGATACCCTTATAAGAAATTAAACAGCTAGTTAATCACTTATGTAACTTTGCCTACTCCCTAAAACGGGATTTTCGGGGAGCAGCTCAAAGATTTAAAAAGTAAGACCTATTGAATGACATCTTATTTAAAAAGTCTTGGTTACAGAATAAAACAGTGGAAATTAAAGCTATCTATCTCAACCCAGGACAAAATGACAGCCAATTGAAATTAATTTAAACTAAACAATGGCGTGCGTGTTAAAGAAATTAACACCCTGTTAATTTTTAAATAGATAAAGATTGGTATTTTAGATTCAGTACACTTTTATAGGAAGTAAAAGTAATCTTTTTAGTAGCGATTACAACTTTGTCCATTTTCTCAACATGTAGTTGTTGGGGAAAGACCAAAATGTTCAAATAAAAAGACCCACTGAGTGACAAATTATTTTTAAAGGCCTCGGTTAAAGAACAAGAATAGTGGAAACTAGAGCATTCCATCTCAACCCAGGACAAAATGAAAACCTCCATTATGTTTTACTTAATTTCAATGCTCTTCCATTCGTCCTGTGTTGAGATAGAAAGTTCTAGTTTCCACAATTCCTATGAAGGTATCCTGAGTTTCGTTTTCTTATATGTATCCATTTAAAAAAGCAGGGAGTATCCACACATTTAACTCACTCTGTATTTATATTTGAATATGAATTGTAAATTAATGACAGTTTTAAAAGTTAAGTTGGTCTTAATTAGAAAAAAAGCAATAGCCGTAATTCTTATCTCATAAGTTCGTATCATCCCATATGGAGAAACAAAGCTGATGCGTAGCACCAAGCGCTACCATGAATGCTAACGAATTTCTATTAACTAAGAGAATAATTTAGCGAACGATAGAAGGTTTCCATGCTCTGAAACTGCATTTATGATCCGATTAGACTGGGACTCGTGGCGTGGTCCTGCCATCCAGCTTCATAGAGGTCAGGGTTTGAGGATGATATAGGTCTAAAGCGGCTCAGATAGTCTCAGTGATCATCTGATGATACCCGCATCAACTCCCACCATCGTTTAGACATATCAGACCATCACCTGCGTGGTTCGGAAGTCACGTTAAGCCATTGGTGCTTGTATTTCCATTGGTCATTGGGCTATTAATTAATGACCCATTCTAAGGAAGAGTGGGCCTTAGTTTGTAACAAGACTACACCTTATAACTCATTACTACCACTCATCACACTCATCCTTCACCATATATTTGCCTTAAAATACCCTCATTAAAGTGGTCGGCATCTCAAATAGTGATAGTGATTTAGTAATTTCAATTAAAACGTGGTATAAACATTTACGTCACCGTATTTAACATGTTATATGTAATATATAATAAAAATCAACTACATCCAACTCGTCAAGCCTGCAATCCTAACGTCGCTTATCGAATGTTCTCAATTTTCGGTACACATGGCATAAATTGGTAATTGTGTTTACCATTTGTCATCACAATTGGATCGTTAATGTAGTTTAAGAGCATAAAGCCCCCTTTTTTGAGGAGGGTAAGCGCCCCTAAAACGAGGGCCTCAAAAGAGGACGATGGAACGATTTCGCTGGTTGACAAACTTTATTTAGAGATTAGTCAAAAGAGCATAAATTGAACAAAATTACGTAAACTGGGACAAAAAAAAAATTTATACAAACATGGTTCCAGAAATGTTTAGTTTACCCACAAAAATCCCTTTTGTCTCTCACTAATTCTTTATTCTTTATTCCCTTGCAAGGAATTTAATTTAGCTTACGTACTATTAATAAATTTTATCTACGTGAGACCATCGAAAAAATACCCGCAAGATCTAACTTACCTTTTCTAAATTTTGGATATTTATTTCAGAACTTTTGTGTTACAGCTTAATTAGCGAATAAGCGGTGAGATTTACAATAAAGTAAAGAACTTCGCTATGCTGCAAACATTATTGCCTATCTATTGACTAAAATATCATACAAATAAAAGAATCAAAAAAAGGTTGCAGTGGGAACCGTGGCAAAAATCAAGGTAATAACGTGGAAAGTTGCCTGTCAATAGATTAGGCAATAAAATTTTCTGCAAAATATTATTTCATCCGTTTTATTGTAAACGTCCTTTATAAAGGTGTGATACTAAAATTTCCCTAAAAATATCACGGAAGAGCAACCTTTTAATAATGGTAAGTTTGATAATGCTGGTATTTTTCCATACATGATCTTACTTAGATACAAAAATAAGTAAAGTTTGAGCACAATCTCATATTTAGTAAAAGGAAAGAACGGACTTTTCCTGCCACTTCCGGAGAAAAACTACTCCTAACGTTTTGGGTAGTTAAAATAGTCCGTTCTTTCCTTTTACTAAATTGCTCTCCGCCACTATTATAAACTTTCGAACTAACAAAATCTCATAGTTAGCGTGGGAGAAAATAAGTAGTGAAACCCCCCGTTTAGAACCCATGTTTATAGCAATATTTTCATTGTTATAGCATGAGAAACCTACCCTGAAGTAATCATAATTTACCCAGAATTCAATGTAGCCATTTCAGTCTAAAGTTGTCTGGAAAACTACTTTACGTTTTGTTCTACGATGTTCCGCTCTACACGACAATAGAAAGCAATAGCTTGATTTCATATTTAAATCTGCTTATAAACTGTGTACGTTCAAAACATTTACACTTTAAACACCCGACATATCGTTTACACCCCTGTGTAGGCTAACATTGTTTTTACTAGTACCTAGGTTTTGACGGTCTGTGCTCTCATTAAAGATTTCCTACTACTACTTTTTTACTTGCCCGTGAGAGCAGTAGACTACCGCAAACTAGCAGAAACGTTCGTAGGTTTGAGCGGCCGGAGTCGTAACTACGAGTATATTCTAGGCTTCCAGTATCGTACCGCGTCGTATGACTAACACTAACGTTATCAGAAGTTTCGCCCATACTGTGATGTGGCATCGTCAGTAACACAGCTCAGAGTGAAATCTGCGTAATTAGAATGAAAAATAACCGTATAATTCTTTATTAAAATTCTTTAGTAACCCTCCTACTTGGTCACCGAAAATTAAATTCGTTGATGACTATTTCTTGTTTTGACGCACGAGTTAATTAAGACATGTTTAGGGTAAGTCTTGCAGGTTTGAATTTCCCGTTAATTAATCGAGATACATTTTTTGCAGTATCGCTCGAGAATGTTCAATTAAAAAGCGTCTTCTCAGCAACTTGAGAAGTTATTAGCGTTCTTGTATAATGATTCCCGGGAACGTCGGATGTATCAGCGACAGGAAATATTTTAATGGGTTTTCTCATACTTTTAGATCCAAGAGACAAGTACTTTACCTAGAATTTATGAAAATCAATATTTAGTTGCACCACCATTTCATCAGTACCTGAATTAAACAGTATTTGATCACTTAATTTAAACATTAATTTAGAGGCCAGTAAGAGGTTGGTTTAGTTTAAGTAACGTAAGGTTAGTTTGGGTTGGCTTAGGTTAGGTGTATGCTATATGTTGACTGGGACTCGTGGCGTGGTCCCGTAATCCAGCTTCATGGAGGTCAGGTTTTGAGGATGATATAGGTCTAAAGCGGCTCAGATAGTCTCAGTGATCATCTGATGATACCCACATCAATTTCCACGATCGTTTAGACATATCAGACCATCACCTGAGTGGTTCGGAAGTCACGTTAAGCCGTTGGTCCTTGTATTTCCATTGGTCATTGGGCTATTAATTAATGACTCATTCTAAGGAAGATTCGGCCTTAGTTTGTAACAAGACTACACCTCATAACTCATTACTACCACTCATCGCACTCATCCTTCACCTCATATTTGCCTTAAAATACCCTCATGAGAGTGGTCGGCATCTCAAATAGTGATTAGGTGATTTAGTGAAAGTCTTTTAAAGTTTTTTAAGGGACATACTGTCAGACCTTTTGGAAGATGTGCCTCTTGAAATGAGGGAAATCTATGGTTTCAACATGATGGCACCCCTCCCCATTTTGGACATGTTGTTAGGGACTTTCTGAATGTCACTTATCGTCAGCGGTGGATAGGGCAGGGTGGACCAGCTCCGTGGCCTGCACCCAACCTCAACACCTTGAACTTTTTTTCTGGGGCAGGATGAAAGATCTCGTCTATAGCACGCCCGTCGTAGACGAAGAAGACCTTATGGCCAGAGTAGTTGTTGCAGCAGGCGCTATTCAAGATGATCACGATGTTTTAACAGTAGTAAAAAGGCAACAGCTAGCACTATCTGGTTTGTTTACTTTTAAAGCAATAACAGAGACAAGAGAAACAAAATGAGCTGACCAACAATTGAATCAGCTGTTAGCTACACAGTCCCTAACATGTGTTGAGTGACAGCTAGATGTTTCTTTATTAAGAAGCAGAAAAACTATTTGATAATAGATTAGTAAAGTTAGTAAAGTAACATGCAAGTTAATTACTTAAGAACGTATAAAACTGTATTTAACATTAATTAACCAAACATAACCGATAATAAATTGAGTTAGTATTGTAATTTTATTGTTACTAAAGAAATTTGTTACTAAAGAAATTTGAAGACAAATATGTTTGGACCGAACCGGGACTTGAACCCGGGTCTCCCGCTTGCCAGGCGGTTATGCTAAACCACTAAACCATCCGGCCCAACTACTTCTGCCTTCAAATTTAGTACTTAAATCTGAATGTTTATCCGAAACATATTATTGTTAAAAATTAATAAACAAAAGAGCTATTAGCAAATTTTATCAGTAGAAGTAATAGTACATGGATTACACAATTATGTAAAGTTTTGTTGTCTATCAACCGATTTGAGTAAAATTTATCTTGTTTATGTAAAATTAAATTTAGAAAAAAAGTTATTCTTGTTAATTTTGTTAAATAAATGGTTTCAAAGATAATTTGAGTTTTAAAATTTTAACTGGTCGCGATTTTGAACTTTAAAAGTTAGGATTTTGAAAAATTACACATTATTAACATTGATAATTTGGACCTACATACCGAGTTTCAAAGCTTGACACGAAACAGTTTTGAAATTAAAAATTATTTTATTAAAACACATACAGACAGACAGACAACCACTTACGCATATTAAAAAATCCTTATTATTTATGAGTTTACTAAGCCTCCAGGAACAAAACCCTACAGTATTCGACACGAATCCTGAAACACCCTGTATATATAAAAGAGACCCACTATTTGGTGTAATAGTCCTTTATCTCACAAACTATACCGCCTAGAACGATGAAATTTGGCATAGGAAACTGTTTATGTAAGGCGAGGTTATACGAAGTTCAAATTTTTAAGAGGGTTTTAGGGGAGTCACGTCAAGTGAAACTCTTCCACGCAAGCCTTTACACTTTTCTCGGTAGATGTTAACGAGCCCTCGGATCTTGAATTTGATAAAAAAATATTCGTTAATGTAGAATGAAATTATCTACAACTTTTTGATGTAATATTCTGTTCTATCTTTAACAGTTTTCATGCAATACTTTGACTATCGCTTCAAAGTTAAAACTACGGAACTTTACTTTTTCGTATGTTTGCTCATACACAAAAAGCGCATATTACAACCTCCTATCATTATGAACCGTTATGATAAAAACAGTGTATGAACCTTGTGATGAACCCTTAGGTAAAACACGTTCTATAGTTAACGAATAGACCACATTACAATAAAAGATAATTTGAAATATATTTTAACAGGGATTAAAAAGTGACTTTTGTGGATTTTTGACGTTTTTGTCAAATTGTACTTCTTAAGATACATATCATACAATAGCTGTAGACCTATAAAACATTTTGATTTTCATATTCTTTCATTTAACGTTAAGTATAAGTTGCTATCTTGCTATAAGTTGCTGTAAGTAAATACATAAATTCTACGGTCTATCTCTGTTTTCCGGCCTCCCCGTGGCAAGAGTGGATAGCTATATCGTTAACACAACAGAAATTTAGTAAACTAACAGGAAACTTAGTTTTTGTAAAACAAACTTTAATCTCTTTAATCAACACCGTAATCTTAAAAAAGAATTACAAAAAATGAGTTGAGGCAGAAATGTTTTCTTTGCGTCTTTGAATTTGTATTGAAATTCCCTTCCTTTTGAGGTGTCGAAGGGAGGGTTTGTATTTAAAACATTAGGGAGCCCTCGCCCCGATTTTTTGTTGTGGGTGGGTGACGCAAAGTACGTCAAAAAAACTTTAAAATGTATTAAAAACATACCCTAATGGGTTTTAAAGATATTTCCTTTTTGAAAGGTTAAGGTTGGGGGGGACATTTAAAACACACCGTATGCAGTTTTCAATATTATTTAAGTACCAATTTCCCAACATAAAGCTAGAGGTCCTGTGTACCCCAGTGATTTTCAAGAGTCAAGACGACCCACAGCTGGATAACAGGTAAATCAAAACAACCTCACAGTGACAATCAAGAATATCAAGAGTGTTTGATGTTCAACAACAGTACACTAGAGCCCTAATTATGTATATCTACATGAACAAAGAAACAATTTTCCAGACTATTAAGCACTAATATAACACTAGAGATTCGGCAAACCCAGCCATAGTGATTCCTAAAATGGCCAGATCAATTAATGCAGCAGACTCTTTCACACTGTTTGCATTGTTTTTATCGAATTTCCTTTGGAAAATGAGATATTCATGTCGTCAGCATGGTAAAAGCCAGACCCGGAACCGGAAAATGAGCACCAATCCTAATCTCCAGTACACGTTTTGAGAATTTTAAAAATGCATATACATATGTATAAATGTGTATCATCTCCTAAGGTCGCATTTTTGTCCGAATTTCACCAAGTTGAGTTAGCAAATGAATATTATTGACTAAAAAATGTTTCAAAAACCTTTCCTGAAAAATTATTAATTTTCATAAATTTTATCTTCAATTATCCAAGACACTGAGAAAGTAATTTATCCTCCTGGACCCAAGATCCAAATATCAAGGTACTTTTAATTTAGCAGGATTTTACAAAGGTTGAACGAATTTGGTACATTTTAACTATGAATATCATTTAAAATATATAAACATAATAAGTAAATTTATAAACATATTGAACAATCAGAATGTAAATAGAAATCATAACACCTTAGTTGTATTTGGTTTGACGTAGACCCACCCCTTGCGGTTATCCTGGGCAACGTGTTTTCACGGCACAAAGGTCTACCTTTGATTTGGCAGCCAAACTATTCAAATCTGACACACATACTATGAAAAAAAGCATATTTTCGCTGACTTAAGTTATTTAGTTGCAATATTTTTATTATGAATACTAAAAATATTGTACTTGGACCAGTTATTAATATACTTTAAGTAAACACCCAAGGAATTTTCAAATCTTAAAGTCAATTCCTATCAAAATGTTCCAATAACAATATCGATGAAGTTCTTTTCCAAGAAACTCATGTTAGAGATTTAGAACAGTTACAAGCTAGAGGTGTAGCTACTTACAGTCCGTTGTTTGGAGCTGGCACCTACGTTAAGTCAAATATATCCCTGACGCAAGTAGACTTGTATCAACAAGCACCGATGGTGACATTCATGTAACTACTGTACCATAAATGTTACAGAAATAGAGCTCACAAGCCACCTGCAGTTTCATGGCCTATTCTCGTTCCACCCATAATAAATCACCCTACAGTATACTCTGGGGATTTTAATAGCCATCATATTGTTTGAAAGTGCAGAAGTAATGTACCACTATAAAAGGACGCAAAGAGTGAACATATTAATGTAAAATTCGGAAGAATGAGTTTGTAACTTTATGTAAAATTAGAAAATACAACTTTTATTCTTATTAATTTTTTGTTTATACCATTTTCATGGGTTTTAATGTGAAAAAATTAAACTGCTGTCATACCTTTTCCGTAAGGTTTTATGAAATAATGATTGTTTTCTTAAATTGATCTTGTGACACATAAACACCATACCAAGTTTGAATGCAACCGGTCAAACCGTTCTGGAGATATAAATTTTTAAGTAAAAATACAACATGGCGGCTACCGAGGTAACAAAGAATCTTAGGACCCATTTTTATAAGAACGTTTTTGATTGTTTCAATTATACAATGTAGTCAGAAGCCGACCAATTGTCTATATTTTGACTGCCAATATTAATTAAGAAGGAATTGACGATATTTTTATATGTGCTTATCAAACATAGAAGTGGATTTTTAACTTGTGGTAGCAAATTAGACCAGACCGACAAGCAGCTATGCGCTAAAATGCCATTGCACGAGTGAATTAAATTTCCTTGCTCTTCGCTGCACTAACAGCTCCAATTCAGCCCTCGGCCTATTTATCTTATTTATTTATAGTATGGTTTTCTTCATACTATGTTTGAATATAAATATAATGTATAAAATATTAGTAGCTTAAACAATATAAAATACACAAATAAAATAGTATCTTAATCAATAATTTTAAGTTTTCTATCCAGTCCATCGATTCCCAAGTTAGATGTATGACTGGGACTTGTGGCGTGGTCCTGTAATCCAGCTTCATGGAGGTCGGTTTTGAGGATGATATAGGTCTAAAGCGGCTCAGATAGTCTCAGTGATCATCTGATGATACCCGCATCAATTTCCACGATCGTTTAGACATATCAGACCATCACCTGCGTGGTTCGGAAGTCACGTTAAGCCGTTGGTCCTTGTATTTCCATTGGTCATTGGGCTATTAACTAATGACTCATTCTAAGGAAGAGTCGGCCTTAGTTTGTAACAAGACTACACCTCATAACTCATTACTACCACTCATCGCACTCATCCTTCACCACATATTTGCCTTAAAATACCCTCATGAGAGTGGTCGGCATCTCAAATAGTGATTAGGTGATTTAGTGAAAGTCTTATTTGCTCCTCGATAACATTTAAAAGGGCAGTCAAACGTGATGTGTTTTATAGACTGCTGGGCCGCACCACAATCACGGTCGCTTGACTCCGACCAGCCCCACCTGTGTAGTTGTTTCCCACATCGTCCATGGTCGGTTCTCACTCTGTTCAACGTCACCCAGGTCTTCTCGCCAAATAGTTCTGATATTTTCTTTCGTTGAATACTGGGAGCCATTCGTGTGGAGCTGAATTGTTCCATTCACTTAACCAGCTGGACACAGGATCATAGTGGTTCATTTTAATGTAATGAAGAGCTTAATTGGAGGACTTATTGATATCAATCTATTAAAACTACTATTTCGCATATTTTAGAATCACCCTGTACTGTATATCCTTAGAAAAGCCATTGAATTTGCCTGTTGGTTCACCATCCTCTCCTCTTAAGTGGTGGCTAGGTATGTTGGTAGCGACAAGCCGTCAATGCCCTGACTGGGTGTCTCGGACCCGTGAAGAATTCCGCTGCCCCGCTCCGACTGTCTTTTGGTGGGGGTGATGGGAAGAGTCACAGTACTACGCCGTTCCGGCCGTTTTAGAGCCCGTTTCCCTTTTGCAATTTATATTGAGGATGTTATGTGATTTCAAATATAAACATATTTTCAGAGTCCATAGTCCATTTACATAGGCCTAGTCCCTAGCCTCTTATTTTGAGGATGTTATATGGACTTCAAATGTAGCTAAAGACACACTGCGTGATGAGCTTAACTCTTAAACTAAGTTTCACCGCCATAGTTTCAGTCAATTTTGAATTATAAGCGGTCCAAAACGCCTATAAAACGTGTTTAGAGCCATCTTTGGTCCCTTGCCATTTATTTTGTGGATGTTTTATTGATACTAAATATAAATAAAGACACACTGTTTAATGGTCTAAGCCCTTAAACGAGGTTTCACCGCCATAGCTTCAGACGATTCTGAGTTATGAGCGGTCCAAAGTTCCTTAAAACTTTACAGACAGACAGGAATTTTCGACACCAGTTTCGGTCTGTGCAAAGTATATAAATACCTAATAATTAAAACCCGATGGATTCTTTGCAATGTACAGACAAAAGTCTTATTTTATTTACTATATAGATTTTACTTCATTTCTACACTTATTATTTATTTAGTGTTATTAATATAAATAAAATAAGACTTTTGTCTGTATATAGCAAAGAATCTATCAAGCCAACCGACTTTAAGGAGGAGGTTACACAATTCGACTTGGGACTTTTTTTTCTTGTATGTTTGTACACGCATAACTTTTGAACACAGCTACCGTTTTAAACGCGGTCTGTTTTGTTTTGTAGAGGGTACCTTCCCGGTGGTCTCATATAAAATATTTTTAATCAAACCTAAGCTTCTAGATAAAAAAGTAAAACCTTAAAGAATATATAAAATACCCTGTATTTGCGGCTTATCTTGAGCTGTAAAAGCACTATTTTGAAGTACATAAGGCTTAAGTTACACTATTTCGATGTAAAGTTACATTTCCAACAGTTTGGTATCCTTTAATGTATGGAATCTTTAGTTTCGGCTGAGATAAAACGTATTTTATTCAAACGATACATGAATAGATTCCTTTGTTTGACTTTATACATTTATAGAGGCCTAGCTATACTATTGATCAAAGTTTTAAAGACACCAAGTGAGGGTAAAATTTAATTGTCATTCAGAAAATATGGTTGTTTAATATGATATTCCCTACATTTACAGAGCTACGGCCTCCTTCTCGCTAAAAAAACACTCAATTTTAATAATTTTGTTAAGTTTTAAAACCATAACAGCTGTTATTAGTTGAATTTGTTATAAAATAAGAGCTGTTTACTTACTGTAAACCTAGGCTAGTAAAAAACGAGCTCAAAATTGACAGCTTACGATAATTTCTGCCCAGTGCTCTGAATGTCAAAGTAAAGACCCGCCAAAATAATTAAATTGAAATAACTTAAAAACGGTCAGTTCCAGAGCAACGGGAGATGTTTGTTTTAGTGGTTTTAGAAGGTGATATTCTATTATTAAGGTAGACTTGTATAATAATTTATGATAAAACTACAATTTATGGGTAAAACATGACTTTGAATGGCTACTATTTTTAGCCGACTTTCTACTTAAGGAGGAGGTTACACAATTCGACGTGGGACTGTTTTTCTTATACACGTTTTGTAAATATTACTTTTTGTAAATAATTTTCATGTAACTTCGCTTGCCTGAAGATGACAGCTTAGCTGTTGAAAGCGCTTGTGAATACATTGTCACATTATATTGGCCTTTTTGTCTGTTTTGTATTAATTGCCAATAATCTCCACTTCAAGAACTTATGTTTGGCCCTGTAAATAGAAATTTAAATGTTCTGAGACAATTTACGCAAAAAGACGTATTATTACACAAAGGTACCAAATAATCACGTAATTTAGCGTTTGAATTTTTACTTTGATGTAACGGAGATGATAACTAACCGATCTGTACAAAATTAAATTGTCTCCAAAATGATAACCCTGGTAGTTTCGATTCAATCTATGAAGATTTAAATTTATCAGAGGTTTGCCCAAAAGGCTGAACTACCCGTGGATTTTTGGCAGCGAATGTGTTAATTCTAACGTTGTTCAACCGTTAACGAATCACACTGGAAAATAGACTTTTCAGAAAAACCCCAACTTGGTTCCTTTAATATTTAATTTGAAGAAAAACTAAAATTAAGAACCACAAATGGCTATGAGAAAAACAAATGCGATAAACTGTTTTGCGATACTAATGGCCAAAGTGTGATCATGAGCAAAGTAAATGGCCATTAGTATTACAATTAAAAAAGAGGGAAGTATTCTTAAGTCGTACAGATTAAGGCCAAAACGTCACTGTAAACGAAGGTACCGTAAAAAGTCTTATAACCTGGCAATAAGAAAACAAATAGCCTTCAACCAGCAAAAGGAAAAGCGCAACTGCGAGAGAAGCTAACAATTTAGCCATTAGTAGCTTGACCAGGCACCAATACATTGATAGAAGGGAACATCCTAATCCTAATAGTTTTACCGCCACAGTGATTTAAGCTAATTCGTTTGAGCTAAATTTAGCCGATTCGTTGTAGCTAGTCATGAACAAATCCAACAGCCTATGTTCTGCGAGCTTGGCCTTGGCAAAGCTCTCGTGGCCAAAGGATTTACCGCCACCCTGATCCAAGCGATTGTCAACCGAGAACCGTACTTTTGAGCGGCCGTCGAAATGTTGACCTATACGCTTACCAAGATCTGAGACAATTAAGCTAAACCAGCAATAACGAAGATGAAGGGCTTGGAGCCCAAAGGCTGATGAGGGGACCACCTCAAACTGGCCGAAATCTACGTTTGTTCAAAATCATTTCATGTAATAACGAATTTCAAGGTATATGATTTAGTTGCTAAATTCAAAATATCTAATAAGGTTCAAATTCAGAAGCAATATTAGCTCTTTGACCTTATATCTTTAAAATAAACTAGCATATTATAATATTCATCCAAAATAAAACGAAAAATTGTAAAATAAAAAAGACAAACTTCAAAGGTTTGAATGAAAAATCTAAAAGGAAAATAACTTTAAATGCATAATGTCACGTGTCTTCTACTACAAATGCATTTAGTCACTGCTACAAACTTCAATAAATTACGAAATGGAACTTAAAATGTCGTTTATATAATGCATTGAAATTCCATAACATCATTTAGTCTTAAAACGGCTGGTGAAAGAGATAACTACTATGACGAATTTTTCATTTCAATGAGTGAAATAATGGACTGGCTAAGCTTTAAACCCAGTTACCACTAGCCTAGAAATGTTGATCCATACATTTTGGGATTTCATGGTTTGATCGGCGCTGCAAATTTTTCCAGTAATTTCTAAGGCAGCGCCGACATCAAATTGACATGACATGTATGGACCGTTGCCTAGACTAGTGATAACTGGGTTTAAAGCCTTTAGCCAGCCAATATTTCACTCATTGAAAAACATTCAAGTCATAGTAAGCTATCGGAAACATTCAGGCTGCTTTTAAGACCAAATTATGTCGGTTGAATTTCAATGCATTATATAAACAAGACATTTTAAGTTCCCTTTGTTGAGTTTGTTAGCAGTGACTAAATACATTTGTTGTAGATTAAGACATGACGGCAAATTTAAATTATTTTTCCCTTTTATATCTTTTATTCAAACCTTTTGAAGTCGGTTCACTTTTTTATTAAAATTTGTATGGTTATTAAGTGTTCATATACTTTGCATAGGCCGAAATTGGTGTCAAAAGTATTCCTGTCTGTAATGTTTTTAAGGCATCTTGGACCGCTCATAACTCAGAATCGACTGAAGCTGTGGCGGTGAATATGTGACGCGCTGAGCGTGAAAAGATCTTAAAAAAATAAGTGTAAACAACTAATTGATATCAACTGAAAGCACCAAATACGCAATAAGGATTACTTCAATTCATAGTTTGTGGTTATTATAGTAGCCTCAATTTCACAGACCCTCGTTGCGTTATGTCAAATGTTCCGAACTCAGGGTTCAGAAGGGTGTTAGGAGATCGTCTGCTTTTTAGTTCTTGCCTGAAGCTGACATAAGCCATTCTTGGCACGTGGATTTCAACACAAACTGGACAATGGTGTTTGAGTGGTTCCCACTCTTCTGTGAGGTAACTACAGGGGGGGAGATGAGGGGATAGAACCCCTCCCCCCACCAGAGGCTACTCTGCTTGACTTTTTATTGTACTTGCCTCGGGAAAACAAGAATTTAAGTGCTAAACAAATCTGCTTGAGTGAATTTTTATAGGACATAGAACTATTCAACTCTCTTGCTAAAGAGAAATACACGTCGTAGAACAACTATTTGTAATAAACTACGATTTCCGGTTTCAGGACCTATTTGAAGTTAATTTACCTTCTCAGGATCTCCAGGCTACAAAGAAGGTAATTAACTATTTTTAGCTATGAGCTTCTACCTGTACCGTTCTGGAGTAAGTTATGATTTGGACAGAATGGTCCCATTATCATATACATTCATCACATCGAAATGAAAACTTCATCAGCTTAAAATACGGGAGTGCGTGAGAACATGTCTCAGAACATTTTTATACGGGTTTTAAGTACTTAAAATATGTTAAGGAAACTATAGCTATGCACATAAATACATCGTTACCGGGTTTATTAGGTTGAAAATAAAGTCTCTATGGCTAACTTACATGAAATGCTAAAAAGCTTGTAAATATAGCTGGTAAATACGAGAATAATCATATGAAAAATATACATTTTCTTAAATGACAATTAAATTTGGCCCTCACTTGGCTACTTCAAAACTTTGGGTCCAGGTTGCTTTCAAACAATCGAGTATTCTGAGTATATCTTGAATGAGTATCTTCAAACGTGACCCCTTGACACAAACGGCTGGTGGAGAGATGGATTAAGTCTTGCCGACAGCTCCTGATGAACACAACTCTCTTAGAAATGCAAACTGTAGACACTGCTGCTGATTGCGTCGCTTTTCAACATTAAATCTCAAAGCATTTCATGTTTCGAGAAATGACCGCCCCACATATCGCATTTGTTTTCATATGTTCACTCATGTTCCTTTTATTTCTAAGGCTAAGTTAATTGAGCAGCGAAATGCCTTTTTAGGGGGCGTTTCCCTGAAATTTGGTATCTCAAATACAGGTTTTAGAATATAAAACCATTTGTTGGATAAATTGCCCTCATGGAGACTTAGAGTTTTGCTTCCTAGAAAAAAACATCTTGTTTTTAACACTAACTTTAAATTCACACTGAATATACGTTACCACTCTATAGGTCACATTTTTAATCGCATTGGTAGAAGCTTTCCTTTTGAATTCTAAGCAAGTCAGAAAGATTTATTCAGAATATGACCTTTTTGGGGGGCGTCCCCTCACGAAATGGAGTTTTAGACTATCTTTATGATTTGTTGTTCGGAATAATCTTTAAACATTATTTTTCAAGGCTCTGACAAGTTGGCGGCCAAAAAGAATGACGTCTGAAAATACGCCCTCGTAGTTAGCCGATATTTTCATAGGGGCAAAACAGTTGCGGACGCCCTAAAATACGAGGCCGCAGGCCGAGTGGGGGTCTGGGGGGTGCAGCCCCCAAGCGAACCTGAAGGGCGAGTTGATAAGTAAATTTGTTTGTTTAGAAACGTTTTGTCATTTGAGACATTGCATTATGATACTGAATACCACCAGGAGGATGGGATGATTCCCGAAACCGGTCGTGGTTTACAATAAAGTAAGGTATGTTTAAAGGGTACTTCTCAGTTTCTTTCATTGTATTAATATACCAAGCAGCCCTAAAATGTGAATAGAAACTACATAGTATATATATATATAATATTTACAACATCAACACTTGTAAAAAACTACGTGAACATCGGACAAAATTGCGACCTGTAGAGTGGTCAAAAGGCTTTAAAATGGGGTGAAAAGGGGACTTCCTGTGTAATTTTACCCCGCTATGGGAAATTCACTAGTATTCACGGTAGTGCTTGTGGCTACGTGTAGGTATATTTTTTAACAATTAAAAAGCTTGAAGTTCAATATTTTAATTTTTATTAAATTAAATTTTCAACATTGCGGGAGTGTACTGTGTAGCCTAGCCAGGTCCGCGCCAGTCAGTGAAGACAGCAATCAAAACCTGATGAGTTTTGCCTAAGTAAAGGTTTACCTTTCTCTGCCTCCAGTTTGTCAATAGTATTTGGATTGTTTATTATTATGCTAGCGTAGTGGTTTCGTCAAATAAATGAATACTGTATGTTAGTCTACCTCAGAACAGTGTTGAAACGAGAGCAATTACAAAGGTTACAGATACGCGTATGTCATTAAATCCGTTATGCATCAACAACATAGAGGTTGTTAGTAGCTGATAATTATAAAACATACAAATGTTATAATTATGTGAAGCTTACTAATAACATTCAGTATAACATCTGTTCAGCATGAACTTGCAGTATATTCACTCAACAAGTTACTCTGAATACCTGTGTGCACTGTTGTGCTGGTTGAAGGATTGGGTCTGAAGGAGGTTTGGGTACAAATTTTTCGGTTAGGTATTTTTTAAGGTTTTCAGTTAGGCGGTATTATTGTTAGAGAACTGAAAACGGTTCGTATTTATTGTTGTTTAGAAACACAAGGGATAACCAGTAGGACATGGCTGGTTTCTAGGATTATTAACTATCTTTCGTTTTATTATTATTTTATGTTTTTTTATATTATATTACAAAATATATTATATATTATTTTATTTTTTATGTTATGTTTTATTACATTATTTCGACGTTTCGTTGCTAAGGTAAACCTTTGTTTGAACAACTGCACAGTGATGAGGCTTGGGTGGATTCCTCCTTTACTCATGAGTCTGTGATCGGCTTAAATGCCTTTTCTGTCATAGGCCAATTGTTTAAAACTCAAAACAAAAGTAGCGAGTCTGTGCACCCTTTGTTTATAGTCGAAAACAGCTGACAAATTAGTCAGCGTGTCCAAAAAGTCCAACCCCTCTTTGTTTTTGGATGAATTAAAATTTGTAGATACGCTCAGGCATATGTACTAAGGGTCAACTGAAGTACGGTTTCACATATTTTGGGGTTTGCACCACCTCAAAATAGAAGTAGTGACGGGTGACCCTTAGACATTTTTAATTTTCCTCATCATGTGACCCCTCATTTAAAATAGTATAAAAAAACAAAGATTTATACATACCATTAAAACACATTTAAGACGCTCCTGTTCAAAATGATGGCCCAGAACGTATTTCATTGTTTTGCCAGTTTAACCAGATAACCGACGCCATCGCTATCTTTATCTTTTTAAACCAGTTGAAGATTAAACTACGGATACGGTTTTTGGGTTATTAACGCTTTAAACAGATATGCTAGAATACACAGTATGCACATATGAGAAAACTGCCGTTTTTTATACAAAAACCCCCCGCTTATTTTATTATTTATTATTATTTATCAAAAATCTGCAAAACTATCTTGTAGCATATCATTTTAAAGCTCTGATTACCAAAATACAGAATCTCTTTTTCGAAATTCCTTGCTTTTCGAAATAATTTGAGTAAGGATAGCTACGGCGTTCACTTATTTGCTGAAAAAACGAAACACGCGTTGGGCTGCCATTTTTATCAGGAGCATTGTATTGTATAGCTTTTTCAATGGGATCGATTAATTTTTCTTTCTATATGTTTTGAAATGAGAGGTTACACGATGGGGTTGGTTCAAAATGTCTAATGGTCGCCTCCATTCTGGCCTGTTCTTGGGGTGGGAGCAAACCCCCAAAATATGCTAAAAGGTACTTTAGTTGACCCCTAATACATACTCTAAAGTGCGTTCAAAACCTTTATTAATTAGAAAGTTAAGGGGTCTGACTTTTTGGACACCCGGTATAATATCGTAAATAGTATTATTTTTCAATATTTGGCATACTCGTATATTTAAACAATTAAAAAGCATGAAGTTCAATATTTTAATTTTATTTTTATTAAATTAAGTTTTCAACATTGGGGAGTGTACTGTGTAGCCTAGCCAGGTGCGCGCCAGTCGACAACAATCAAAACCTGAGTTTTGCCTAAGTAAGGTTTACCTTTCTCTGCCTCCAGTTTGTCAATAGTATTTGGATTGTTTATTATTATGCTAGTAGTGGTTTCGTCAAATAAATGAATACTGTATGTTAGTCTACCTCAAATGGTGTTGAAACGAGAACAATTACAAAGGTTACAGATACGCGTATGTCATTAAATCCGTTATGCATCAACAACACATAGAGGTTGTTGGTAGCTGATAATTATAAAACACGAGATACAAATGTTATAATTGTGAAGCTTACTGTATTCAGTTATAACATCTGTTCAGCATGAACTTAGTATATTTCACTCAACAAGTTACTCTGAATACCTGTGTTGTTTTGTGCTGGTTGAAGGATTGGGTCTGAAGGAGGTTTGGGTACAAATTTTCGGTTAGGTATTTTTAAGGTTTTCAGTTAGGCGGTATTATTGTTAGAGAACTGAAAACGGTTCGTATTATTGTTGTTTTTAAACACAAGGGATAACCAGTAGGACATGGCTGGTTTCTAGGATTATTAACTATCTTTCGTTTTATTATTATTTTATGTTTTTATATTATATTACAAAATATATTATATATTATTTTTATTTTATGTTATGTTTTATTACATTATTTCGACGTTTCGTTGCTAAGGTAAACCTTTGTTTGAACAACTGCACAATGAGGCTTTGGATTCCTCCTTACTCATGAGTCTGTGATCGGCTTAAATGCTTGCTTTTTCTGTCATAGCCAATTGTTTAAAACTCAAAACAAAAGTAGCGAGTCTGTGCACCCTTTGTTTATAGTCGAAAACAGCTGACAAATTAGTCAGCGTGTCCAAAAGTCCAACCCTCTTTGTTTTGGATGAATTAAAATTTTTAGATACGCTCGGCAAATGTACTAAGGGTCAACTGAAGTACGGTTTCACATATTTTGGGGTTTTGCACCACCTCAATAAAGTAGTGAACGTTTAGAGACATTTTTTAATTTTTCCTCATCATGTGACCCCTCATTTAAAATAGTATAAAAAACAAAGATTTATTCATACCATTAAAACACATTTAAGACGCTCCTGTTCAAAATGGTGGCCTAGAACGTATTTCATACCAGTTTAACCAGATAACCGACGCCATCATATCTTTTGAAACCAGTTGAATATTAAACTACGGATACGGTTTTGGGTTATTAACGCTTTAAACAAATATGCTAGAATACACAGTATGCACATATGAAAACTGCCGTTTTTATACAAAAACCCGCTTATTTTATTATTTATTATTATTTATCAAAATCTGCAAAACTATCTTGTAGCATATCATTTTAAAGCTCTGATTACCAAAATACAAAATCTCTTTCGAAATTCCTTGCTTTTCGAAATAATTTGGTGTGACTACGGCGTTCACTTATTTGCTGAAAAACGAAACACGCGTTGGGCTGCCATTTTATCAGGAGCATTGTATTGTATAGCTTTTCAATGGGATCGATTAATTTTTTCTTTTTATACGTTTTGAAATGAGAGGTTACACGATGGGGTTGGTTCAAAATGTCTAATGGTCGCCTCCATTCTGGCCTGTTCTTGGGGTGGGAGCAAACCCCCAAAATATGCTAAAAGGTACTTTAGTTGACCCCTAATATATTCTAAAGTGCATTCAAAACCTGTATTAATTAGAAAGTTAAGGGGTCTGACTTTTTGGACACCCGGTATAATATCGTATAATAACTTTTTCAATATTTGGCATACTCGTATATTTAAATAATTAGAATGTATGAAACTATAGTATTAAATATATAAGATTGTTTTATATTTTTATCATCCTAATCAATAACTCGTCGGCCTTTACTGAAATAAGAGTGTTTTATATTAACTATTTATATGTACAAATTGCTTATACCTTAATTCATAAAACTCTAATAAAATATTGACGGGTAATAAATAATGAAAATAATGCTCTTATACAAACAAGTATCATTAAAATAATCCTATATTTGAAATTATCTCGAATTACTTCATATTGGGTCATTAATAGTATAATTAGATATTGAAATTCCCACGAGCAAATGGTTTTGAAATATAGTTTTGAATAAGTGTTTGTAATATTTTATTTCTTACAGACCAAGTGAAACATAACGTAACGGTTGATATACAGTACTAGAGTAGATTCGCAGCAGATTGGCAACAAGCTTGGTCTTGTTCGATACTGGATTCTGGTGTCAGAGATCGGAGTTTGTTGCTGGAGTGCTGAGTAGAGAACTGAATGTTCCCTTCGTATATGAATATACTGAGTTTGATCAAATCTCAATAGATAAAATTAATTCAAACACATACAAAGTGATTTTTAAATGTCACCCCACCACCTGAACTTTTAAAAAAGGGAAAGTTTTTGAAACCCTTTGAGGAAGGTTTTTATAGGATTCTGAAGTTTGTTTTGACGTGTTTTGCGTCACCCCTCCCTCCTATGGCACCTTAGAAAGGGGTTTTTAATAAAATTCAACGACGCAAAGATAGTTTTTATTGTTACTAGTTTTTTTTTACTTGTATAAAGATTGCAAGATATCAGCTTTAAAATGCCACATTTCACATACAATTTTAAATGACAAATTATTCTTTAAAATCTTATGAGGGAAACATCACATCCTATAACATAATCCCATACGGTATTTTTAAGAAAGATGTGTCATACAATTTTTTATGTGATATTTAACATTTTAAAACCTAAATTCTTGTTATCTTTAAATGGGTATTACAAAATAATGAGTAAAGATAAAAAGCTTTTCTTTGCGTCGTTGAATTTGTATTCCCTTTCTAACGAGGTGCCACAATGGGGGTTGCCATTTAAAAACGGTGAAAAAAGTCTTAAATTGTCTAGACAAAATTAAAACCTTATACCACGCAACGCAAAGTTGTACAAAGTAGAAAATAATTAGGAATTGATTGTTTCAACTTTTGATCTGCGCATATGGCAAGGTTTTGAATTCGACTTAACTATAACAACCAGACTGACACGCTACTAAGCGTGTGAGTGTTGCTGGCATGAGCTAAGCGAATTTTCATTGCAAATTGTCACTCTCCTTAGTTAAACTTATGCCTAGCTCGGCTGTGAGCGTAGCAAACCGACCAAGTTTCAGCCTTAGGTCTCAGGTGTTTGTGCTCTGACACCATAGAAGTTACGAGACTACGCTCACGGTCTCGCGTCGGCCTATCTTAGCTTGGCCTCTTGTACTGTACAAGAGCGTTACGTTACTTAGACCTACGTAGAATTTTACTGCAGGTTTTACTACGTATCACGAAGGGAACTCAAGTCAAATATCATTAAAATCAGACTACTCATAAAGCTGTTTAAAATAGGCAATAGGTTTGCTTTATAGACGGTAGGAAACGAACAACACATTCTCGTAAAAACTAACTACCATTTGTTTTAATGATTATTGGGAACGACTTTCTTATACGGGGGGAGTTTTAAATGTACCTTTACCACCCAAAACCAAGGGGCCCCAAATCTTTTAAAATAAAAGCTCCCCCCGTGTGGCACCTCAAAAGAAAGGAAACTTCAACACTAATTCAACGACGCAAGAAAACACTTTTGTACCTCATTTAATTTTTTTTGATTATATACATTTAAAAATAACAAGAAATCAGGTTTAAAATGCAGAAATTCATACAATTTATTTTTAGTGGCAAAGTTGTCTTGAAAATCATCTGAGGGCAACATCACAACCCTATAAAAATTAATGTACCTATCAAGTATTTAGAAAAAGAATTCGTCATAAAATTTGTATGTCAAATGTAGCATTTAAACCTAATTTTATGTAATCTATACTTGGGTATAACAGAAAAACGAGTTGAGATACAACATTTTTTGCGTCGTTGAATTTGTGTCGAAATTCCTTTCATTTGAGCTGCAACAAGGGGCCCTCCCACCCGGTTTTTGGATGTCGGTGGGTAACGCAAAGTACGTCAAAAATAACTTAAGGACCCTATCAAAACATTCCAAGGGGCTTTTCAAAATATTTCCATTTTCAAAAGTATGGTGGGGGACATTTAAGCCCCCCATAGGTTGTTTCCTGTACAACCTCGAGTGGCACGCAGGATGGTATACTGGAAAAGTCGTGGATGGATATAGGCAAGAGCAGTGTGCGTCCAGTACTACGCCTCGGGGACAAGTCTATGAATATCGATTCTAAGAATAAGGGTCGGTCAGAGGAGTGAACATGGCCTGTTGATTACAATGCAAGGTTCATTTCTACCCAGGTGTAGCTGGTGCAGCTCGAACCTCTTTAATTTCAAGATTTAGCAATAATATTAAACCGATAATCTTTGAGATAAGTTATAATAACTGCTTTGCATTTACGAAATTACATTTTTACAATACACACTTCAAATGTGTTCCGGTATAAAGTGATAGTTTACAATTGCTAATTATAGTTTATCATAAATTCTTGTTCCTTAAAAACAATTTTGCTACATCTTTTGTGTTTTGTCTATTTAAAATAGATTCCCGAGTGATTTATGTCCTGACGATATCTTCGAATATAACTATAAACGGATTGTTCTCGTCATGGTATTACGACTTTTATTTGTAATTAAACTAAAAGTAAAACTATTGTTTGAAATCGAAAGTTTTTCAATCTTTGTAATGGGGAGTATTACGTTACAAAATTGTAACAGTAACTTGTTACATAGCATAAGAACATCCTCTTTCGCACATTAGCTTACGCCGTATTTCACTGAAGTATTTCAAAGAGTAGCGAAAACGCAGTAGTATCTCGTAGCCATTAAAACCAAATTACGAGTATGATCCCCAATCACAGAAATATAACTGAATTCAACGCCTTAATTCAATTGCTGAACTCCAAAATAGTTGTATTCATTCAAAAGCCGATAGTACGAACTACATAATACTTTATACATCAAAATAGTTTTAAAAATATAGTAACATTAATTAAGGAAACAACGAATAAATGTAACCCATTGAGTATCCTTACAATCGATTGTATGAACATATTATTGGAATAATGAAATGAACACTACTCAAAATGATGGCATAACCATAATCTAAATAAATAAATTTCTTTTTAAAAATTAATGATCAGTTAATCAACATCGCCAAGAGAAAACTTCCTGTTCAAATTCTTGGCTTTTACTTTTACCTGTTTGTGGTTGTTTTTTTTCACTTCTAAGAAATGGTTTTTAAAATTTTGTTAACCTGGTTTTGTGGGCATCAAAATTAACAAAAATGGGTCGTGTATGTCTCTACTATTTGACCACTAGCGCCACAAACGGTGATCCGATTTCAATTCATGAAAAATCGTTAGTTTATTCATGAAAGTATCCACAAGTTTTATGTAAAACATTTTTTGTATATCTCTAAGTTTACGAGTTTTGGGCAAATGTAAAAAAAACTGATCCCAATTGCAATTCCCACAACCTATCATATTGAACCTTCTTCATCCGGTTGCTGCCCTGTGAAAGGTAATATTTGAGACAACGATGTCCTGTTAATCTCTATTTAGGCCTTTGCGAGTACTTATATTTATTCAACGTTTATTTAGACTAATACTTATTTTACGTTGGCTCGGATTATTACTGTTCTAGAATGGTTACTCAAATTCAAGTTCTTCAATACAACTGTAAATTCATCATTACGGTAAATTAAAAGAATTCTAAAGATGGCGAATAATTGGCCCATGATTTCTACACGCTCAATTAAAAGTATAAAAGCATGTGGGTAAAAGGATGCTGGTAAAATTTCATAAGTCTAATGCTTAGTGTTTTATAAAATTGTGAAAGATGACCCAGTAAAATTAAAACAGTTTACGGCAGAACGTATTATTTGACGAATACACGATTTTTACCTTGCGAGTCGGCTTATTGGCAACAGCAAATAGTTAAAGTGGATTTTATTTTTTAGAATTTTCAAAGACATAAGATTTTTAGAAGGTTTAACTTATGGCTTTGTGGAACAAATTGCTTTAAAAATATACATTTTACAATACACACTTCAAAATGTGTTCCGGTATAAAGTGATAGTTTACAATTGCTAATTATAGTTTATCATAAATTCTTGTTCCTTAAAAACAATTTTGCTACATCTTTTGTTTTTGTCTATTTAAAATAGATTCCCGAGTGATTTATGTCCTGACGATATCTTCGAATATAACTATAAACGGATTGTTCTCGTCATGGTATTACGACTTTTTATTTGTAATTAAACTAAAAGTAAAACTATTGTTTGAAATCGAAAGTTTTTTCAATCTGGTTGACGTGTTTAAACGCTGGGATGAAATGTGAGAGAAAAATAATTTAGTAAAAGATTTAAATTTTGTATTTGGGAAGTATTACGATTACAAAATTGCAACGAGTAATACATTATAGCATAAGAACATCCTCTTTCGCACATTAGCTTACTCGCCGTATTTCACTGAAGTATTTCAAAGAGTAGCGAAAACGCAGTAGTATCTCGTAGCCATTAAAACCAAATTACGAGTATGATCCCCAATCACAGAAATATAACTGAATTCAACGCCTTAATTCAATTGCTGAACTCCAAAATAGTTGTATTCATTCAAAAGCCGATAGTACGAACTACATAATACTTTATACATCAAAATAGTTTTAAAATATAGTAACATTAATTAAGGAAACAACGAATAAATGTAACCCATTGAGTATCCTTACAATCGATTGTATGACACATATTGTGGAATAATGAAAATGAACACTACTCAAAAATGATGGCATAACCATAATCTTAAATAAAGACAATTTCTTTTTAATTTTTAAAATTAATGATATATAGTTGAATGTCAACAGCAGTACAAAGAGAAACCACTACACAACTAAGAAAAAAATCTCTAAGTCAACTAAGTAGCCACCTTTTTGTTTGTTTTTTTTTTTTACTTTCTACACTAATGGAATTTTTAATTCGTCGCTTAACCTAGGTTTTGTGGGCATCACAAAACGCTTTTAGGAAAAGCGGTCAAATATGTGCCTGCGCCGGAATCGAACCACGACCTTGCGCTTTGCAAGCCATGACTTTACCAATGAGCCACGGACGCAGGTAAACCACCTCTTTGGTTTATTCAAATAAATTTTAGCATTACGTGCAAAATATCTCTAGGAATATGGTTAAGTAGTGTTCGGGAAAAATAACTTTAATTGTAAAAAAACTCAAAATGAGGAAGAGGAATATTGACGAAGTTCCTAGACCTCAGTCTATCAGAATAAACCTGTTGAGTTCATCATAGTTGTCCAGACCTAATGAAAAAATATTAGTATTGTAAGAACAAATAAGAGTCTTATCAAAAAAATTAAATATTACATTATTATAGATATAATAGAAAAAATCAAAGCCAAATACCCTTTTTAATTTTTATATTACCGAACGGTTTCGGAAATTATTTCATAGTCACGGTGGAAAAACCAAATCTCAATACAAATAAATATCAATCATTAAGTTACATTATTAATTAAAACATTAAAATATTCGAACACTGGAAAGAATTGTCTAGCGTACCTGTACCGATAATTCACCATGGACTGATGGCGTGATGGTTAAGATCGTACGCCAGTTGACGACACCTTACGTCCCCGGTGTACCCCACTGTACTGACGTTACGAGCTGTTATGTAATAATATTCGGAACTTAACAACACAGCGTTCATATGGTTCCTTGTGGTGTCGCCAGTGATCACGAATTCAGCCTCGACTGATGGCGTGATGGTTGGGATTAAGATCGTACGCCAGTTGACGACAGCGCGCATACGTCCCCGGTGTAGTGTGCACCCGCACAACTGACGTGAGCTATTCTCTAATAATATTCAGGAAGTTAACAACACAGCGTTCATGTGGTTCTTGTAGTCCGTATGATCACGAATTCAGCTCGCTGATGGCGTGATGGTTAAGTAAGATCGTACGCCAGTTGACAGCGCGCGCCGTCCCGGTGTACCCCGCACAATGACGTGCGAGCTGTGCTCTATTCACCATGGACTGATGGCGTGATGGTTAGGTTAAGATCGTACGCCAGTTGACGACAGCGCATACGTCCCGGTGTACCCCCACAACTGACGTGCGAGCTGTGCTTTCTATTCACCATGGACTGATGGCGTGATGGTTGGAAGTTGATCGCACGCCAGTTGACGACAGCGCATACGTCCCCGGTGTAGTCCCCGCACAACTGACGTGCGAGCTGTGCTCTATTCACCATGGACTGATGGCGTGATGGTTATAGTAAGATCGTACGCCAGTTGACGACAGCGCGCATACGTCCCCGGTACCCCCGCACAACTGACGTGCGAGCTGTGCTATTCACCATGGACTGATGGCGTGATGGTTAGAGTTAGATCGCCAGTTGACGACAGCTTACGCCACGTCCCCGGTGTACCCCCGCACAACTGACGTGCGAGCTGTGCTCTATTCACCATGGACTGATGGCGTGATGGTTATAGTAAGATCGTACGCCAGTTGACGACAGCGCGCATACGTCCCCGGTGTACCCCCGCACAACTGACGTGCGGCGTATATTCACCATGGACTGATGGCGTGATGGTTAGTTAAGATCGTACGCCAGTTGACGACAGCATACGTCCCCGGTGTATGCCCCCACTGTGACGTGCTGAGTAATATTCCAGGAACTTAACAACACAGCGTTCATGCTCCTTGTGGTGTCCTTAGTGATCACGAATTATAATGGATTTTAAAGGAAAAACTTCCGTGACACCTGGCCTCAAGGTCCTCAAATGAGAACCAGTAACAATAAACAGTACCGAAGAAATGTAGGTTATGTTTCTATGGCTCAAGCGAAATTTTACAATCAAACAGCTGTTCAACAATGAGCGTTAGAACCGCAACGTAGTAAACAAATCAGATAATAACTCATGAAAATAGTTTTTATAGGAAGCAAATTGGTAAGATTTTCAATATCCCGCCATTTTGTTACTACAAAGGTTAGGGAGCTCAATTTTCCTGAATATTTTAGGACCTACTTTGTAAACTGTGTAAAGTTTAAAACAAGTTCGGTGCATGAATGGACACGTAATATAAAATTAAACGTTTAAACCTCTTCGTGGGACACTCGGTATATATGTGTGTACTCTCTACATGTCGCATTTTATGTTAGGTTTTCTTGAAATTTGGTACAAATGTTTCTTTTGTAAATATTTCAGTAATTATTCATTAACCAGTACAATCGGGCTACCGGAAGAACCCTTTCGGGAGGGAGTTTTGGTAAAAAGATGTTTTAATGGTCTAAAAACCAATAAGTTTCGTCAAATTTTGATGACATTTAAAATAATTCTGTACTTTCATAATATCCATCAATGTATACAAAATTAAACAATGCATTGAGTCGTTACAAAAAGGTGTGATTTTGCAATAACAGCGTTATGAGTAGTCCGATTTCAATAAAATTTGAAAACGTTTCCCCTACACGGTATCTAATCAAAACTTGCAGTTAAAGAACACGTCAGAGAACGAAGGCCAAAGCGAGGCTGTGAGCGTAGTGAAAAGCCTCGTAGCTCCCTGATAATGGACCACGTTTGTCTGTAATAGCAACGCCCGTGGTAATAGAACGGCCGAATGCCTGGTTTCTAAAGATAAATGTCCTTTAAGTTAATAGAAACCATTTTCAAATGTTATTTTTGTGTTATATTGACATTTATCATATTGATGAGACTATTATGTACAGGCGTATGCAATCACCAAGTTATAAACTCAGTCAAAAGTCAGAATGGAATTCGAATCAATATTTTCGCTTAACTATTACCGAAAAGAACTATTTGTAACGTGGGGTTGTTTTCTTTCTTATATCTTTGAATTTTTAATAACTAACTATATAATTAGTAAAATGAAAGAAACGGACTGTTCCTGCTACTTCCGGAGAAAAACTCCTCCTAACGTTTCGGGTAGTTAAAACTAACTATAGTTAATAATTAATGTCTAGTGCAACATGCCTGATTTGCCTCATGACAGGCTCCCAAATAAATTATGTCATTAAATAATGTCAAGTTAAGAGTGTAAGTTAGTGGAACATTTAACTATGTCTAAAATATAGAAAACGTAAAGCAAAAATTTTCCTTTTAGTAGATTTGCTCCAAACTTTAAATGAAATAATTTCAACAAAGCCTAAACTATCCAAAAAGATTGAATCGTTCTATTTGAGTTTTATTTCAATATTATTATTTTATGTACAAAAACAGCATTGCAAACATTTAAAACTACGAGGACTATTGGTCTGAGTGTGTGTAGGGAGGCCAGTGTTTAAGCATGTAAAAAGTGAGTACGAGTCAATTTGAAGAAATAAAATGTTTAACACTGTAAAACCAACTGTTCAAAAAATGTTGATTGTTAACAACCTGCTGATTTCCCGCTCCCTTTCTGACAGCACGTAATTATTTATCTTGAGCGTGTTATAGTTCAGTTGTGTTAGATCTCTTGTATTTGAATCTTCAACTGGATGTAAATTGACACTAATAAAATGGAATTGATTAAAATCGTTGGGTAAAAAGGAAAATATTTTCGGAAAAAATTGTTATATATCAAACTCACATGAATAAAAGAAAGAAAGAACGAATTATATTATTTAATCTTATAGAGGCTGTTTCATTAGTTTATTTTCAGAATACGAGATGTATAATGTGTTCTGTACTAGGGTAACTAGCTTAATAGGTAGTACACGATCTCACACATTGCAAGAAACACAGGCAGAGACAAGAGTGACAAGACGCTCTCAACTGATCAGCAGGAATTAGACTATTGAATTAGAAATCAGCACACTGGCAGTCTCGCATGTCAATGTCTTGTGTGTTCTGTGGTGTGATATCACTAGAGTGAGTAGCTGAATATGTAGCAGAAGCACACTCACATTGCAAAAACACAGGCAGAGACAAGAGTGACAAGACGCTCTCAACTGATCAGCAGGAATTAGACTATTGAATTAGAAATCAGCACTGGCAGTCTCACATGTCAATGTCTTGTGTTCTGTGGTGTGATATACCACTAGAGTGAGTAGCTGAATATGTAGCAGAAGCACACTCATTGCAAGAAACACAGGCAGAGACAAGAGTGACAAGACGCTCTCAACTGATCAGCAGGAATTAGACTATTGAATTAGAAATCAGCACACTGGCAGTCTCACATGTCAATGTCTTGTGTGTTCTGTGGTGTGATATACCACTAGAGTGAGTAGCTGAATATGTAGCAGAAGCACACTCACACATTGCAAGAAACACAGGCAGAGACAAGAGTGACAAGACGCTCTCAACTGATCAGCAGGAATTAGACTATTGAATTAGAAATCAGCACACTGGCAGTCTAGCATGTCAATGTCTTGTGTGTTCTGTGGTGTGATATACCACTAGAGTGAGTAGCTGAATATGTAGCAGAAGCACACTCACACATTGCAAGAAACACAGGCAGAGACAAGAGTGACAAGACGCTCTCAACTGATCAGCAGGAATTAGACTATTGAATTAGAAATCAGCACTGGCAGTCTCACATGTCAATGTCTTGTGTGTTCTGTGGTGTGATATACCACTAGAGTGAGTAGCTGAATATGTAGCAGAAGCACACTCACACATTGCAAGAAACACAGGCAGAGACAAGTGACAAGACGCTCTCAACTGATCAGCAGGAATTAGACTATTGAATTAGAAATCAGCACACTGGCAGTCTCACATGTCAATGTCTTGTGTGTTCTGTGGTGTGATATACCACTAGAGTGAGTAGCTGAATATGTAGCAGAAGCACACTCACATTGCAAGAAACACAGGCAGAGACAAGAGTGACAAGACGCTCTCAACTGATCAGCAGGAATTAGACTATTGAATTAGAAATCAGCACACTGGCAGTCTCACATGTCAATGTCTTGTGTATTCTGTGGTGTGATATACCACTAGAGTGAGTAGCTGAATATGTAGCAGAAGCACACTCACACATTGCAAGAAACACAGGCAGAGACAAGAGTGACAAGACGCTCTCAACTGATCAGCAGGAATTAGACTATTGAATTAGAAATCAGCACACTGGCAGTCTCACATGTCAATGTCTTGTGTGTTCTGTGGTGTGATATACCACTAGAGTGAGTAGCTGAATATGTAGCAGAAGCACACTCACACATTGCAAGAAACACAGGCAGAGACAAGAGTGACAAGACGCTCTCAACTGATCAGCAGGAATTAGACTATTGAATTAGAAATCAGCACACTGGCAGTCTCACATGTCAATGTCTTGTGTTCTGTGGTGTGATATACCACTAGAGTGAGAAGCTGAATATGTAGCAGAAGCACACTCACACATTGCAAGAAACACAGGCAGAGACAAGAGTGACAAGACGCTCTCAACTGATCAGCAGGAATTAGACTATTGAATTAGAAATCAGCACACTGGCAGTCTCACATGTCAATGTCTTGTGTGTTCTGTGGTGTGATATACCACTAGAGTGAGAAGCTGAATATGTAGCAGAAGCACACTCACACATTGCAAGAAACACAGGCAGAGACAAGAGTGACAAGACGCTCTCAACTGATCAGCAGGAATTAGACTATTGAATTAGAAATCAGCACACTGGCAGTCTCGCATGTCAATGTTTTATACGTTCTGGGCTGCGGCCCCTCTTCACACTGTAACTTTTATAGTGGAAACATTTTGATAAGAGCCTTTGGGGAAGGCTTTTATGGGGTCCTGAAGTTAGTTTGGGGTACTTTTTGTCACCGACTCCACCCATGAAACATGGGAAGGGCCACCTTAAATGTTCAAACACCCCCTCTCCCTCAATTATTGTGGTGCTTTAAACTAAAGGTTACTTTATTTTAACACAAATACAATAATGCAAAGAATCATTTTAATATTTACTTGTTCTTAAAAATATACACATTAAAAGGTTACACTGATTTGGGTTTAAAATGCGACGTTTCACGTACAATTTCTTTTGGCTCACAAATGTTTCTGCAAAATTTTCTTAAGGAGAATTTAACTATCCTGTAACGAAATCCCTTGTTGGATGTTGCAGAAACATTTGTTAGTCAAATAATTATATAATGTGAAATGTGGCATTTTAAACTTGTGACAGTTGCAATTGCAAATTGCACAGTTTTAAATATCATACGATTTCCATTGAAGTAGCCTTTTAGTTTCACATAAAAAGGAATCTTCTCTAAATATAACTATAAATAAAATAATATCTTCTCTAACTACTGAAGAAAATAGGTCAGCGAGTCTGGTTGTTATGTTTGAATCTATAAACAGATCAGTTTTCATCCCCCGCACATGCAGTTTATAACTACACAAACAGGCTACACAAGCAAGCTATAAGTGATCACTTCATAAACATAAAAACAGTTTTGTTGATGATTGATTCTAGTTTTTGCCTTGTTTTGCCACTCGTGCCCATGTATTCAGCATTTAATGAGAACTACATCAAAATTTCGTATGTTTATGTTTACGTTTGAGTTAAGGAAGAGGCGGGCGGGTAGAGTAGTCGTCGGTCCAACTTTGGGCCTCTCTTATAGCTTAAAACACTGTAAATTAAGTTTTTTAAGCTTTAAGCTAGTTGAAGGCAGAAGGTGCTCAATATTGGATTAATATGAAGAAAAATAGTTTTAAATAAAAAAACAGCATTTAATACTTTTTAATAAATAAAACCTGTATTTTTCTTCTTACATGTTAGATTACTATTATGTATATTATACATAAATAAACATTAGCTGTAACATAAATAAACACAATTATCATCCGTTACAGTGGTACAATACTCAGTACAGGTTACAAAGTACAAAGAAAAAATTGGGCCCCTAGGACAATTTTGTTCGATTAGGGCTTCCATTGTAATGATATTACACAAATATAAAGAAAGAGCACAGGAGCTAAAATAAACTAATTATATCCTAAAATTTCCTAGAATATATACAATGAAAATGTTTTGTGTTATATAAAATAAAAATAATAAACTCTAATTTAAATAAAGAACAGTATTTAGCTCACCACCCCGGACCGAGGTAGGCCTACCCAAGTGTTCCTGGGCTGGACGCCAACACAGACGCTGTCTTCAAAAAATATAAAGGCAGCCGGCTTTTCGCCAGCCCGTACTGATCATGAATAACCAAGGACCGGAGAAGTGAGCCCAAAGCTTATAAAGATAAATTCCATTACTAAAAACTAACAAATCATAAAGAAGCTAATTTATAATAAAATAATAGTATTTCTTTTGATAAAAATAGAATAATTGGAAACAAAATGCGTTACTAGCTAATAATTTCAAATAAACCTTCTATATTTTCTTGAGAGAGTAAATATTACAAAAATAAGGTTATATAAATATTTGGAAACATAACAATAAAATATATCAAGTTCTTCTTCAAGTAAGTGTCTGTACACCTGGGAAATATGTTTTTAAATTTAGCCAACAAAAACAACATTTTAAATCATGAATAAAGTCCTATTCAAAATTCTAGTTTAACACAAAAAGATTTCATTAAACAATTTATTTAGTAAAATTTAATTTCGAATCCTACACAATTATCCTATGTAATTTTTTTAATACATGTTGTATTTTATGTTTTACAATATTTATACAACCTGACTTTTGTAACATTTGTGCGGACCTAAAGATTTTGGTTTATGAAAAAAATATTTTTCTTTAAGCTAGTTAATTTATTAAAATGTGATTTTCTCCAAGCATAGATCATTTGTGTTTGGTAAATACAAACATAAAAATGTGTACTAGTAAAATATTATACGAGGGTTATCCAGTAAGAAAAGAACGTTTTGGCATGGTTAAATACAAAAAAAATATCAACACAAAACTTTATTTACAAGTGCATAGAACCTTCCTCTACTTTTCTACGTAATCGCCATGGATTTCAAGACACTTGTTGTAACGTGGGACCAGTTTTTATATACCCATGTTGTACTTATTTGCCGCCAAAGACTTAAACCAGGATTTCACACATTCTTGAAGCTCATCATCGTTAGCAAACTGTTTTCCACCAAAAAAAGCCTTAAGCTTTGGGAATAAACCACTTGGCGTTAAATCAGGGCTGTAAGGTGGATGACTAAAAATTTCCCAACGTAGACGTTGAAGTTCGTCACGTGTTCTTGCAGATGCATGAGGCCGAGCATTGTCATGGATCAGCAACAATTGTTCTGTCAGCATGCCTCGTCTCTTGTTTTGGATGGCACGTCGAAGTCGTTGGAGGGTTTCACAGTAGGCCTGTGAGTTGATCGTTTCTCCCCCTGAGCATGAACTCGACATGGATTGAGCCCTTTCGGTCCCAAAAAGTTTCCATGACTTTCCTTGTGTTCAAATTTGGGTTTTCAAATTTTGTTTTCAAATTTGGCCTCCCACTCCGATTTTCATCATGTACGCTGGTTCTTCCTTGACTGAACATAATGCACCAATTCCTCACTGATGACTCTTTCATTGCACTATCAACATAAACACTCTTTATTTGCCTATAAATTTCAATAGGCTTAACGTTCTGAGCGTTTAGAAAACGAACGACTATTCGCACTTCACATTTAGCGGTATTTTCAATTGTCGACGTCGTGATAAATTACTGTGGAAACGAGACGCTTTACCACACAGCAACAAACATAATCCCAAATTGAAGAGGAAGACTGGAGCTAGCAGCTGCGCACGCCCTGGTAGTGGGGAGTTTATATTTATGAATAAAAACTAGATTTTTTCATGAGAACGTAGAATTCAAAATACTTAAACAAATGTTATATCGTATTTATCACAAAACTGGAACAGTTTTACAATAGTTTTTACACAGTTTAATGTACATGCGACTACAAAGGGCTTTTCAAACCCTAACAACTTTCCCCCACACAAGTAAGGGGGATGAAAATAACTGCGGGAAATTCCTGCAATCCTAACCGGAGACGCGCGCCTGCATTCCATTCCACTGTATCTGAATACTTCCAACTCGATAAACTACGACTAATTCACCCTCTGCTCGTTTGTACACTCGTACTTGTATTTCAACACATTTCTTTCATTCCACCGTTTCCAATGTTTAACAAGGCGACACAAGGTGCTTATGTTTTGTTCGTTGAAAGTTACAAATGTGCGAGCCTAGAGAACACTTCTACTTTTAAACAGATTTTAATTTATAGTGTCTAGCAGGATAGAAAAGCATTATGTTGATTACAGTTCACTTAAAAATACATGTTCAAAAATCATCGTATCATATGCAAAATATAAAATAAACTATGATTTCCGGTTTCAAGAACTATTTGAAGCAAATTACCTTCTTTGTAGCCTAAAGATCCTGATGTAGTTAGAAGCAAGATGTGGTGCTGACGGTCGTTTCTGTCTAATAATAGCTTAAATAACAAAATTAACGCATTCAGTGAAAGCCAGCTGTTTACAAACGAATGAGTAGGTGTTTGTTCCAGATTTTCAGACCTTAATATTTTAACTAATTTAATAAACCTCATTATAAACACTCGTAAAAGCATTTTTGCCCTTCTGGCACAAAAACCACAATTTCTCCCGTAACACTTTTTTTGATCCCTTAAAAACCGATCGCTGGCAATATGTCTGGCAGAACGTACAGGTGTACCTCAATAGAAATATTTGTATACAAAATCTGAGCTTTTTGCATTGTAAAACAGCGAAATTATTAAAGTTCGTATTTTTAAATTCCTCTGACGTATGAGCGCTTAGTTCTGCAAGCAATCAGACGATCTGGATCTAACCAGCCACCTTTAATTATTACTGAACACAATCTTGAGCTCACGGATCAAGTCTAGTTTCTGGACCACAAGTCCGGGACTGGAATTTTCATGACCTGTCACAAGGATTGACGTTGGATTCGCAAGTAAGTGGCATCACTGCTTTGCCAAACAGCTGTACTGACTAGTCTGTCCGTTTGTTAGAATAGAATATGTCTGTATTGCGAAACAACATTACAAAATATATGCATACAATGCTCAGTTATATTATTGTTATAATTTGTACTACTTTACTTTCACTCAAACCTATTTGCATGTATACTCATAATACACATTCATAAGTTGAACTTGTATTACGGAAATGTTTCATCTTTAGTGAACAAAGAGACCACTAGGTTTCGGGCTCTGCAAACCGATCCCGCCTTCTGGTAAAAATTGATCAAAAAATAACACAGAACATAAAAAATGAGCTAGCCTAAAGTAAACAAACAACAGGTATTGATATTTAAATGGTAAAAAGTCTAATCCACTCCGACTAGTATGGTACTTTATTTGTTGTACATCTTATTGTTTTTGCTTAAGTTTATTTCTCGAAGTTGTTATGAGTAAAAGTTGTAAACCTTTTGCTTCCCACTTGTTTTAGCTCTAATCTTATGATATGTAACTGGATAGCAAGACCATACAAATTGTTTTAGCTAGAAACAAAATTGGTGAAATCGGCTTCCACGTGGTCTTGGAGATTTTATCGGACCTACTTATAGAGCTACGTATAGCGTGTTAATCTCCTTGCATCGTCACGTCTTCCACCCGAACTGTGCAGCTTTAATGTTCTTTTAGAGCAATCGTGGCAATTTGATCTCCCTTAAGGTTCACTATTGAGTCAGGGTACGTTTCAAGTCGTAAAATGCGTTCCTCAGCCGCCTTCTCAGCAAGAATACTCGCAGATCGTAGATCGCATCTTGTTGTCAGTGAAGCGGCAAAATATTCACAGCGTTTGATAGAACTTATCCGTATCCGGGATCCCTCAGAGTTATGTGCGTCTGCTTCACTTTGCGTCGATAATATTCAAGCACTATTTTCTTCCTTTTATTGAGTCAAAAGCTAGAATTACTTTTTTAAGCGCGGTGTTATAGGGTGGCCAAAGGCGCTATATCTCAATCACAGGAAAACAGTTTCACTGAGAAATTCTTCGTTAAATTATACCCAAAGAACTTGTTGAAATCAACCATAAAATACTCAATTATAAAACCTTCTGGATTATATTATTGGTCCCAACATACTCTTGTATTTAAAAATACTTAAATACGATATCTTTGAATAGTTCAAACATTTAAGTATTTTTAAAAGGTAATACTATTTTAACATTCCGTTAGAAAACTAGTCAAATTGCAAAGAATTATTTGTAAAATTGGTTGTTCCATCACTCGTTTTAAATAGATACGGAGTATTCCGTTAATTTCCTCGGCACTTAAATGTTTGGCCGAAATTCTCATATTGAACATTCTATTTCACCAAATTTTAAGAAAATGAATACCTTGAAAATTAAATAAAACTTAAACAGGTTTACATTAATTTTGTAAATCCTGAAATCCGGACCCACAACCGTCAGATGATACTAATATGGTTGGTTTCAATTTTAATGAACTTAGTAGCCCTTTAATCTTTTACGTGAAATCATTTTACCATAATTGAGTTTTATCGCTTATGTTGGTTCACTCCGTAGATACATTTGAGTACACTATTTAGTTGTGTTTTGGACACCGACGTTCTAGTGAAACTGCCGTTTTTAAGTGTATGTTTGATTGGATTTCACTATCGTTTTCTTTAATTAAAAAATCAAACTGTCAACGATAGAACTAGTGGAGTGAGTAGTCCGATTTTAATGAAATGTGAAATGCGCATTTTCCTGTAATATACTTGCAGTAAATACCACGTACGCCTGAAGCGGGGCTATGACCGTAGCGAACAGCTTCAAACCACGTATTTATGTAGGTAAATTTAGCCAAGTTACCTACATTTTAGACTAACTTTACTCCTTTGGTTCTAAACTTACTACGCCAGAAAGCTTAAGTATAATGTAAATTCCTTGTGTGTGTAAACCTCTTTAATATGCAACCCCCTCTTAAGTTCTGATGGCCCTATCACTCATCTTAACAGGAAACTCCAGTCTTGTCCTCTTTTAATGTTGCACCTCGCCACCAAAGAGAATATGCAATTACCAGAGAGTATGAACTAAATTAACTAAATTAAATCCATTTATATAAAAGGGGCATTTGCCATTAGCTGGGAAGTGTGTTCATTTACACAACACACACACACACATGGAGTAACCTGTTATCTCTATGGTGCTTAATAATTGGTAAATCAAGAATTAGTATTACAGAAATATGTACTATACATTTTTATTCGCTTCAAAATTTACATTTGATGCCTCATTTCCTTATGCACACACCCGTGAGAGTAAAACGTAGGGCTACAAAACAATGTATTTGGGCGAAGCTGCCGCTATTAACTAATAGATGCTGACAAACTTCATTAGACGATCCTCAAGGTCTAAGATGTTTCTGCACTCCCATTGGCTAAACTGCGCTGTAGTTATAAGGTTTCTTTAGCCAGTAATTACTGAGTAATAATGTAACATAGTTTACTGTGTGTCTCTAACAGTTAATATTTTGGACCTAAAGATCGGACTACAACATTTTACTCGTTGTGAGACACTAGCAAGTTATCTAATCTCACAATATAACGTCGTTTGGACGTACCAGCAAACCGTTATAGGTAAGGTATATAAGGGTAATATAGGTAAGGTAAGGCAAGATGAATAATTTATAACAAAATGAAACGTATTTAAGAGTGCGCAGTGCAGGCGACGGAGAATTGTGATGTAGTATAACCGATGGCAAGAGTCTACGCGCGAAAACGAATTATATGTTTTCGAGCTTATATAAAAAACGAAATCTTGCGTCAACTTTTAACAAGCAATTTTCAGTTGCTTTGCAGAGTTTCGCAATCCAGCAAACGCTGTTCTCGTGTGATGAATTTCCGTATAATTATATGAGTTCTAAACGTGTTGTGAAACAGATTATCTAGGGTGGATTAAAGCCGTTTGGAAACTACCTGTAAGTCATGTTATTTTTTGCCTCATAAGAACTTTGTACAAACAGGCATTTTCTTGAGAAACTTCACGCCCACAATTTTCATCAGATCTTTTTGAAATAAGTTTTATTTGAAAAATGATAATGTACTGCAGTGTCTTCGCTGACATCCTTTTTGAAATGCTACTAGTTTAAACTTTAAACGTAAAAACAAAATATTCAAATACGTCGTTTCTTCATTTTTTGGATTCATTTTACGGTTTGATAAATGATTTTAAAAAAATATCGGCTCAGTGGAGTCACTAGAATATTCAATGCACTTTAACAAAAAGTTTATTTCATAAAAGTCCGATGAAAACTGTAGGCGTGAGGAATCTCAAGAAAATGCATGTTTTTACATTGCTCTTATAGGACAAAGTTCAAGGTCACAGCCACTACTGAGCACTCTTAAATGGTGGTTTCAGAGGTCTAAAACTATTTTTACGTGTTTCAAAAGTGGACTTTTGTCAAAATAAAAATATAATTTAAAAAATCAGCTTCCAATCCACCTTAAAGAACATATTGACCTTTCAATTAAAAGTTAAATCTCACAGTAATACTGTTATTCATGGTGGGGTTTTTTGGACTGCAGCCCTCTTTTTCACATCGTTACTTTTTCTGCCCGTATTCAACATTCCCGCTGCCCCAACTCCATTAACATATCCACTCTGATAACAATGTGTATTAGAAAACGGAAATTAGTCTTTGAAATCATGAACAGTCCTAACCCACTCGCCATCGCTGACGTTCAAAACAGTAACTTATATGAAAACTCCAATGTTTGAAAAGTCAAAGCTCAAACGTCTCGCGCTTGACTATAACCTCACGAATTCATTTTGGCAATGAGTTCAAAAATGTCTAGAAATGACAACTTTTTATTCCGTTAAGCATACATTTCAAGCATTTGGAAACGTCAATAAAAGAAAGAAAATGTTTTTTTACAAAAACTGGCATTTGTTTAGAATTAGAAGTATAATTACTTACAACATTTTCTGTTAACAAAAGGAACTTATCAATTGAGTACAATGGATTTTCAGTGAGCATTTGCTGCATCAGAACTTTAAACTTTGGCAATGGAAGGACCCTGGCTGACAAAGGCAAGTTGTTAAGCAACTTATAGGCCAGTATTCTAGGACAATTTTGTACTTTGTTAGCCTAACAAAAGGAACATTTATCAAGGCCTTATTCCTCGTGTTGTACGAGTGAATGTCGCTCCTGAGCTCGAGCGTATCCAGTTCCTCTTTTACCCCAACTAAAACCAGAAAGGTGAAAAAACTGAAAACAGTCATCAAAGACTGGGCCACAAAAATTGGCCTACAGTGGTCTCTATCAGCCCGCCCGGTGATGATTCTAAGGGCTTTTTTTAAAGGATTAGGACACGCTCGACCCCAGTTGCGCATCCCCAAAGTTTCAAGCCATACAAGAAGACACCCTGAAAAAAGCAATGTACGCACTTCTCAAAAATTCTTGGGGTACACAGTCTCTCAGTCTTCTTAGGAGAAAGAATGTCCTAGACAGCCTGCTACAAACATGGTCTATACGTCTATTACATGTTAATTTTACATCTAAGTACAAACCTAATGGTTTAACACTCTCTACTTACGGTAATTCCTTTATCGCTTTCCCTTCGTTGTGCTTATGAGTTCGTTTACTTTTTACTTATTTTGTGGGTGAACCACTTACCAGAAAGCACATTATTCGTAGCACTTCGGCCCTGGCAGATTAAATGACGACCAATTGTCGACAGTGGGCCTAGACATTTGACGAGCGAGACGACGACCTCGTTACCAAAACGTTCAGCGTAATCTTGCGAACCGTTGTCCCGGGGCAATAGAGGAGTCACGATAATTGATTAGGCAACCACGCAAATTTAAACACGGGTAATTTTATTGTTAGATTGCGCTTTTAGGATGTAATTATCGTGTGGTTCTGAGTGACCTTGGTCGTGTAATGGTCGTGGATTCAGAGGAGAAGTTCCACTGACGAGGTGTTCAGTGCGCAGTGCTCAACCGCTCTTCAAGCTTCTCTCCTACGCGCACAGTTCTGCTCACATCTCGACACTCAGGTGAGGGAGTGCATTTTTACATTATTCATTCTTCATTTTCACACTTCAAAGTTCTCCTCTCAGGTGAAACATTTGTTATTCAGTTGTATTTTAGGCTGTAGTATTCATTAGCAATCTGTGGACCACTTCAGAATGCATCACTTTGTACTTCTTAGGCACTACTACCTGTCTCAGTTGATTCCGGTTCTGAGCGCTATTTGTTCTACCTTGCGTTTTCCTAGAAAGATATGTCAAAATTAATCAAATGACAGATTTAACCGTAAAAATCTTACTTATGTGGGAAAAATATTGTAAGAAGGCACCTGTTAGGATATTTCCTTATCCGGTATCTAATTTTGGGCAGTACTCTTTTATTCAAAAACGTCTCCATTAAAACACCTAAAATTTTAAATATGTGATTAAAACGTTTTTATGTAAAGTACTGACATGTAGACATTACTGATCAAAATTCAAACTACACTTGTTAGTGCTTTTTTTGTTATAGCCCTATTAAACAATGGAATATGCGTGTATATTACACAGTATCTTGATTGTATAAAAGTATTCTATGTATTTTAAATCGCCCACACAGAGTATTTCACCTGAGCGTGTGGTCGAGTGTTTCATTTCATGTATTTGTCAAAATGCACACATTTCCATAAACAAAGTCATGTATTTGTATGAACTATGTTTGAGGTGTTGAAGGAAAGGAGTACACTTTTGTTAGAACTAATATAATTATGGAACTCAAATTGATGAACACTTACTTTTCATTGATTTTGTTGCATTTTTACCTAGAGTTCAATACTCGGCAAAGAATCAGAGGATGAACTTTGCGACGTCAAGTTGAACAGGTCTTCCTTTTACAATACGGCGTAAATAATGTTGAGCCTCTTCTACGATCTAAATGTTGAGGCTGCTCGGTGGCAAAATTGACGATTCAAAGAGTTACAGTCCACCAAATGCCACAGTTATAAATAGTGTTAGTCTGAGCTGAAAACTTTGAAATGAAAGGTCAATTTATTATTTAGGGTGGATTGCGAGCTGGTTTTCTTAGTTTTATTTTATTTAGAAACCCAATCCACATGTAAGTCATACAGAAGACCACATGTCGAGTTTTCTCAGTCACGAGATACTGTAATCGACTAAGAATCAGTCATTGGTGTTTTGCAATTATACAATATGCCGTCTAAGTCTTTGTTCAAAGTGTTTTGTTGGTGTCTGGAACTTTTCTGAGTTAAAATATTATATGAATTATATTTACTAATTATATTATATTAACTCGCCGTAGCAATCAAATAGTTCTTGTTTGAAGAATACCTAGATTTCAGATTCGTAGATCCATCATCAGTTCTGTGTCAGTTTCTTAGTTTTATTTTATTTAGAGAAATACCCCAAATCCACATGTAAGTCATACAGAAGACCACATGTCGAGTTTTCTCAGTCACGAGATACTGTAATCGACTAAGAATCAGTCATTGGTATTTTGCAAATAAACAATATGCCGTCTAAGTCTTTGTTCAATGTTTTTTGTTGATATCTGGAACATTTCTGAGTTAAAATATTATATGAATTATATTTACTAATTATAATATATTAACAAAGTATCAAATAGTTCTTGTCTAAAGAATATCTAGATTTCAGATTCGTAGATCCATCATCAGTTCTGTGTCAGGAAGCCCAGTATATCATCATGTAAAAAATTATTCATCCGGTGGATTTCGTTATTTTCTTCATTATTCTCTGTTAAACTTGCAGATTTATCATATTGACAAATCACACAAACATTCATGACCATCGGTAAAATGCTACCAACAGCTGATTTACCACAACTGGCAGTAGAGGGTGAGTCAATGATGTGTTATTTTATTTTCTTCTTCTAACAAAGTCAGGTGTAGATACGTTGTTTTAAAGTGGTATTATATTACATAAATTTTAAAGTGGTATTTGGGTGGGTTTAATTCGGGTTTAAAGTGGGTTTAGTTTTAAAGCGTTTAATTTAAATAGAAGTTTTAAAGTATCTTAATAAGAATTGCACACTGGTTTTAAAACATTTAATCGATGGTCATGAATGTGAAAAACCTCGAAATAATATTTCAAAGTTATAAATTGTGTACGAGTACACACACATACACATACTCGTACAACACAGCCATACATAGCAACACTTCAAGTTGAGATATTATAATTGGCGTAGTAACCACGGCCGCCATGATCACCATAATGGTCACGGTCGGCGGAGTTGTTGGGAATCCCCAGTCAGTCTGCTACTACAATGAAACTGCAAGTAATAATCTACAGACGAGAACACCGGTGATTACTGACAACGTGATTCCACTGATGCGTCATGGAAAACACTACTCGCTCGTTTATCCTGAACATACGAATCAAGCCATGAGCAGTTGAGCACGCTAACTCAGAATCAGGATGAGGATAACTCTTACCTCCAGCCTTCAGGAGGAAAACCAACTCAAATATCGCAATGTTAGTTGTTAGTGTTAACGCTGGAGTAGACACGAAGTAAGAAACACGTACTGTGTGGAAATGTGTGGTTTTAAAAGGTAAAGTTTGTCTTCTGTAACGAGGCGAAGTTAGGGCTACAAAGTCCTCTCTGCCACTCAACATCGACCTTTACCTAGCGTCACCGTAAAGTCACAATACAAATTGTAAATGGTTACTGCGGGGATCGAACCCGCGCCCCCAGAGTGATGAGCTCCGGAGTCGCACGCGATACCAATTCGCCACGGATCCGTTTTACTCAATTCCTTTAAGGTAAAAAGATGTTTTATTATTTATAGGTATTGTTTACGTATAGGCCGGTCAGATCACGAGTTTTATTTTGTGTACCTTAACGCCGTCTTTAAAAGTTAGCTTTTCTTTCCGTGCTAAGGTTCTCGAAATCGTTTGAACACGAGTCTATTGCCGGCAGTACACTATGGCCCAACATGAGTGAACTATGGCAAGCGTGATAGTGTACTCGGATGCTCGTGTACGTTCAGGATAGTTCGCCTCGCCATGATACGTGTTGGCCTGTGCTTCATTTTTAGTCGTTTCTGGCGCAAGTCAAAGGAGGCGAGTGGAAGCGAATACAGTCGAGCCCCAATATTCACAGTTGCGCCTAGTTCCAAGGGCGAACGTGTACTTGGTTTTGTTGGTTGACTTAGACGAATGTTCGTTGTTGCGCTTCGTTCCAAACATTTGACGAAATATTTGGCGATAGTTTACTGCTGGAATTACAGATTTTTCCTGCAGTATAAAAAGTGCATAAACTGTTGTTCTGAAGATTATAATTTCAAACAGAGACTGTGTTTGTTACTTCGTTTTATCTATCAAACTTATATAGTGTAAAGCACCTAAAGTGTTAGCTTCCCAAACTTATTTGAAATGACTTTACTAAAATTTTAAAACATTGTGTCCTAGGATGGTAATCAGAATATTTCTGTTTCTTATGAGGGATTTGAAGAGTCAAAATTTAAAAGTTATGCGTTTAAAAAGTCTTCAAACTCTACACTATTATAAGGAGTCCCACCTGATATTTTCTCTAGTCAAGCATGATCGCAGTGATTGCGGCAGCCATGTTGGGTGAAAAAGAAAAATAAATAATTAGGCAGTTACATGTTGGCTATGTAGACCTGTTTTGTTTGATATCGACTAGGCCTAGACAATGTTTTAATTACATTAAATTGTTGTCGAAAGCCTACGCTATAAGTTGATGTAAAATAGCCATAAGAAAAATACATTGGTAGTATACTTTTAATGAGTTGAAAGAAAAATTAAAACCAAGATATTTCAAGCGGTTAAAAGAGAGGTTAAGTTTACTCTTCCAATTTGGATTTAAAATTTGAACTGGGGCTCGTGGCGTGGTCCTGTAATCCAGCTTCATGGAGGTAAGGTTTTGAGGATGATATAGGTCTAAAGCGGCTCAGATAGTATCAGTGATCATCTGATGATACCCGCACCAACTCCCACCATTGTTTAGACATATCAGACTATCACCTGAGTGGTTCGGAAGTCACGTTAAGCCGTTGGTCCGTGTATTTCCTATGGTCATTGAGCTATTAACCATTCTAAGGAAGAGTCTGCCTTAGTTTGTAACAAGGCTACACCTCATAACTCATTACTAACACTCATCACACTCATCCCTCACCACATGTTTGCCTTAAAATACCCTCATGAGAGTGGTCGGCATCTCAAATAGTGGTTTAGTGATTTAAAAGTAAAGGTAGACCCTAAGCTCTTATTCCTAAAGGAGAGTGTAAATGAGGAGTCAACTGTTTTATATGAAACAAAACATGAAATTTTAGTCTTAAAATACTTTTAAAAGAGGCTTTACACTCCCAATTACTACTGTATGAAACAGGAAAATATATTTTAAGAGTACTTCTAAATATTTACACTGCCATTTAGGAGACCAACTGTTCTTATGAAACAGGAACTTCAGGCTGAATTCCAGCAACAAATGAACAAGTATAATTTTAAAATATCAAACAGTCTAATAAAGTAAAAATTTGTTTATTTCTCATTTTTACATTTACAAATCTTTACTTTATTAGACTGTTTGATATTTTAAAATTATAAAGAATCTAATAAGATCCAGCTCTTGAAGATAAATGTACAAGTGATGCGTAACTTGCAGGATGCACTCAATGAAACTTGTCTCGGCCTTGGCACTGCTCGGCGTGGTTCTTGCAGTCCCCATCCTCCCTGACGACGCGCTCACCACGGAAGCTACGGAGATGTCCACTGTCCTCCCTACCACTGAGCTGCCAGAAGATAACTTCACTGCTACCACCACTGACTCCGATACTCCCGTCACTGAGGTACGAACAACTAGTAGTGGTAGGCTCGTGAACAGTAGACCTAGCGCTTTAAGGGACCGCCACAGATAAAGGCTGAACTCGTCCGTCCACTGTGTACGTCTGTTTTATGAATGTAAAAGTTATATCAGTAATATTATAAACCAGGCGTTTTACACAATCTTAAAATTATTTAAGGGTCCGCCTCAGTGGTCATCTCAGAGAAAGACTGAATCCACCAAAGGTCCACCAAAGGAACACACGACTTTTCGCACGTAACAACTGGCTAAACAACGGGCCTTCTTTCAATTGATAAATAAACAAGGCCGACACGCACCTAAGCGCTAAATTGCCACTGGCAAGAGTAAATCGAATTTTCTTTGCGATTTGTTTCTCTAATTTGCTACACTCACAGCCTCGCTTCGGCCTCAGGATGTTATGTTCTATTACAACATATTTCGAGTAGTATTTCGAGGTCGCACGCTACGCTCTCGGCCTGTATTATCACGAGCGTTACGAGGCTGTGAGTGCAGCCTTCGTTCTTAGACTTGCGGGGGTTTTTACTTGAAGTTATACTGTATATCATGAAAGGAAAACACATTTTAAATTTCAATAAAATCGGACTACTCATTCCACTGTTGTGAAAAATAACATTAATAGCGAAAAACAACTTGTTTTTGTCGTTGAATCGTTACAAAACACAAATGTATTTAAAATTTCATCTAAATCGGACAACATTTACTGTTTTTAGATCGTTAAACCCCCTTTTTTGGTCAAAAGTTCCACCCCCCGTTAATCCAATTTTGCTTGTTAATGAACTCGACTGAGATGTTTTAGGAATGTTTGTATAAAATTTTATGTTCTTCCTTCATTTAATTCGAAAGTTGAACATAATGCATTGTTTAGCTAATAATTTTAAAATATATCGATTTTTGATTAAAGTATAACCATATAAAAAGAAAACTAACTTCAAATTTGTTTACTCATATATAGTTTGGCCTTTGTACCAAGTGCCGATAAAACTGTAAATATTTGCGGCCAAAACTGTGTTACAGACAAAGAAAAGTGCCGATAGGTCGAATTGAAATAAAGACCGTCACTTCCGTTTGCTCAACAAACACATGTTTTGCCTAATAATTGTTACATGTTACATTAATACAAACTGAAGTTTTCCCAATCTTACCCAAAGTCAATCTGCTCACGCGTTCTCCCAAGCGAATGCAATAAAATCGTCTGAGCTGTAAAACGCTGCCGCGAGCAAGATTCATGTCTGACGATCTTGATATGACTGTCTCAATGTGCCTTTTCAATCGTATTTAGAAGTATATTTTACACATCAATACACTCAAAATAAGTTATCATTCTGAATAGCCGTTGGTCGTCCTGCAGCCCTCGGGGTATGATTCACTAAGAGTCATTATAATTGCAGTTGTTTATAATTCCAAATGACCCCCATTTCCAATGTAGCTAAGACTTTTTCAATGTTTTCTATACGTATTAAACTCTTACATTTTACACCTTCTCGGTAAAGATGTTCTATACTAACCCCCATGATCCCTGCTTACGGGGTAGTAGACCGTCAAAAAATTTAAAAATCTGCTCAATTGTATGTCTTTTGATGTTTGAAAACTATATTTATTATTGGGCTCTCTAAATTCCTTTGATCTACTTATAGTACCAACCTATCGAATAAAATATTTTATCTTATGAATCTTTGTAAAGAAAAACCTTTGATACAGTATCAAAACACAAAATAGTATCACATCCTCAGAACTAATAAAGCACTATATGCACGAAACAACTGATCATCAACGAGTAGTTGAAACTAGTTAAGTTTTAGGTGTACTAGGTGTATCAATGGGGATTTGAAAAATTATCCATATTGATAACGTTTGCCAAAACCTATCTTCAAGCATCCTTTTAGGTCTTTATTTATGCATTTTAAGACAAGTTTTTTTGAAAATAGCATATTATGGACTTTTTTACCCTCATTTATCCCATGCAATTAGCATATGGGGCTTTTGCGTGGACCACAAACCTTTTTGGTTATTTAGTCTTTAAAAAAGGCTATAAGAATTATCTCAAAACTACACTATAGGAGCTTTTGTTGTAATATTTTCACAAACCAGACACATTTACTTTGTCTTGTTTGTATATTTATAAGACTTGAATGTTTATTTTGAATAAATGCTCTCTACAACAAGGCATCAAAACACACGACTACGATACGCGATATAAAAAGAATTCCAGGTCAAATTCTTATCGCATTTGTCTATTTTAAAAAGTACCCTCTCAGAGTATTAAACCGTTTCAAGCACTTCCTTTTGAAATTAAGTCCCTAAGTGCGTCAACAATCTCCAAATAAAAATTGAAACATTATCTAATTAACCGTTCGTTTTACATTTTAGGTTAGTTTATAGATCCAAATAATTATCATATTATAGAACTAGTTTGGTCCGAAATGTGTACATGTTTAGTATTTTATATAGTTTTTGTTACCAGAGACTTTTTTCTTTTTCTTGTTTTCAACACAAAGTATTTTTGTAAGTTGACCAATAAACTATTACTGCTGTCACAAAATGGCACATTTTTTAACGTATGTATACTAGCTTACCATACATATTGATGAAGATATTAGAAGTGTTTGGCAATTCGGCTTCGATAAAGCGTTCCTCTTTAATAAGTATTTAGGTAACCTACACGATCCCTATACAATATTAAACATGAGGTAAAACTAGAAACGACGTTTTAAGCAAGTTAACTTAATTAAATGTTGAAGCTTTTCTCTGGAAGCATAGGTAGATGTATTGATGCTGCTACATATAAACACAAAAGATTTTATGTGTAACAGGTTAGGTACCTTTCAACGTCAAAATTCCTTCAGTAAAACATAGGTGTTTACTAGTTTCGACTAGCAAGTAGTAATTTTCAAAACACTTAAAGAACTTTAAGAATTTTGAACTTTATCGATTTCGTCAAAATTAATAAATAACACAATACATAACACATAAAGACCACTTAAAACATCGTATGCACTGGCCAAAAGAAAAACTTTTACTGTCGTTACAAAATTAATTTTGTATTTCAGAACTAAAAACTCTTTTTTTATAGTAACATAGTAGTCGAAATTCAGCGATCAAAACTATATTTTATAACCAAACCCATTTTTTTTTATATTCAAGAACACTAACTGCTATGATTCCAGTGAAGGACTTTCAACGTTTAGCTAATTAAATTTCATATCCCACTTTATTACCGGCCGCCTCCGTGGCTAAGTTGGTAGTGTACAAGGCCGCGAAGTTGCGAGTTCCAGGTTCGAGTCCCAGCTCACCAGACGTCGAACTCCTTCAAGGTCACCTTCACACTTCACAAGATGATTGGCAGGTTAACCTTGCATAGCTCACATTAGAAACTAAGTGGATTATATCAATTTGATTTACAGGTACCAATTGTAGGTGTTCCGGCGCCCATTCCAGAGTTGATCACCGCCCCGATGTTGAACTGCCCTGCTGGCCAGAAAAGAGACCAGGCTGGCAAGTGCAGGACGGTCTTACAGAGGAAATAACCACCAGACCTATTTATAATAACGCGCACAGACATTTCAAACCATATGATACAATAAACTATGCCTACAAACGCGTTCTTTGTCAGACTCCCGACACCCAAAGCCTTTCATGAACATTTGTTTTGCGAAAGCTGGACAGCGCAATAGAATGAATTTCAAATCTTGAGAACGCTATACATTCCGAAGATTTGAGGATGATTAATATTAATGACTGCTAGAATCGTATTACGTGAAACAGGACGAAATAGGTTATACAGATTTAATGTACAAAGTGTTTCTCTGAAATCAGACTGAACATCAGAGTACTTGGATTGTCTTCCCTTGATTGCATAGGAGTTTAAGCTGTACTTTGTAACAGGTCATTTCTGTTTTCAATCTAGATAATTGACAGGACAATATTGGGGTATTATACAGGGTCAGGCAAAAGTGTGGAAACGCTTTTATAACTGTTTAACCAGTTGATGAATGTTAATAATTAGAAATCTCTAGCTTAACCCAGAAAGAAATTGCATCGATTTTAAGTTACACAGAGTTTTAAGTCTACACCCTTCCCCCACCCAATCTTAAGTCTACCCCCATTTTAAATACTGGGGCAAAGTGTCAGTATTCATTAAAAGATACTTTTGATAACTTTAATAATATGTACCAAGTTTTGTTACACTAAAAAACTTGCTAAAACGTTATTAAGGCCTTTCCACACTTTCGCGTAATAAAAATCTGTGTAACTTAAAATGGACGCCATTTATTTCTGGGTTAAGATAGAGACGTCTAGTTTTCAGCATTCATCAACATTTTGCAAGACCTTCAAAATGAGGTGTCACTCGATGGGGCTTCCTCCCCCCAATCCCCCATTTTGAAAACTGGGCAAAGTGTCAGTATGCATTAAAAGGTACTTTTGGTTTCTCTAATAAAATGTACCGAGTTCGGTTGCGCTGAAAAAACTGGTTAAAAAGTTATAAAGGTGTTTCCACACTTTTGCCTGACTCTGTATGTATACAAACGTGCCTAATCTACATGTCGCATGCCTTTATTTTTCAAAGATATTCATGCAGAACATGCATGAATCAAATCCACGACGAATAAATGGCATCGATTTCAAACTGCCGTACCAAAGGACCACCTTCTACTCCAGAAAACTAAGCTACTCGGAGGTGAACCGTTTTAACCACCTCTTACGCCATATTAAAAATTAAACCCCACTTCACCATTGGATAGACCGGAGCTGGCTTCTAAAAACTCCTCTGTACAACATGGACGGGCTTTTCAGGCGAACTAGAGAGTAACCCGAATGTCGAAAATAGTTTAAAATGAAATTTTTGTTGTACACCTAAATTAGATGACATTAATGTATGCTTAAAGCTATCGAATAAAGAAGTGTGTATATTTGTTGGTCCAATTTTCCCGAAATGTAGTAGAATTAATCCTTTTGCAAAACTCTAAGTTTAATTCGTTGACCAGCAAAATCGATGAACCAGAAGTAACATTTTGGGAAGCGCTGTGTTATTAACTGATTTTATTAAAACTTGGTATAGACATCAATAGTACCATACCTGACATGTGTACTAAAAAAATAACAAAATCCGTTCATGTAGACCAAGATGGTGTGAAAAAACCACTTTCAACCGCCATCTTGGTCTGGGAGAACGGATTTTGTTGATATTCGATACACATGTTTGGTAACATATCATGGGTGTTTATACCAAGTTTAGTTTAAATCAGTTTCTACGTACAGTTTTAATCGTATAAAATCCCACTTTAGGGGGAAAGGGCACTTCCGATAGACTGATTTTGCTGGTAAACAAACTTTACTCGTATATAGGTAATTAAAAAGAAACATTTTTACCACATTTCTTGGAAATCATAGAAAACTACGAGTTGTAGAGTTGTCACAAGGGTCCAAAAATGGGTCAAAGAGGGCACATCCGGTGTAATTCTTGCCCCGTTGCAGGAAATTCACTGTTGAGTGTTTGTAAATCTGAGTCGTTTAAACAATGAACCAGTGGAATTCCCAACATCTCAAATATATTTATTTCATTTATTCAATACTTCGATGAAAGCTCGAAGTTAAGTTTTTGATTTTTGTGAGGTATTTGCCGTTATACAACTATGGCATAGATAACCGTGTGTCTGGTGAGCAACCGTCAGGACTGTAAATACAAACGAAACATACTTAGGAATTTAAAGATACGTTTATCAATGACCTGTACGTACCATCACAGATAGATACTTTTTTATAAGGTTAATCCCATTCATAACATACGTATTATATATAGGTTTCTCCGTTAACCATATATATATAAAAGGCTTTGTCCTGACTGACTGACTCACTCACTGATCATCGCTGAGCCAAAACTACAAGGCCTAGAAACTTGAAATTTTGCATAAACATTCCTTTTATAGTGTAGGCACCCACTAAGAGAGGATTATTCAAAACTCAATAACTTAGGTGAGTTTTTGGGGGGTTCAATTTTGGGAAAACTACCTTCGAATTTCTTTACTTTGACATTCAGAGCACTGAGAATTTCTTCACTTCGACATTCAGAGCACTGAGCAGATTTCCTCACTTCGACATTCAAGGCACTGGGTAAATACTTTTGAACGGTCAGGATGAACGCACCAAATTTTACAGGCCTTTTTTAGGGACTTTAAACTATCTTTCTAAACAAATGTTGGCCCGATGGCGCCAGTTGGGTGCGATCCGTTGGGGGTTAAAAGAACGGATTTTGCAAATGGCTATAGGACATTGCATATCGCTGCGGGTTGTTGAAAGGCCTGTAAAATGTGGTGTGTTTATCCTGCATAGTTCAAAATCTTTTAATTTTTTACCCAGTGCCTTGAATGTCGAAGTGAGGAAATCTGACCAGTGCTCTGAATGTCAAAGTGAAGAGATTCTGAGGTAGTTTTCACCTACCTAGGTGACACAAAACAATACCACAAACCGCATTTCTGGAAAGTTTATTGGCGTTTAAAGTTTAAAAACTTTAAAGTTTTAACGGCAGTAACTTTTGATGGAATAATCCATTGAAAATTCAGTTTACAGCATTGTTTTTTGGTGAAAATACCTTTTTAACGATTAGCAACTTGCCACAATTTAGTTATGGTTGGGGTATTTGTATGGGGGATCGCTTCTGTCCACTTAACACTCTGCAGAACTGCCAACGAACCTTGCGCGTAACTGTGGTTAAATCCTAAAAGTAAGATTCAAAAGAACAATCACTACCGTCTGTCTTTATATTTGTGACATGAGTTCTAAAACTAACCAGAGTACGAGTAAATCAGATGCTATCAAACTAATCTTGACACATAGTATTGGTAAAAGTGCTGTACGGGAATTTTGATTTAGACTACTAAACGCTGGCACCTATGAACCATGCCGCATCAGCAAAGGTTCCTGGCCATTTTGACTTTGTTAAGTAGCAGTTGGCACTTGCTAGAGGCTTCACGCTACTTATTCTACTCAATTTACCTGTGGCATTTTTGTTCCTCTTTTTCTTTTTTGTTCCGCTGGTTTTGCTTATGTTTGGTTCCGTGAGATCAAATCATAAGCGGAGGTAAATACGAAATCTTCTTATGTAGTTTTAGTGTTTAAGTAGGTTTTAAAGAAATTGTTAGCTTAAGTTGGGTTAAGCTATATGATACTAAATTATTATGCTATTACATTGTAAATATGGCTATAAATTAGGTTTTTGTGTATAGAAAGTACAGTACGACTGTACATTATTAGTTAAAAGTGTTTATAAGAAGCAACCGGATAGAGCACGAGCGACCTCTAACCGGGATAGTGAATTTAACAAAGACAAATTTGCAAACTATGTTTTAAACAGATTTACGTGCCAAATGGGAAAATTGTTTCAATAGAAGCGTAGAGCCATTAATGGCTTTAATGCTGCACCATATTGAAGCAAACATTTTACATGTCCATATGAGAAAACCCAGTTTTTGTAAACGTAATTAATAATTTCTTGTTTGACAAAAGTACAATTTTTAGAGTAGCTTAGTAATAGCTTAGTGCTTTTGTTGAAACAGATTTTTATTTAAGTATGTTAACTGGTTAAAAATACGCGCCCAGAGTGGTCCCGCGGCCGCTCCATCCGGCGGCCTCTTAGTAAACTACATGGTCATTATAACTTTCAGCCTCCCCGTATGGAGAACGGATAGCCAATTTTAGGTACTAAAACTATAAAATGGTTTAATTTACCAAACAACACCAACATTAAATTTGTTTAGAAATATATTGGTAAATTTAATCACGAAAATTAAGTTTTTGAATCCCGTAGCGTAGCACGGGTACTGTACTAATTACATATATATATACCATAATCATATACATACAAGAAAATTTAATTGAAAAAGCAACTGTGTTGTTTCAAATCACTTTTTGTATGCATATAGATATTTCATTTCATTAACTCTTCTTTATTCTTTTTATAACTGATGATGATTATCATAGTATAATCTAAACATTTTGAGTTATTTAACCCTTTTCTATTGCCCTAAAAGCTGTATTTTAATTGCTTTTTTCTTTTTCCCGCGCCGCTTTGGCCACTGCCGACCAAAGACGACCAATCGCATAAGTTGATCGTAAATGTGTATCCAATAACAGTCCCAACAGCTGATTTTGATAAGACTGTTGAATAAGTGATAAAGGGCTATTATTTTACAGTAGGCAAAACATAGTAGCATGCAAACAGCTGTACAAACAAAAAGTAAATCACCATTATTTATTCATACAAAAATAAATGTTGAAGAACTGCGTAAAAAAGGGAACCCCGTCACGTTTCAAAACGTACTTCCACAACTTAGAATTCTAAACTGAAGGAATGAACAGATTTAGTGTATTACAAAAGTGTATTTTGCATTTTTGATGTTTACACAAACAAGACCTTACCTCATCTCTTAACAGGTTTTTAAAGTTTTCATTGTTGGCAAAGCTCATTTGAAGTTTTGTTAATAAGTAATCTAAACTACGATAACGATCTGCTAAGTCACATATTAGGATGAGCGAGTGCTTAGTTTATATCAAAAGCATTCATTATTATACTAAACAGAGGTCAAAATTGCCATTCTCATATTATTTTAAATATAAAGTTGCCAACAGAAAAGTTACAAACCAATTTTCGGTGTAGGCCTAGTTTTAAAATAGACAACTACCTACAAATTGCAGCAAAGAAATAACTCACTGTTTTAGGAGTGTACAAGCTGAGTAGATGGATTATTTAAAATATACAGGGTGTCTCAGACCACCCGTATCATATGTATATATCAAGAACGGGTTGGCCGACTTGAGTGAAACGAAAGATTGCAAATTTAAACCGGTTCAAAGAATTCAGGAAAATTATTTTCTACTTTCTAGTATACAGGGCGTATCAAAAACCGAGGGTCATGGGTTCAAATCTCGAAATTTTCAAATATAAAGGGGGGCCATGCTATACACCATTTTAAAGCTCTTTTTAAATGAAAAACAATGATGAAGAAAAAATTGAATTTTGTTGAGCCGTTACAAAATGGCCGCTGAAAATCTAAAAATAAAACTGAATTACGAAACGCCCTGTATTTCCATTAATATTTTTCAAAACGAAAATCTAATTAATGATTTTTACTTGTCACGACGTAAGCTTTCCAACGGTATACAACAACATGCTATTTCAAACACCTTAGCACCCACCAAAAAACCCCAAATTTTGAAAATGGTCTACTATGATTATCTAATTTTTTCAAATACTAAACCCTATTGTGTTGTATACCGTTGTAAAGGTCTATGTACGTAGACAACATTGGTGAAAGCTTTGTTGAAAAATGTTAACGCGTTTCAAAGTGGCGGCCAAAAACGTAATTCGTAGGGTATAATTGACCAAAACATTTAAAAAATGTATGTAATTTACACAAAACAAGTCAAAAGTAATGAATTATGATCTCTTGGTATACACATTTTCATCATATGCATCGGTACCGCGTAAGTAGACCCGTGGCGGGTTGGAATCATGACTCCGGAGTCATCTTCCGCTGGCGCGAGTTCGAGTCCACCAGCATGCCGCAGTCACCACTTACATTTGTAATGTGACTATACGACAACGCTAGGTAAAGGTCGAGGTTGAGTGGTAGAGAGGACTTTATAGTCCTAACTTCGCCTCGTTAAACAATACAAAGTTTATCTTGACCTTTTTTGCCATATTTTCATCAATAACTACATCATTGAAATAGACAAAGCTTGAAAAGACTAACAACGCTCGATTTTTCTGACTAACAAACTTGACCTAGATATCTACAACAGAAATATTTGTACCAAATTTCATGAAAGTCGGGCGAGAAATGCGACCTGTACAGAGTACACACATACATATAAATATATGTTCTGGGTCAGGATCTGTGCTCATGTCACGGTCCCGAGTGTAGGTTTTACCATGCTAACCACATGAATATCTCATTTTTCTAAATCAAATTCGATAATAAAAAATATTCGAAGTAATAAGGGAATTCGAGGAACAAGTAGAGCAATTCGAATTGAGAACGAGTGAACGGACTCATGTGTAAGTTCGGAAGGATTTTGTGTCAAAACTTATGGAAGATGAAAGTTAGCTATTAAAGAAAATACACTGACAATAATTTAGCACGTAGTAATGTTCTTCAATAAGCTATTTTTGCTTAGCTTATTTGAAAATATAAATCACATAAATATTATTTTGTAATATCTTGCAGTTACCGTTCTATCCAAGTGGTGGTGGAGCAGTTGTCGATGCACCCCTTCTTCCATGTCCCCTCGGCCAAAAGAGAGACCATCAGGGATCTTGCAGGGCAGTTCACCGAAGCTGATCAAGAAAACACTATAAAACTTTGATTTGTAATGTTTGTAGCATATTACTTATTGTTCTAGTTGTAATATAGATCTTAATTTGCATAATTAATCTTAATTGCTAAAGAAATTTGAAGACAAAAATGTTTCGACCAAACATAACCGAACTTTTAGCATAATTACCGCCTGGCAAGCGGGAGACCCGGGTTCGGTCCAAACATTATAGCTGTAATATGTAAGTGATAAATTAAATTATACAATCATTACCAACTATGGCTTATTCGTCATTATTTCACAAACCCCTAACAATAGGGTATCAATTTTGTAGTGCTACAAAATTAAATCAGAATACGATGAGCAATTCAATCTTACACGAAAAATCTATTAGCTATAAATATTTATCAGATAAGTGATTTCTAAATGGGTAGTGTTAAAAGAGCAATTAATTCAGATTTTTGACACTGGTCGTTAATGATTGGACAAACCCTACATTACAAATGTTTCTGTTAAAAATGTACTTTTGTCAGATCGGTATCATCATTTCTATTACAGGGAATTAAACCGTCACCAGCTTAACATACCCGAGCAGATTTGATTTGTCTTCAGTGTTTTCTTGGTGAAAAGTGGATGGTATCAATGAATTAGACATTTTTAAACTGTTCACTGAATTTTAATCCAAAGAGCTAGCTTTCGCCGGATAAGGCATCTTTAGTTTAATAACAAAAAAATCATCTGTACGAGTATAATTATGTTAAGTTGAATATCAAAAACAAAAAATATGTACAAAAATGAATTTGCCTTTGTTATTAAACTGAAGAAGCCTTAGCCGGCGAAAGCTACTAGCTCTTTTAAATTAAAATATAGTGGACATTTTTAAAATGTCAAATCCATTAACACCCGAGGAGTACAAATCATTTTAATTTGTTTTGCAAAGAAAGACCTACAACAACGGTGCTTTTACGACACTAAATATGCAACAAATACAGGGGTTTTAATATTTGTTTACGTTTTTTACTTGTGTTATACAGAGTGTCCAGTAATTACGGGGTCAAACCCCACCAGGTAATTGGTCAGGTAAGAATTAACAAAAATCTATCTGTGTTTTTCGTCACTTAATAGTTTTTAACTCCAAGGTCAATTTAGTTATAAACATAAAACTTTGCACACTTGTTAGTATAATTAAAATCAATAGTTGAAAATAAATTTTAATAACTTTTACTTCCAGTTTCAAAATGGCGGAATTATTAAGTTTTCTAAGCATAATAACTCAAATCCGTTAAACTTTATAGTAAATACAAAAGTATAACAATACGTGGCAAATGTTTTTATAAACCTTTTATTACCAAGTTTGTTGTGCTGCAATAAGTAACAACGGATTAATTAAAGTTTTCCTGAGCACAAACCTTTATTTGCATATGTTTCTTAAATGTAAATAGAGGAGTGTGTTCAGGAAAACTTAAACATCTCCGTTATTTTTTGTTGCAGCACAACAAATTTAGTCTTACAATGTCCATGATAACATTTGCCACGTATTGTTTATCTTTTGTATTTACTACTAAGTTTAAGGGGCCTGATTTATTAAGCTTAGAACATTTAATATGCCCGCTACTTTTAAACCAAAATTGAAAATTAGTCAAAGTTAATTTTTAAATATTAGTTTTAGATATACTAACAAGTGTGCAACACTTTAAGTTTATAACTTGGAGATAAAAGTTATTTAGTGAAAAAACACACACACACAGGCAGACAGACAGACGGAAAACTAAGTGAGATAGGCTCATGTGCTATTGGACATGTTTTGTTTATTTTGACTTGTTAAACCACCTGGTGAAGTTTGATTCCCTAATTATTACTGGACACCCTGTATAGTAGCTTAAGTTCATTCAAAAGACTTTGGTATTATACCACTATGAAACAAATAAACGCTTCCAAAACGATAACCACGTTCGAAAGCTATGCAGGAACAAACATATTAGAAAATAAGGGCCCATGTCAAATTGTGTAACTTCCTCCTTGTTCTTTGTTAGTTGTTGACGAAGGTAGAACCTCTGAAATTGAAATACTATTTCGAATGTTTTCCATCGTGTTTTAGTGAACAAAAGGAACACGACATTTAGGGATCTGGAATCTGAACAGGATTTTAAATGAGTAAAGGAGGTTATATTCCAGACCCCGAAACATCGTGTTCTTCTAGTTCTTAAAAAGCTGTGAAAACTCTTGTGAAGACAGTCGATTAAAAATAAACTTAAGAGTGCGCCGTAGTGGCCGTGACCTTGAATTTCGTCCCGTAAGAGTAATGTAAAAGCACGCATTTTCTTGAGACACTTCACGACTACAATTTTCGTCCGATTGTTTCCATTTTTATCATATAAACTTTGTTTTAAAGTGCATTATCTGTTTTAATTACTCCACTGAGTCGAATTTCCAGTTTATACTCGTATTTTATAATACCGTGACGTAAATCCAAAAGTTAAAGAAACTGTATATTTGAATTTCTTGTTTTACTCGTAAACTACCGTATTAAAATTTACAAACATGTGGTCATCGGAGTCACTGCATTACATTGTCACCGTTCAAACCCCTATTTCAAAAATATCTGATGGAAATTGTAGGCGTCTGAAGAAAATGATTGCTTTTACATTGTTCTTTTGGAACAAAACGCAAAATAGCCGACAGTACAGGGTTATTACAAATGATGTTCACGATTTCAAGTGTATATAAAATGTAGTTTTATATGATATACAAAGAAATAAAATGGTTACATTTTAAGAAAAACTCAAAAAGTTTCGTCACAAGTACTCATAAATATAAATTTTTGATACGGGTACCTATGTGTAACAACAGATGTCAATCCTATAATCAAGCTCTTGCCATACGTTGATAAGAGTGTCTTAACCAATTTTCCGATGGCATTGGTAATCCATTGCTGGATCTCAGATTTGCTTGCTAATGGTAATGGTGGTGTGTACACCTTATCTTTGATGTTTTCCAACAAGAAAAATAACACGGGGTGTTATCTGAAGATATTGGAGGCTAGTTCAGGAGTACGTCATCATTAGGATCTCAGCGTCCGATCCATGTCCCAAGCACAAAATATTTGCATTAGTAACACCCTTTTTTACAAATATGGCCATTTGTTTAAAAGTGTATTTACTACTTACGATTAGATTAGTTACTAAGAGGATCTTCATTAAATCTGGTTCTAAGAATTGGTTCCACACTAATAAAAAATGGTTAATGAGATAATCCATTACACAACAAGCTTTACTGTCTTCAAATTCAACTATTACACAACACGTACAACAATTGACTTTACAAACAGCAGATACGCACCAAAATCAGTACAAATAACACTTTATGAGTTTTTCTTTCAAACGGTACCAATTAAAATGGTCTAAAAGCAAATCTACCCAGTAATATTTATAATCATAATCAGGAACATCGTTTGTAATAACCCTGTACTATAGGCAGGTACTCTTAAACAGTTTCGGGGAAACCCTTGTGGATCAGAGACTCTCAGCTGTTTTATCTGGAAGACTGTGCCTTCATTTAAGGTGCAGCTGAATGCTGCCTCGCCAGCTGGTGCTTGTAGCACTTTTCACATGCAGTTAGTGCCATAGAAAAATATATTAATTGCAACTGTTTAGTGATCAAAATGTTAGAATGATACTTTGTTTGTAAGAATGAGAGGATAAAGATCAAAAGCAAAATTACGATTGCGATACGTTTACTGTACAAATAAATGTCTGTTTGATAAAAGGTGGTTAGGTCCGCACACCTTTTCTACAAATTTCTTTGTAATAATGCAATAAAATACTTATCTATTTATCTCCAGGCGTTTCGTAAAATAACCTCATCGTTTGTTTCAGAAACACTGAACACGTTATGTGATCGTCAGTGCGTTGTTGTTTTTAAATAGTTGATGGCTACAGTATTTGATTTCATATTTCAGTCCAAATCAAGTCCTTTAGTACGATTATATGCTTTCATTATATACAGTTCAACGCTACTGTGAATTGAGAATGCTACAAGAACCTTGTGGTTAACAGACATAGTTAGCCTCGGATTGCTTATATGATATCAATTATTATATTAACTCTCCTTAGCAATCAAATAATTCTTGTTTAAAGAATATTTAAATTCCGAATTAGTAAATCCATCCTCAGTTCTGTGTCAGGCCCAAGTTTAGTCATCATGTAAAAAACGTTTCATCCGGTGGTTTGAAAACATTTTATCAACCGTCATGAATGTTTGTGTGATATGTCAACATGATCAATCTGCAAGTTCAACAGAGACAACAATACTTAATTCATAAACGATTACACAATGGGAAAACTGTACTTTGCATGTGGTCTTCGCGTCCATCCTGCCCTGTCCCCTGGGCCAGGAAAGGGTCAATCATTATAAGATCGAGGAGGATTGTACTCATTGAATAAAGTTGCTATTTACTGTCATCATCACAATGCAAAAGTTGTTGGGTACGACAACCGTTCGAAGTTAAATTCATCGTCGAGTTTATCTTGACCTAACAACATCATCAACTGCTGTAGCACAAGCACAATAGCCTTTACTATTAAGAAGATACTATGCTAGTGAAGAAGATATTATCCAGGTCATTTCGGCTACAGTATTTAATTTCAAATTTCAACTAAAATAAAGTGGTAAAGTCTCTTAAAGAAAGGTTTCAGAGAGAAAATAGTACCATTTTACTGTGTCACATGCCCTGTCTCACTCTATTCTGTCTGGTTACAGGTGTGGCCGTGGTCCGGTGGAGTTGAGAGTGTAGACCCAGGAGGTTCTATGATCCTTGTGCCCACCCTGCCTTGTCCCCCGGGCCAGAAGAGAGACGATCTAGGCAAGTGCAGGATTGTGATTGAATAGCCCCTCACAAATCAACAGGACATCAAGCTATGAAAGAACTTTTCAAATCAAAAACATGAAGTGTTTCTTTAATTCACTTAAACTATAAAAGATCTTTTTTGCAAAACACTTACAGTGAGAGTTGATGTCTAACCCTCGATGCCAAATATAATACTATGTGAGCACAGCAGCATTCAATTCCATGGTGTTTATTGCTTGGTTCAAATGTAATCCTAGTTACTGTAAAACACAGTTTTACAATTTACACCACAGTTGTCACCAGGTAGTCGTCAGTAGTAACCATTTATTGAAAGCCCCCAATGCCATGGTATACCAAATTACCCAAGGTAAGCTTTTTATATGCCGAGTTGAAGGACCTATTTTCAAAATTTAAATACATTGCACTTAAATATATTGCATGTCTGACGACTTATTTACATACCAGGATATGAAACGATACCCTTCTTGAAAATAAGTTGTCAGATCAAGAAAAAGTAACGGTCGACCTGAACTTCGCACAGTTGATAGTAGAACCTAGTTAAAGTAACGTGACTTTTCCTCTCCTTCCCACAAAAGCAGTAAACACCACCTATCAGGCAAACTTAGCAACCGAGCAACCACCCACTCACAAACCCTCTTTCCCCCACCTGCTCCCACCCACCAAACTCATATTGTACTGTACTGTTACTCAGTAATCACGTCAAACTCACACTAACCTGTCACATTTTCACTTCACTCAAACCAAACTCACTTTCTAGGAACCGTCCTGCTCAAATTGAGAACGATGTACTCTTTTGTGAAACTGAGACGTAAGAGAGAGGATTAATGGACACTCTTATGAAACTAGAAACAGAGAGAACTACCGAGCTGGGAGATACAGAAAGGTTGGTCATGAACGTTTGCCCTCGCAAGCAAGAGTTCGGTTTGTCAACACACTTCCGAATTCAGTAAAGATTTCACCAATGCCAAAAGTTTAGTCGCAGAAGCCAAAACATAGGGTAATATAGTTATAATATGGTTTTATTACATGATTTTGGTTTGTTCACAATTCAAACGAAATTATGACACACTATTGGGAGACTAGGAAAACAAACAGACTAAAGTGGTAGACTGGGGGGTTTCGAGTGAATGGGGGTAAATTATGTATGTTTGAAAGGAATGTACATGTGAGATAATGCACATATTTAGATCAAATTGACGATTTAAATTCACGCTCGTTAACTAGAATATTTAATAAAATATATGTTTGTTTGGACGACACAAAAAATATTATTAAAACTTTACATAAATATACTTCTGATTAATTTAAATTGATCGATACAACATTCGAACTTAAATTTATTTGACAATTGATTTGGCCTGTGTAAGGTTGATATGAGACTATTCATCTAAACATGTGTTTCAATAATAACCATTATTATTGTTCACGACCGATTTCCTCATCGCAGGCACGAATGTCGTTAACAATCACACTTCTCTTTATATGTTAGGTATGGTCTTGTGGCTGGAATTACTTGCAACTATTTAGAATTTTAAATCTGCCTATGCAAGTTTACTGCTTTGTGGCCTCCTTCAGGTTTCCTTAATCTTCCCAAAATCTCGTTTTATTATCTACTGAGGCTTTTCTAATTTCAATACTACCTGACTCTGTCTACTAAGTAGTAGCTTTGAAATATGTACGAGATGTGATATAAATATCCAGAACTTGATATATAGTGTGAGATCTTTCATTCAACAATGCGTGATACACTTTTGATTGAGACGTGTTTCTTGATTCTGGCAATTTTTTGTTAATGAAAATAAATGCGAAAGAAGAGTAATGTGTTTGTGTAGTTTTGAGTAAATTGAACAACACTTTTGCCGAAACCTTTCAAATGTTACAAGAGGCTTTTCGCGAAGAATTTTTAAGCCGATCACGTTTTCATAAGACGTGGTACAAGAGGTTTGAAGATGGCCGAACAACAGAAGATGATCCTCGTTCCGGATGCCCTTCAACTTTAATCAATAAATAATTTTGTATGTTAAATGGCAGAAGAATGTACATAGTTCTTTTTATCATGTCAAGAAATTTTCACGAAAAACTTTAATAATGATGAAAATGTCGTGAAACATGTCATTTTGGGGATCGGGACATGAATTTTGTTTATGACGTAGAAAGAAAAGCCAATAATGACAAACACATTGCTCTTCTTTCAGATGTATGATACAATCCCACTTTATATAACAAGTCCTGGAACTGTTTGATCACACGTCTTATTTATATTGATTTAACCTGTCAATCTTACGAGCAGTTATAGCTGCACAGTGCTGCCAAGTGGTACGCAGGAGTGAGGAGTCAACGCACAGCTGGTGCCCGGATACGCGCACAGGTATGAGTATCAGCCGAGGTTGCTCGTATGAGTAGTGCACCTCATGCTGCTCGTGTATTATCTCAGCACATTGGCCCTTACTTAAACAATCAAGATGGTAGATAGGCCTACTCCACAGTCCACAGTCTACACAAGGTCGAGCTACGTCGATTATGCTCACACAGCGTTGATCAAGTCCCGCCGTTGGATGTGTTGTACGATTTGTTGTTTAATTACTTCACTGATTGGAGAGGTTGCACGCCATCACACGTTTTGGCTAACCTTCTAACGTATGTATCCGATACTTTCAGGGACCACATATGATTAAAAGTTTTATCAGATAATGTACTAATGGTTTAAGTTGAGGTCTTTGTCCATCGTGACCCAACAAGCGATCCAAAAGTAGTCATATTCAGGTGTTCACTAGCGTACGCAGGATTTTTGAAGGTGGGGTTCAAGGATCATGAGGTTCTTTTAAACCCCCATAGGGGTCTGGGGGATACTTCCATAAACTTCCACAAAATAAAAGCCGTTTTGGGGCTTTTATCAAGGGTCAGGGGAGGAGGTTCGGCGGGGACCGATTAGGAGTTCGACCAATTGGCTAACTGACGATGAGGGTAGAGTGGAAATATTTGAAAAAATGCTACTTGAATGAATTATAACCTGTGCAAGATCATGATGTCAAGGTGCGAGTAGAGAATTTTGCTTAACAGTTTTGTCTAAATATTGGCCTTATGACGATCACAATTGCTTGAAGTATAAATCATTTCACACAATAAAACATTGATTTATTATATGGACTTACCGAATTAGTAAGTGGAGGTCCTGTGCTGAATATAGCTTAACTTCGTCGAAAACTTTCATTCTACAAAACAAGGCTGTGCAAATCCAAAGCTAGTTCTTGTGAGATATGCCGTGATTACAACTAGGGGCTGAGATTCTCTGCCTGGTTTGTAAAAATACTATAATTGAAGTGCCATCACCTGAAACAAACGATAAGGATTAGTAATGTGTAAGAATTGGGAATGAACTATGAGTCGATGCAGTCAATAGTATGCGTATACTTGTACTTGTTTACTTGAATGTGTCCAGCGAGTAGCCTCGTGATGCCAATGTCATCAAAAGTGCCAGTATTACTCTGTAGTAATCTATAAACGTTCCTATAAAGTACGTAACTATGGAGTAATCTACCCACATCTATCTTACTGATTGACTTTGTGGGGAGGTTGCGCAAACTGAAGCTTTTCAAGAATTTTCATCCTTCAAAAACAAGCATTTCAAACCATCGCAAAATTGCGCTGGAGAGAGTCGTGCAGGCAAACATTCTAAGACCTCAAACTGTTGACACTCTCTTGCCTCTACATTCTAGAGACATGTCTCTTTTTCAAAACAAAATTTAATACCATAAGAGGTTACGACACACACCCTTATGAAACCAGAGGCAGGGACAACTACCGAACTGGGAGACACAGGACGGTAGTCCATGAGCGCTTACCTTCTCAGGCAGGTGTTTAACTCATCAACAGATTACCAAATTTGTTTAAAAACGCTCAAGTGCCCAAGGCATTCAAAGCTCGTCTAAAAAATGTGTTGTCTATTCAAGCTTTTTACAACATAGACGAGTTTATGGCGTTTAACTGGGAGACCTTGTAATTGGCTGACCGACTAGGGACTAGAGTGGGATAATTCGAATGAATGAGAGAGAGATTGGAAAAATTGTATGTATGAAATGGACTTAGATGAGAGAGTGAATGAACAATTTTAACAATCAACTTTTCTGACGGTTTTCATGCACTATAAAATGTTTTGCAATAAAAATTTATTTATGTTTTTATTTTCAAAAATTATTAGTTGTACTCGTAGTTAAATTTAGTGAAATCACCTGAAACAAACGAAAAGGATTAGTAATTTGTTAGATCTAAATATGAATCGATAAAGTCAATAATCTTCATACTCGTATTACTTGTATTTGTATACATACGAGTATATATCCAGAAGAGATAGCACACTCGAGAGATCCTAGTATAAACATTGTTGATATGAGTTGTCCAATTTAATTAAGTGTCTGAGAAGAACCCTAACAATTTGACTGACTGTGAGTCTTGATTTTATGTCAGACTGAGAAGAGTATTTTGAGTGTTGTTTTGATTACAAATGAGGTTGTTAAAAGAGGGCCAATTGAGTAGCTCACCCTCTGCCAATTTGACTGTGTTTTGAAGCTCAGTTAAATTGAAAAGAGAGAAGTATTATGTCCAGGCTCTTGGATGGCACCACGTACAACTTGAGGAAGTTTGTTGTAAACTACAATACATGTAAAGAGAAGTCTCGTTGTGCTGGAGAGGCGTTAACTCATTCATGGTTTGTGAATTTGTGTTGAATGTCTTGGATTTTAATTGTGGATTTCGGAATTTGGATTGAAGGATACTGGATTGCTTTTGGCAAGTAAGGCTGATTCCAGGATTAATTGGGTGGACATCGTTAATGCCTTTAACGCTTGGAATATTCACAATGAATCAAATAATAATTTTTATTTATAAATCGGACTGTGCATTTCTGCAGGTAAGCAGAACACTTTGCCATTAAGCATTATACTGTGGACATCAAAAACAGGCCTTCATAGGTACCGTACGTCTTTGTCCTCAATGTTTTGTAATCTTCTTACCAAGCCGACTAATGTGTTCACACCACTTAAGGTCACTACTTAACGAAAATCCTATACGGGGTGAGTTTTTAATGTCCCCCCTCAACATAACTTTTGAAAAGGGAAAACTGTTTTAAACCCTTTGAGGACTGTTTTTATAGGAGTCTGAAGTTTGTTTTGACGTACTATGCGTCACCTATTCCCCACCCAAAAATCGGGGAGGGCCTCCCAAAACTTTTAAATGGAAACCCCTGCTTTGTGGCCCCTCAAAAGTAAGGAAATTTGTATACAAATTCAAAGACGCAAAGAAATATTTGTTATCTTAATTAGTTTTTTGTAATACCCATTTAAAGATTGCAATAAATCAGCTTTATAACATCTCTATAACATAATCCCATAGGGTATTTTGAAGACAAACTTGTCATAAACACGTGTTTTATGTGGAATGTAGCATTTTAAACCTGGTTTCTTTTAATCTTTAAATAAGTATTGAAAAATCCCAATCGAGATTAAAATATTGTCTTTGTGTGGTAAAATTAGATGGAAATTTCTTTCTTTTTAGGTGCCACAAGAAGGGGGTTCGTATGAATTTAAAAAATGTGAGGAAAGTAGGACGTCAAAAACAAAAAACGTCAGGATCGAATAAAACATTCCCGAAAGGGTTTTAAAATTTGGGGGTTTAAAAAGGTAAGGGGCATTTAAAACTCACCCTGTATAATTGGCGTTGTTCTTGTGAGGTAATTGTGTTGAAAGTTTGGAATAAAATCTGCAGTTTTCCTGTTGTAAAATGTCGTAACATTGTTTACTTTGGTCGAGTAAAACCTTTATAAAATTTCCGCAATTTTCCTTCTTGGGCTCGTCTAAATAGTTCATGAGCGTATGAAGCCATAGCAACAGCCAAAAGGCAATCATGGTCCGCAAACAGACGTACGTTTACATAACCTCCAGCAGCAATATCTCCAGTCTCCAGGGACCTCGTTCATACTAAGTAGGTTAGACTAACTATTACTAGAGTACTACCGTTTTATTTAGTAATTGTATACATTTTGACGATACCCATTTTTATACTATGCAAAGAATCTTGTCAAAAGAATTTCTGTCTGTAACGTTTTTAAGGCATTTTGGGACGCTTATAGCTCATAATCGGCTAAAACTATGACGTTGAAACTTTATTTAAGGGTTAAGCCCATTATCCAGTGTGTCTAAAGCTACGAGTATATTTCATATCCTTACAACATCCACAATAAGTAAATGACAAGAGACCAAAGTGGGCTCTGAAAACGTTCAAAGGCGTTTTGGAACGCTTATAACCCAAAATCGGCAGAAACCAAATCGGTAAAACAATGTTTAGGGGTTTAGCCTATTACGTAGTTTGTATTTAGCTGCGTTTGGCGTCCATACAAATCCTTAAAATAAATGGCAGAAAACCAAAGAGGGCTCTAAAAGGTAACGGGATGTACAGTTAATGGGTGTGTTTTTATATGTACTGTACTAAAGTATTGTATTTTCAGTAAGCAATAGTTATGTATATACACGAGATTACATTTACTTTGTGGCAAATCTTATAAAGAAGAGTTTGAAATAAAACCTTTTAAAATTGAATGAACGGTTTGAGAGATATAGTGTTTTTAATGGAACTCTACACTCGGGGTATCCGCCATCTTGAATTGGCCTGGCCACCTAAAAGCTACGACTTAGAGATGGCCGGGATGGGTTTTAGCACCCCAACAATACTACCAAACAGTGGTGTGAAGGAAAATCTGTACTCCCAAATTATACCGTTTCGTTAAATTTGGGGACCTGGCCCATGGACTATAACGGTCTTAAGGTGTTGATCGAGAAGTAAGGCAATATTGCATTCAGCTTCAATGCGTCTATTTATACTTATTTTTCATTTATTTCCATGTGGTCAAATTTATTTCCAGTTGTTATAGTTTATTAAATTTCGAAATAATTTCACACAGTCTGATATATATATATATATATATATATATATATACACAATATATGTCGAATAGCTACAAAAATCTTTACATTACATGCTGATAATTGATCATGTACATTGTCAAGATTGGTTTGCTTATTGACTAGAGATGAAGAGACATAATGCTATATAATTAAATTTACTAAAAACTAGATAGCAGTTGTACTTTGCAATACTGACTAGTGTAACAGCAATAACTAAGACAAAGGTAGCAAAAAGGTTTACATTACATGCTAAAGATTTATGGGTTGATCGTTGACTTAACACGAAGAGACATATTAAGTCATATTAAGACATATTAATAAATGTAAAAATACAAGATACTAGTAATACTTTGCAATAACTAAAAAAAAGGGGTCATAGTAATACACTTAGGTAAAGGTAACAATTATATATCAGCGACAATAATAACAACAATTGATATGACAATATGATTTGTACAGTCACAAAGAAAAACAGCAGGACAGGTTGAAACACAATGTAGACTTTTAGACTTGCGTCAGAGGAGAAGTCTCTGGAAGTCTCGCTTGAAAGAAGCTGGAGATGGTCCTAAGAAGTCTAGCCAAGAGTAGACGACTTTGCTGGAACACAGTGACAACCACAGATAACAACTGGAGATTCCGTGGTTAAGAGGGTAGTTGGTCAACTGGTACCTCATTGTAAAGTCTAGTCTGTATCTGGTAATAATAAGGTCTACATCGTTCAAAGGTTTAGGACAGTCGATGATCCCATTTACCAGTTTGTGGAGAAAGATGATGTCTCAGATCCGTCTGGCAGGAGTTGTATGCCCAACTGTAGTTCTATAGCACGTACTAGTACTGTATTGACAGTGAAATAAAACCAAGTGTAAGGCCTAGCAATCTGAGGAACCGAGTTTGGATTCTGTTTAAGGTGTCAATTTTTATTAACGACCAACCACAGTAGATTTAGACAGTAGATCACATCGAATAAACATAACGTTAGTACAGAAGAATATACAACACAACATAATCTCTTGATTCCAAAGAAGAAAAACTATAAAATGTATTTTAAAACAAGCCTCTATCCTTTTTTACTCAAAAATATAAAAAACCTGACCTGTGCTTCAAGATTTTTAGTATCCATTGCTATCAAAGCTTAAGATCCTCGAAGAGTTCAAATAAAGCACCAAACAATTAAGTGTTACAGTCTGTCCAACATAAGCAATGTTCTCTATCTTGTACATTGAAATATACCCGGTAACGAAGTCTAGAGACTGATGGTATGATTTCAGTGATAGGTTTTTTATTTGCCGTCTTAAAGTTGGACACATTCTTGAAGATATTATCCGTGTCAACAACCGTGGCCAGCATTTCATATCATTTTGTAGGGACGAAAATATCCAGGAAAATAGAGCCAACCTTGCCAGCACCATCACATAGAGGCCAATAAATGTATTGAATGTATCTGAATTTAGTCTTCCATCAATTTGTACAAAGTTAGAATCCAACTCTGATAAGTAAAACATTAGGCCGTAGTTTACGACAAGTTGCAAACCGAAAGTAGATTTGATAACAGATACGTGTTGTATAAGACCTTCGCCGAGTTTGTCGATAGCGTTTATCCGAAAGAACAGATCTTGTTCCTCCTCCTGTGTATTGCAAGCAGATCTTCGTTGAAGGCGTTTTAAGCATGAGCTCAGTAGATAGACTCTCCAAGTCATGGAACACAACAAAGAGAAAGTAAACGTTTGACTTAACAAGACCAGAGTGTTATTTGCCATCACAAAGACAACTAAAGAACAACCTTTAAGTGATAACACACTCCAACCTATCAACCATAGAGTAAACCAGAATGACGTCATAAGGATGTATAACACTGTAATTTTAGTGTTGATCCCTCTCGAAATGTTTCTTTTTCGATCAAATTCCGATAAGCTTTTCATGCAACTACTCAATGCACCTGATTTACAAGCAATGTTGTTCGTCACACAAGAAGCCAATATGAATAAATAAATAGTCAACAAATTAAACTTTTCGAGCGGTCGGGATTCCCCGAACAAGTCCAGGAAAGTTGCCAGGAGAGTCGTAATACCGAAGAGTGCCGACATGAAGATTGAGTAGCAGCTCCAGTACTTGCTGAATACAGGCAAACCGGTTACATCAGGTTTAAGTGACAATGGCAGCAGCCCACAGAGTCTCATCAAATGAGGAACCACACGGCCCATCACTTTATACAGTACATTCACAGACATCTCGGAGTATAAGGACTGCTTCGACTGTCTGCAGACAATGTGCTGTGTTTATTGACTTACTCCAATCAACTGGTGACAAAACGTCGGTTATTTACACGTGTTTGCAGTTATTAATGAGTTATCCTTTGTTAGAATGCACAAGTGGTCTTAACTGACAATAAGTCGTTTTAATAAACTTTCAATTTATTGTGCAGTTAAGGATGTTTCCATGGATTTCGATGTCTAAATATATTCATTTGTGGGGCTTTCTATTGTTTATACGTATATGACTTACTGATGATTTAAATTAAGATTTGCTTTTAATCCCCCGCGGGCGGGGATTATTTAAAGGAAAGGAATAGCCAATTTTGGTAAAAATTAAAATGTTAAGAAGGCATGGTCCAATGTTGAAACACTTACAGCTTCAATGTAGTTAGTTTTAAACTGTTCATATTAGAGCCCGGAGGTAACTTCCGTGATGTGCCTTCTCGCGTTACGCGTCAACTCAGAGTTAACCTCCGTGTGCGACCCTGCTTCCAGCAGGTAAACTAACTATATGTTTGTAGTTCTATAGTGTTTTGTGTTTCACTTCATCTATTGCTTTTGATTCTGCTCGTCATACTGTTAAGCCATTTACACTAGAGGAGTACTTCCGGGAGCGCCCTTTGGAAGGTTAAACACATGGTCAGTTGAGCATGTTGTAAGATATAGTTGGTTGAATGTTAACAAAAAAATAGTTGATCTAGGAGGTTAAAATGTATTATCAAAATGTATATATTTGCTTGTTTCGCATAAAGAAAACCACTCCTGAAATTGGCGCCTATTTCAGAATCACCTGTATATCTCTGGGTTTGTATAAAGGTTATCCGAAACGTGTAAAACTAGAGTTCACGCTATCCTGTGGCTACATATGAAAATGTACCACAAGGATCAATATTAGGACCGGTTTTATTTTTAATATATGTTTACAAAAGCCTTAAATTTGGAACTTTGACCCAGTTTGCTGACGACTCAGTCATTACTTTTCACTCTCATTCAATAACCCAATCAGAAATTCAAACTTTTGATGACCTAAATTGCGTTCAATCGTTTTAAGGACATAACCTTAAAACTAATAATAATAAAGCTAACTATATAAATCTTTCTAGTTAAATAAATAATAAATCTTTAAATCTTTAATCTTTCTTAAAGTAAGAAATTAGCTTTTTAGCGTTTGTACAAATTAAGATCTATATAAATCTTTCCTTATCTTCTATTGAAAAAAAGAGAAAGCTACCTTTTTATTGGAGGACCTTTTAGAAGAAGTGGACTACAATTCCTCAGACTTTACATACAAAATCACATGGAAAGTACACATTAAAATTTGCCATCAAAATTGTCTTCTAACATGTATGCATTGAGATATTTGTCTCAATGCATGTTCTTCGAACGCCTATTTCGGCTCATACATCCTCATCTATCTTATGAATCACCATTTAGGGAGGCTGTTCCAAGCAAGAATTTAAACGAATTTTTATCTACAAAACAAGTTGTTCAAACAATTGGAGGAAAACGTTCCAGAGAATCATGCAAATCTTTATTTAACGAATTAAATTATTAATCCCTTCTATATATTTTCTAGAAATTGGTTTTTTATTTAAGTCTAAATTAAGTTCAGGTTCTGATATTCACGGCCATAACATCAGATACCCACCTTAACTACAGAAGCTCTCAACATAATACAAAATTATTATTTGAATCTCTCTAAATGAAGTGGAACTAAAGTTTTAAGCAATTTACCGGACCAAATCAAAATGAAAACCAACTTCATATATTTCGAAGAAAATTTAAAAATCATTAGCCATGAATACATTTACCAAGTTAAAAATTGAAAATAAACGTGATTTGACCAAAGGAGCTTAAGAACGGAAGATGTTACCCTGATTAAGATTTAATGTAATTGTTACACAAATGAAAATGTATTGTAATAAAGAGTTATTAATCGTCGTGATTCTCCGTGTATGGAGCTTTCCAAAGTGATGTTAGTCATTTTAACGTTGTTAGAAAAACCTACCAATTCAGCATAAGTACGTATTTTGTGTTCTCTGTTACAGTTGGTCAGTCTGATTCACGGCTGTGATTGGTTGTCCGCTTCCCAGCCAAATGATGGGCAGGTGTCACTGGCCGTGGACGTGCTTGGTTTCTCTATTTGTGTTTTTAATTTCCTAACGTTTTGGGCATGTCATGTAACTTTTAGAGGCCAAATTTTATAAATTAAATAAGTTTAAAAACTAAAGATAAATCCCATGTTATTTGGTGGAGAGTTGGTCAGTTTACGCCGATTACCTTTAGGCTAGCTCATTTCCTAAAATATGTTAGGCTAAAAATAGGTTTATCACAAATCTAATCACAGACAAGTCAGACAAACTCTTTCTTCCATAAAATAACGTATCCATATTTAACCCTCATATAAGAGCGCTATCTACTTTCTACAAAACCTATGCAAGCAGAGGGTTTGACAGTTAGGTCGAGGTGATTACGAAAAAGGGTCCCAATATATTTAATATACAATTAGTATACATTAGTATACCACTTTTTATAATAAGTATACCAACCGGAAGTGAATGGCGATCAAAATAATGTTTCAGGGCCAGGAACATATGAGCCCGGTCATACGTTCAAATGAATTGAAACCTATGCCAAAATTTAGTATGCAATTAGTATACCAGTTTGTACAATTGGTATACCTACGGGACCCTCAAATAACGCCTTAAAGGTGCCAGATTTAGGCGTGGCCAGTTCGGTCATGTCAACCAACGACCTGAAACTGTAATACATTTAGTATACAATTAGCATAGTATACCAGTCACACCAGTGCATACCTACCGGGACCCTTCAATAATGCCCAAAATGAGCCCAGTACAGCCCGGTCACCAAATTATTCGAACTGAATAACATTATTTATATATTAGTATACCAGTTTGAAATAAATTGTATACCCACCGACCCCAAATAACGCCTTAAAGGTGCCCGACTGGCTATTCTGGTCATGTCACCCAAAACACCTGGAAGTTACATTTAGGTATACTGGGTATAGTATACCAGTTTCCAATTGGTATACCTGGGCCTCGGGATCTCCTATAACGCCTTTTAAAGGTGCCCGATTTAGGCATGGCTGGAAGCCAAGTCATGTCACCAGATGACTCGAAACTGAAATAATATTTAGTATACAATTGGTATATAATTGTTCCAGTTCACAATTGGTATACCTAACATGGTTCCCAAAATAACGCTTATTAGTGTGCCTGATTTAGGCATGTACAGCCCGGTCAGTCCAAAACCACTGAAACTTGGTGTCAATATTTAGTATACAATTAGTATATATTAGCATACCCGTCGCGGACAATTAGTGTATACCTACTGCGACCTCAATAACGCTTAAAGGTGCCCGATTTAGGCATCAGCTCCGGTCATGTCACCAAATGACTCGAAACTGGTACAGATAGTATACAATTGGTATATATTAGTACACCATGTCTACCGGGACCCCTCAAATAACGCCTTAAAGGTGCCCGATTTTATGTGGTCGCCTGGTCATGTCACCAAATGACTGAAACTGGTGTCACGATTAGCATAAATAGTATATAATTAGTACACCAGTTTGCAATAATTGGTTACCTACCGGTTCCTCTCAACAACACCCTGTGCAGTTCGATTTAGGTACGCTTTTCAGTCCTCCGGTCATGTCACCAAAATTCCGAAACTGAAGTCACTTTAGTATACATTAGTATATATTTGTACACCGTTTGCACACTATATAATCACCGGGACCCTTCAAATAACGCCTTAAAGGTGCCCGGATTTGTGGAGGTTACGCCATCCCGTTCATGTTACCAAATGACTCAAATTGGTCAATATTTAGTACAACGGTATATTAGTGCCCAGTTTTGCACAATTACCTACCAGGACCTCTCAATGCCTTAAAGGTGCCCTGATTTAGCATTGGCCATCCCGGTCAAGTGTCACCAAATCATCCTGAAACTGGTGTCAATATTTATATACAATTGGTATATATTAGTACACCAGTTTGCACAATTGGTATACCTACTGCATCCTCTCAAATAACGCCTTGGGCAAAAGCCCAGGAATGGCCATCCCGGTCACTAAGTGTAATTAAATGACTCGAAACTAAAATAATATTTTAGTATATATTAGTACCAGTTTTGCACAATTGGTATACCTAATGGGACCCCTCAAATACCTTCAAAGTGTGCCTCATTTAGGCGTGGCTAGCCCGCCATTACACCAAATGACTAAAAAACTGGTGTCATATTGAAAAGCCAGAATTAGTATACAATCAGTATACTGTTTGCACAATTGGTATACCAATTGACCTCAATAACGCCTTAAAGCAATTCGATAGGCGTGGCCAGCCGGTATCATGTCAACAAATGACTGAACTGGTGTCAATATTTAGTGCTACAATTTAGTATAAACTCTAACCAGTTTGCACAATTGTATACCTACCGGGACCCTTCAAATAACGCCTTGGGGCAGTCTGATTTAGGCGTACAGCCCGGTCATTAAGCCCAAATGACTAGAAACTGGTGTCAATATTTAGAACACAAATTAAAGTTAATCAGTATACCAGTTTGCACAATTGTATACCTACCGGGATTTCAAATAAGCCTTAAAGGTGCCCGATTTAGGCTTGATCAGCCCGGTCAGCGCCTTTCACCAAATGACTCGAACTGGTTCAATTATTATTTAGTATACAATTAGTATATATTAGTATACCAGTTTGCACAATTGGTATACCTACCGTTTCAAATAACGCCTTAAAGAAAAGCTCCTCGATTTAGGGCGGTCCAGTCTGGCCGTCACCAGATGACTCCTCGAAACTATGTCAATATTTAGTATACAATTAGTATATATTAGTGTTGTCTTATTTACCAATTAGTATACCTACTGCGACCTTCAACAAATAACGTTTTAAAGGTGCCCGATTTAGGCGTGCCGCTTCCCGGTCAGCGTCACCAAATGACTCGAAACGTTTAAACATTTAGTATACAATTAGTTAAAGGTATTATATAGTTCCAACAAATTAGATACCTACCCGATCTTCTTCCCTCACAACGCCTAAAAGCCCCGATTGGCGTGGTCAGCCCGGTCACAAGTCACCAAATGTACCTGAACTGGTGGCTCATTATTAGTATACAACCTAGTATATATTAGCACCGTTTGTACAATTGGTACACCTACCGCAACCTTCAGTCAACGCCTTTAAAGGTGCCCGATTGGCGTATCGCTTCCAAATGGGCGCATACCAAATGACTCGAAACTGGTGTCAATATTTAGTATACAATTAGTATTAGTATACCAGTTTCACACAATTGGTATACCTACCGGGACCCCTAAATAACGCCTTAAAGTCTGATTTGTGCTGCCATCCCGGTCATGTCACCAAATGACTCGAAACTGGTGTCAATATTTAGTATACAATTAGTATATATTAGTATACCAGTTTTTGCACAATTAGTATACCTACCGGGACCCTCAAATAACGCCTTAAAGGTGCCCGATTTAGGCGTGGCCAGCCCGGTCATGTCACCAAATGACTCGAAACTGGTGTCAATATTTAGTATACAATTAGTATATATTATATACCAGTTTGCAACATGATTAGTATACCACCGGGACCCTCAAATAACGCCTTAAAGGTGCCCGATTTAGGCGTGGCCAGCCCGGTCATGTCACCAAATGACTCGAAACTGGTGTCAATATTTAGTATACAATTAGTATATATTAGTATACCAGTTTGTACAATTGGTATACCTACCGGGACCCTCAAATAACGTGCGCCTTAAAGGTGCCCGAGGCGTGGCCAGCCCGGTCATGTCACCAAATGACTCGAAACTGTGTCAATATTTAGTATACAATTAGTATATATTAGTATACCAGTTTGCACAATTAGTATACCTACGGGACCCCTCAAATAACGTCTTAAAGGTGCCTGAGGCGTGGCCAGCCCGGTCATGACACCAAATGACTCGAAACTGGTGTCAATATTGTATACAATTAGTATATATTATATACCAGTTTGTACAATTAGTATACCTACTGGACCTCTAAATAACGCCTTAAAAGTTCGATTTAGGCGTGGCCAGCCGGTCATGTCACCAAATGACTGAAACTGGTGTCAATATTTAGTATACAATTAGTATATATTAGTATACCAGTTTGCACAATTGGTATACCTACCGGGACCCCTCAAATAACGCCTTAAAGGTGCCCGATTTAGGCGTGGCCAGCCCGGTCATGTCACCAAATGACTCGAAACTGGTGTCAATATTTAGTATAACAATTAGTATAATTAGTATACCAGTTTGCACAATTGGTATACCTACCGGGACCCTCAAATAACGCCTAAAGGTGCCTGATTTAGGCGGGCCAGCCCGGTCATGTCACCAAATGACTCGAAACTGGTGTCAATATTTATATACAATTAGTATACCAGTTTACAAATTGGTATACCACAACGGCCCTCTCAAATAACGCCTTAAAGGTAAGGATTTACCAGCCCGGTCATGTCACCAAATGACTCGAAACTGGTGTTCATATTTAGAATTATACAATTAGTATACCACATTACGAAATTAGTATACCACATACAGCCCTCTAAAATGGGGAATCAAATTCGGGTAAGGCATGTACCTGGCCCGATCATGTCACTAAATGACTCGAAACTGGTGTCAGTCTTTAGTATACAATTAGTATATATTAGTATACCACATTAGAAATTAGTATACCACATACAACCCCTTCTAAAGTTGAAAATCAAAGGCAAGACAAATTCTGCCAACTGGGAATGAAACGGAGTGTAGAGTAAATCAAGTAAAAAGGCCTCGTTTTAGTATTTTCAGCATTTTACTATCTCTCTCCACTTTCTGCTTCAAGAGTTCACCGTGGTATTGTACGGTAGGAGTGTTCCCTGAAAAGAATATTTTATTTTTCTAGTCTTAGAGTAGTCTTCATCTAGTGCGGTTGTATGTGGATCAGTAGTCAACTAGTTTTTTTATTGTTTAGTTTAGTGGCTTGTGTTGTAGAATATATGTAAAGTAGGGTTCTGATTTGATTTATAAAATTAGGTTTACTTTAAATATTTATTTGATAAGTCTATTCGATGACGAACCCGGGAAGAAAAGCTAAAATTCCACCGGACGACTTAATTGCTTGTATTAGTAAATTAAAAACGGATTTGTTTGGCAACGGCAAAGTTGTTGGGCCATCAAACTCTGTATACCGTGTGATTTCGGATGGATTCAATAGTGAAATTTCTTACGCTGTGTACGTTTTATTAAAACGAACAAGTGAACGGAACAAGTCCCGGTAGGTATACTAATTGTGCAAACTGGTATACTAATGTATACTAAATATTGACACCAGTTTTGAGTCTGTCAGTGACAGGACCGGGCTTGCCACATTGCCAAGAAACGAATTTGATCACCATTCACCTTCCGGTTGGTATGTTTAATTATAAAAGCGTATTCTAATTGTATACTAAATATTGGGACACTTTTTTGCGTCATTTCCGGTCTTTTTTTTGACCGGGCCAGGTAGGCTACATGCACCTAAAGAATGATTTCGTTGAAAAATCCCGTTGTTGTGCTCGGCGTCATGTTTTCCTTGGGCGGACAAATTCAGCCTTTCTCTGCGGTGACCACGGAGGCGGACCGTCAACTCTTGATTTATATGGTTTGCAAACTCTGAAGCATAAATCATAAGTGTTTACAAAACACTGTCCTGGTCAGGCGAAACCGACGCGCAGTGGGGAGAACTAAAGCCGGCCACTCACTATTTATTTATTAACCAACGGTAAACCCATTTTACATATAATATTTACATAAGTGAATTACTTCAAGGTGGCATGCATATGCATATGGTCGGACTTTTCCTCGAGCCAAACCCCGTCGCGAGCAGCGAGCAGGAAGAAGGGAGGAGCAAAGGGTGTTTCTAAGGATGCAAATTCTTCCCCGTACATTTTCCCGAGCCAGACATCAGATCGGACGGATTCTGCGAGCAAAGCACCGAGCAGTACAAAATGGAGAAGGAACACACTCTGTAGCTGTATTGCTGTCCTACTGCGTACATCTACTTTCATGAATACGTATGAATAAATATAAATAAATTTATAAAACAGGCTTTTCATACACTGTCCAAATTACTTAAAACATAGTTTAAAACAAACTACTACATTTCATATTTTTAAATTTTATACATTTATTTTTACTCTTCTTTGTCTTCATAACTGAAGATGTCTACCATAGTGTATTTGTTTCTGTATTTAAATAATTAAAATATGTTTTTAGTGGTTTCATCCAAAAGATTTGTTCATAGGGACTTTATAGCTCTCTCTACCACTTCTACTAAATAAGGTCTTCAAAACTATTGATGCTTCCAGTATCACTGAAAATGAGTGAAGTTGCTGATTCCTAACCTAACCTAACCTAACCTAACCTCTCTATCTATTTTGACACCGGAAATCATTCATTCGAGAATTTCCAGAGGAAACAGGGATGTTAGCTGTTCTGAGTAAATCACCACAAAGAAAGTTACAAACTAAAAAAATGCTAAGAACGGAAATAATGTTCTGTAAACTTTTAACATTGGCAAAACTCAAAAGCTTATAAGCTCACAGAAAAACGTTTGGGATCCTGTACGGCGAAGTGGATTTACAGCTTTTGTTTTGTAAACAAGTTGCTGCAACGATAGTTTTAGTAGTTCTCCTTCAGTTGTTACCGTTTCTTTCTGGCTGGCTTCCACGCATAGTTCCACGCAAGTGGGTTTATAGTGTTTGTTTGTTTGTCCCATAATCGCTATTTTGAGACGCTGACCACTCGTTCCTTGTAAGTGACAAGACAATATGACTGACCGACTTGGCCACTGGACCGACTAATTCAGTCGCATGATTCATTTTAACTTATAAAGCTCACTTTTAAGTATTGTAGTTGAGACAAAACCCTTGACTGTTGTTGTATCGAAATTGTATTTAAGAGACCAATGTAAAGAGACTAAATTACAGTACCTTCAACGTTGTTACACTATATCAAACACTGACAGTACCCGTGCTACACTACGGGATTTAAAAAATGAATTTTCGAGATTAAATGTACCAATATATTTCTAAAATAATTCAATATTTGTGTTGTTTGATAAATGATAATGTTTGCCTTTTAGTTCACCATTTTATGGTTTTAGTACGAGAGACATTCAATAAGTAAAGAGACAAACTGTTCTAGCCACATATAAAATCAACGGTTTGACTTAATAGCTATCGAAAATGTTAGTTGGCATCCCTGTGAACATATTAAACGATTTTTCTAGTCATTATTGAACTTTTGTTTATCATTTCCAATTGTATTTAGAATGGCAAGTCCTCTGAGAGATTGCGTCTAAGAAATACGACGAGCCGACATAAGGTTTTGTTTTCTGAAGGAGCAAAACCATCATAAATCTACTAAAGGTTGATAAAACAATACGGGAAAGGTTGAATGAACCATGCAAACGTTTATAACTGGATAGACCGTTAAGAATTTTTGGAACATAAATGTGTATGATTTGCAACGCTTTAGCCAGCCATCACACGTGTCAAATGAGTTGTTGAAAACATAGTCGACTCGCTTATTCAAGAAGATCAAAGAGTTATTGTGAGTCAAATAGCTAGAATATGAAATGTAAGTGTTATGTACTGGGTACATTGTATACTATCTGAACCGAAAAGGTAAAATATAGTAGAAAAATGCATGTTGGTTCCTGAAGATAACTGATGCTCAAAGATGTCGGTATTTTTTACGCCAACTACACTTGCAGTGCCAAATGAGGGTCAAATTAATTGTCTTTAAATACACATTTAATCGTTTAAAATGCGGAATTTCGTTTAACACTGGATACCATTCTAAACTGAAATATTTTCCTGATACAGGCATTGATCAATGACTAGTTACAGGCACTGCTTTAAATATTGAATTCCTGGTTACTTATGTAAATATGAATCCATTGTGTTATCTATTACAGTTTTCATATTAACTGACAGTTTTAGTAAATTAGTAACCAAACTATATGATTAATTCATTTAACTAGGAAACTTATAAAAGCTTGTTTTATTACCTTAGATGTTTATTTTTATGTGTTCCCTTGAGACGTGATATACAGAATTTATTCAAAAGTTCTCCCATCTCAACTTTGACAGAGGCACAATCATGAAAACCCCGTTGGAGAATGTTTTACCTTTTTTATCTTTATGGTCCTGAAGATGACATACTTACTTTGCGTCGCCTACCCTCCACTCAAAAGACACGCAGGAGAGGATAGTGTTCTCTCTAAATGTTTTAAAAGCAACTCCACCCCCTTTGTGGAACCTAAAAAAAGTTGTACACAAATTCAAATCATTTTTATGTTATACTCATTTAAAGATAGCCTATTTACGTTGGCAGGTTTAAAATGTCACACTTCACACATAATTTCTTTTGAGTGCCAAATTGTTCTGCATAATCCTCTAAGAGGTTTTGTTACAAGGTTGTGATATTTCATCCAGAGGCCTTTGTGCCTTGCAGAGAGTGGGCCGGATAAAGCGGCCGCGGGCCTTCTGGGCACGTGTATTTATAACTTGCAGTAAAAACTGCAAACGATGTTTTGACTGGTTTATATACTTAAATAAAGATGGGGTTTCACTGGAAGCATAATGCTATTAAGGCTGATTTACATAAACTCTTACTTTCATCAAACAATCAACTTGTTTACGTAGTGCAAAGTTGATTTTACCACAAGAAAATAAAACTGGAAATTTCGTAATACATATTTTATTTGACAAAGAGGTTTTACTTGTCTGCTTTTATATGTTTAGAATTAATCGCCTTATGCTTCCAATGAAACATAGCATTAATGGGACTCTGCTTCCAGTGAAACTTGTACATTAACCTACATAAACAGTGTTAGCAAAACTTCCATATATTAAATCCCTATCTACGCAAAACGCTACCCGACTCTATCCGGCCGCCTCTCTAAAGCTTAAAAATGTGTATTGTATTAGTATATAGCTGAAGTTTTCAGTATCCAGTACATACAGGTTTTGGTTTTGTCCCTTGAGTCAAAACAAGACAGTGTAATGGGAATTATATTAAATTATCAGATAAAATCAAATCCACCACAAGGAAATTTAATATTAGGACGGTTTTCCATGCAAACTCAAACTTAAATCAAATTTGATCAGCTATAAATAAATACAACAAAACCCAATTCTACAAAATTCCCTGTGTAGACTGCAATCAAGTTTATATTGGACAAACTGGCTCTTTTGTTGAAAACAGAATAAAACAACACAAAAGAATTTTCAAATGCCAAAGAGAAGAGAGTAATCTTGTATAGCACAAAATTAACAGCAATCACAGAATAAATTTTGAAAATACCGAAATGAAAGCTTTATATACACGTAATCTCTTGTGCGACAAGTACCTATGCGTCCATTTGGCAGCCATATGTATTAACCTATCGAACGTATTGATATATTGGGGCTGATATCATTTATATTAGTATTTATAGATTTATTAAGATGAAAATAAAGAAACAAAGTAACGTTTTAACATGACTTTATTCTGTACACGAAATGGATGTTATTTTTCTATTAATAATAGTTTAGGCAGATTAAAATTTGTTCAAGAACGAGATCATGGGTTAAGGCCCGAAACCGGTCGTGCATATAATGAAGTCATGTTGAAAGGATACGCTGCTCCTTAAATATTCTTCTCGACTTATTAATTAGTCCTTAATAATGAACAAAAATATATGTTTCGTCATATATCAATATATTAAATCCATATGAGTTTTGACATTTCGATTGAGTTTTTTGTACGGAGTTAATTCTTGGATAGTAATATTTTGATTTCCTCTTACCCTTTGTAATTGGTTTTCATGTATACACATTAAATTAACATTCCAAAAATGTTTTATGATTAAATTTTTAGTATAGATAATGTTTGGTATATGACGAATCTGATACATTGGATGTATAGATATATTTGATTATCGTGTTGATACATTGGGTTACGATGTACACGGAAATTCGATGTATCAGTACGTTGTAAGACTTAGTCATCTCTACTTGCAGACACTACATAATAAGGGTTCGAGTCCCGGGCGCAGTGATAACTCTTCACGATTGCTACTCCCCGTGGTTTGGAAGTCACGATAAGCCGTTGGTCCATTCCATTGGTCGTTGGGCTATAATTAATGACCCAATCTGGGGAACAGTCGGCCCTAGTTTGTAATAAGGCTACACCTCATCGTCCATAAAAAATACTCAACACAGTCATTATTCATGACGACCACTGATTGCACAAATATATATGTATATATTTGAAAATAAAAGAAATTGGTCAAAAGTAACATGAACAGCGTTATTTTCTAGTGGTAAAAGTATGACAAAAATAATTCTATGAGTTTTGAGTTTACAATAGATTTGTAAACTCGAAAAAAAGAAAGAGTTTTGATTTTTTAAACTCAAAACTTATAGTGTTATTATTTTTCTTTCTCTACTTGTACCACTAGAAAATGGCTTTCAAACAGCCGAAACGTGTTGTGAACTTCTCACTTTTGATTGCCAATGCAGTCTTTTTATTTTCAAATTATATACATACTCAACAAAGTCATTCTTCATCCCATATTCACCTTAAAATACCTCTTGGAGTGGTCGGTATCGCAAATCAAAGTATCAAAGTATCCATTGTTATGTTTCAAGATATTGGCTTTTAAGTGTTTTATAAAAACCAATATCAGTGTTATAATAAATGGTCCTTTCTTTGACAGTTCACAGAGTATATCCAGTAAACTGAAGAAAACATTTTTAGATTTCATTCAAACTAATGCACGCTTTTAGTTTGGTACTTCCCTTTGTTTTGTTGCAACACTTTGGTCAAATAAAACAGTAAAAGCTAACACTGGCTGTATATTAGTTATTCTAATACTTCACTGGTACTGTCGTCATGGCTTGTCGTCATTCACACTAATTCGAATAATGAATTTAAATGTTGAAATGGCCAGTCATCAAGTTTAGCAGTTGAATCTGCCATTAGCTCCTAGAAGTTTTGCTTGCCAGCATTCTTTGATGGGGTTAACATGGTAATTTGTTTGACTCATGAATCAACAGGTGAAACTCACTGTCAACCGTCATCGATGACCTAAGCACTATGCACATTGCACAAAGCAGATCTTGTCAGTTGCGATACTACCAAACATAGCCAAAAGCGCTACTGTCAATCTTAGTTGATTTCCAATAAAACAGAAACAGTTTTCATTTATCAGATTTAAAAGTCCGAAATTCTTGTATACACTATTTATTAAGATTTGTCTTGTTTGACTCTATGGTTTTGTATAGTAAACAAAAAACAGTGTCAATAGTTGTACTTATTTTGAAATAAGAAAGTTGTTTATTTCCTGTGTCCAAGGAAACCTAGTTAAGTAAATTTAGTAAATTATATAACAATTCAATTGATGCCCAGTGCTCTGAATGTCAAAGTGCAAAAATTCAGATTAAATCATTAAAAACAAATAACTTTAAAACGGTAGGTTCCAGAGCAACGGGAGTTGCTTTGATAGGTTGATAGAGTAACACTCTACTATACAGGGTGAACTTTGAATTAATTTACAGTATTGCTACAATTTGGTAGGTAAATCAAAGCTTTGAATGGCCACCATTTTGAAACGGACTGTCTGATAGTTAGCTGGTTAATAAACTTAACCTAGAGATTTGCAAAAGTAAAATTTATACTGAATATCGTGAAAATCGGACCAAAAATGCGACTTGTAGAGTGGTCACACACACATGTTTGTAGTTATATACATATATAATTGATTCATACAGTTGATTTTATATATCCATAATGATTTACATTGAAAGTATTTTATATACCCCTAACATAATACAGTTTGATAAAACAATACATTTTTGAAATATCCTTTACAGAATATATGAATTACTCCTGAAGTTTGTTTTGACATACTTTGCGTCACCCACCCAAAAACCGGGCGAGAGGTCAATCCCCCAAATTTTCTAAATACAAACCCACCGCCTTGTGGCATCTCAAAGGAAAGGAATTGTAATACAAATACAACGACGCCAAGAAAAATTGTTATCTCAACTCGTTTTTTTGTAATACCCATTTAAAGATTATAAGAAATCAGGTTTAAAATGTCACATTTCACATATAATTTTTTCGTTATGACAAATGGTTTTTAAAAGTCCTCAGATGGAAATATCACAATCCTGTAAAGTATTTTGAAGAAAAGTTATCATGAAGGAAGTTTTGTATGTAAAATGTAGCATTTCAAGCATGATTTCTTGTAATCGTTAAATTAGTATTACAAAAAAAGGGTCGAGATAAAAACTTTCATTGCGTCGTTGAATTTTTATTAAAATTCCCTTTTTTTAAACTTAAGAAGGAGGGGTTTTGTATTAAAACAATCTGAGGGGCCCGGTTTTAGGATGGGGGTAGGTGACGCAAAGTATGTCAAAACAAACTTTAGAATGTCATAAAAACATTCCCTAAAGGGTTTTTATAAATATTTCCTTTTTTCAAAAGTGAAGGTGAGGGGGGACATTTTAAACTCACCCCGTACATGTGTTTACATATACTGTAAATATAAAGTTTGCCATTTGACTGAGAAGGTGTTGGGAAGCAAAAAGCTGCAAACTGCACCTTTCCACAACGTTTCGTTCTATTTAGTTAGAGAAATAAATAGCTCTATTTTCAAGTACAATTCGCTAGTAACAACGACAGGAAAATAATCAACACACCTTTTTATATTTAACATTTTATTATTAAATTTAAAAGATCAAATAAAATACAAACGAGATGAGAAACTAGACTCACTAATTCACTAATATTTACAAAATTCAACATACACTATAAATATAACGAAACAATACTATAATGCGCAAGAGAATACTGTAAAGTGGTCAGGTCTCAGGTCTGCTAAGATTGTGATGAACAAGTCTGCCGAATCTGTTCAAAGCAGGAAGCTGTGAAGCTGTACCAACAAGGAATCTCCCACGCTCAATGAATTCACACCATTTCTTGGACCCAACTCTCGAGAGTTCAGCATTCAGCATTCGTTGTGATTCACAATAAATTTGGCAAAAAAAACTGAACAAAGTGGCTTCTAGCACCAATACTTAAGGATTGGTCATTGTTTATGTGAAAAGAAAACAGTGAAGGAAGTCTACATCAAAACTAACCAAGCGCATGGACTTTGGGTTTTAAAGGAATTTACTATAAAAGAATTTGAGAGAGTAGATTTTGTTTGAGATTGAAGTTTTTGCAATTTTATCTTCTCTTTAAAAATCATCTTTCTAAGTATTAAATCAAACTGTTCACGGAATGATTTCCTCTGGCACGGTTTAGATGTTAATAATTCCTTGTTTCATGCAAAGTAAATGTTGAAATACATTTGGTAAATCTGATAACATTTATATCATCAAAGACAATCTGAAGATGTGTTTGGTACAGACTGGTCATACTTCCATTGTATTTATTTTAAATTATTGTATAATGATAATAAGATTAAATGACATAAACTCGTCTTTGTGTAGTTTAGATATTACGTAGATATGTATATAGATATTATACAACACATTTTCAAAGTTGGACAAATAATCAAAACCAAACCACTTTCTTGATTCCATAATCAATATCCTTTGGTATTTCAGCTTTATAAAGTTTGTAGCCTTTGAACACGTTTACTGCGTTATTTCTACACATATTTAAAAATTAACGCAGTGAAAGTTTTAATAGAAAACCAAAAGTCTGTAAGTGCGATTTACATTCTGAGAATACTTAGAACTAAACAGCTAGTAGTGGTTAAGTAAGATTAGCTGTTAAACCACAGAATGCTAGAGCATAAGGAAATGTGCTAGTGTAGGGTTTGAAATGTTCCAGGCATAGAATATAGTGAAACCAACATAACATTAGTCTTGGGTAAAAGCAATGATTATCTACACTGTACTCGTACCAGGGTAAAGTTGTGTTGGTTAAGCCACAATAAATTTAGCTGTTTGCACATTTCGATCACAATATAGATCGACTTCCTCTTGGAAAGGACAAGAAAACACCCAAACACCCATGAAGGACAACAGTGGATCGTGAACGTAAAATAGATCTTTTTAGGAGAACAATTTTACAAAATAACTACAAGTAGCTGTTATGAGAATCATTGCAAAATTGCTTTGGATTGAATTTTGTTTGGAGTTTGTTGCTGACCATGGAGTTTCTGAGGTTGAAATATTATTGCGGATGTTTCTCATCGTTTTTTAGTTTTTTAGTGAACAGAAAGAACACATCGTTTTGAGATTTAGAATCTGATGATTCTGACGACGGGATCAGATTCCAGATCCCAAAACGTCGTGCTCTTCGCATTCACTAAAACACTTAAAACTTACAATATATTTCTCACAAATTAGCCCTTTAAAATGGTGTTTGATATCGTTTAGATTCTTAATATTTTAATTGAACCCTTGAATTTCCTCCCAACGCCTTAAAACAATTGCTTTATCAGCCAAAGCCAAAACATTTTTGAGTCAAACGATTACAAGTTACAGGAAATAACTTTGTGAGTTCAATATGTTCAACTATCTGCACCGATACAAGTTTATTCGGCTTCGACCACAAATGGTTTTGTACACACTGTTGCCCTTGTTTCCAACTCTTACTTAAAATCATAACTGGCTAAACTAAGTAGAGAGAGAGCTTAGTCGCAAAATAAGAAGCGAAGCAGACCTTCTTCACCACGACTAGATCACCTATCCTGTGGCTTCCAGAAATTCCATTTGGATTAACTATTGACTAAATTTCAAACACAAATCATAACAGTAACACAATCTTGTAGTCGTGTCTGTTTTTAAATTGTTCTGTGAGCATGTAATCCCTACAATCACGCAAGGAAGTTCATAAATGCACAACTCTGCTCGTTGGAAATGTGAAAAATTTTGCCGTTGCAAAAGGTTGATACAAAGTTTGAAAACCCTGATAATTAAATTCCTGTCGGACGATCAAACTTTGATGATTAAATCTAAAACAAATTTGACACGATATGTTATTGGAAATAATCTCAAAGTTGAATTTCACGCTCAGCCACTTACACTACAGTACTTAGGCTTTACCCTCGTGAGACGACCAGCAACCACTACTGGGGGACTCACGCAGGTCAGTAAAGGCGCTTGTAGGGCAAAGAAGCTTGTTCTGAGGAGAGAGCTAGGTCTTGGATTCAGTTGGTGAGACAAAACTTAAACGTCTTCCAAGATTTGTGTTAGTTAATTCGCCAGTCACTTTGGGCATGCAGCCTGTGCGGCAGTTAACTATCGACAGTTGGCTGAGGCGGGGCTCAAACCGGCGAACTTTGAATCTGCAGTCTCGCACGCTACCGATTCAGCCATCCCGCCAGGAACGATGTTCCAAATTAATTTTCAAATAACTGCTCATCAGACGAAATGGTGAAGGTGAATTTTATGATATAGAGGATGAATTAAATTAAATTCAGCAATATGTGCTACAAAGTCTTTTTAACTTTTAGTGAAAAATACTACGACCTTTTTATGACTTCTCATATTTATAAGCATCAGATCGCTGCCGTTTTCACTGAACGCGTTCACTAGGAAGATGACGCTTAGGTTCTGTGTAGTACCCGTTTCTGTGTTGGAGTACCGGTACGTCCAACGCATTCCATGATTGTGTTCTTCCATAATCCATAGAATTTTCCATAATCCCATCCCGTTCTACAATCACTACCTTGAGTTCAAACTTAACAGCGCGTCCGTTTGGAAACTCTAATGGTTGTAGAGGAGTCTAACCTCCTTCCCATACTCAGAAAAACATAAAGTACAACATAAAAATATATACACAATATAATAATACATACTCGTATACTACATTTGAAAAAATGGGAAATTTAACCAAAAACATTAAATTTTGAACTACTTTTGTTCCTCACTGAAAAACAAGCTTCTTTACCGCGTTATGCCTTTTTCTATATCACATATCACAAGATCCAGCTGTCGTTGGTAACACAGGGATACAAAACATTACGTTGAGCATATTTGCAGGAACTGGATAATACGACTTGATAAATAAATAAATATACTAGTGCAAATACCATTGGTGTAGCTATACTCGTAAACAAAGTAATCCACTAGCTCTTTTCGGTAATAAAATATCATGCAACTGTTATGTTGTTTGTAGCTTAATTATGTTTTAGGTTGTCCATAGTATAACATGGGAGAACTGTAATTTAATCATAAGTTTTATATTGTTGACAATATTTTCTTGAGGTGTAACTACCGAAAGTATTTCTAATCACGTTATTTTATTGAGTACCAGACCGAAAGAATTGCTTCGCCTAAAAGCTGTTGGACTACTTGATTGAGTAAAAAATATTTAATAAATAAAATAGCTTAAACAATATTCATACATTATCTTTCGTATGCTCAAGCTCTTTGTTTCCATAAAACACCTGGTATGGTATTTGGTCTAAGTTCTATGTACAGTCTTGTGTCTAACGCATCGCCTTTCAGAGGCTGCGAGGGTTGGAATGTTTCAGGAAAGACTCACTTCTTCCTTTAGGACGTGAACTGCAAAACGTACATATATACCTATATATATACATACGGTTTCATGTTCAAAACGATTCATTAAATAAATACAATACAAACAATGTCATTTACAATAAGGAAAATACATAACTACTTACATAAATAATTTTAAAATTAGCTAATTTGTGGCTAAATAAATATTTAAAATCTTAAAACTTTAACAAGAAGATATTTAGTATACAAAATACTTACTAAACTATAGACACTCATATCGTTCTATTTTATAGAACGTATTTAAAAATTAATTAAATACCTTTTTTAAAAGTATTTTTTACCATACAATAAATAATGACATTGATAGATCATACTGGGTGCACCTGACAATATTATTAATGAGTGTGTGCGTACGTAGACGCACAAGTGCTAGCTACATTGAGCGCAAAACAAATAAAAAATAAGTGATGTATACCATCTAGGAGATGCTCCACGTGGAGATGTGTGTCCGTAATAACTGCATTCACTGCACAATTGCGAATCTGCCACTGATCAACTATTGTGTGTCCCATGCGGTCAATAACAAGTTTAAAGGGTATAAACAAATTAGCACACTAATAGAGATATTAAAAACTATTGCAAATAAAAGGTCAATTTAATACTTCCTTCCTGGACCTTCTGAGTGACTTTTTTGTAAAATTAGGACGAAATAAAAATGAGCCAAAATAAAACTCTTTGAAAGGAAGTGACTAGACCTTCTAGTCGACTTGGTACGCGATGAACAGACTATATGACTAAACGTGAAGTTTTATCAATCAACTTCATTTCCTAAACTGTAAACAACAGTAGGTAAAATTGCCGCAGAATCTATTTAATGAGCTTAAAATTGAAAACGTGTTATTTAATTGAAAATTATTGTGATCAGTTCATCTACAAAATTGTCACTCAGATAGATTACTAGTTGCGTGGCAAGAGAGCAGTAGTGGCAGGTCGCTCGAGGGCAGTGAGGGCCGGACAAGATGGACGGTTAAGCGTAGTGTAGTGTTCACGTGGGTCTGAGAGTTCACGTGCGCAGCAGAGCGAGCAGCAGCAGGGACGTGGTCAGCAGCGTGGCGCTCCAACCTACGCTCGAGCCAGCGTTCACGTTCTCACCGCAGATTTGCGAGCCTGGCGGGTACTTCTCACAGTGAGCCTGCAATCAAACACTAGGTCAAGCACGTTCACGTAGGTCTGAGAGTTCACGCAGAGCGAGCAGCAGCAGGGACGTGGTCAGCAGCGCTCCAACCTACGCTCGAGCCAGCGTTCACGTTCTCACCGCAGATTTGCGAGCCTGGCGGGTACTTCTCACAGTGAGCCTGCAATCAAACACTAGGTCAAGCACGTTCACGTAGGTCTGAGAGTTCACGTGCGCAGCAGAGCGAGCAGCAGGGACGTGGACAGCAGCGTGGCGCTCCAACCTACGCTCGAGCCAGCGTTCACGTTCTCACCGCAGATTTGCGAGCCTGGCGGGTACTTCTCACAGTGAGCCTGCAATCAAACACTAGGTCAAGCACGTTCACGTAGGTCTGAGAGTTCACGTGCGCAGCAGAGCGAGCAGCAGCAGGGACGTGGACAGCAGCTTGGCGCTCCAACCTACGCTCGAGCCAGCGTTCACGTTCTCACCGCAGATTTGCGAGCCTGGCGGGTACTTCTCACAGTGAGCCTGCAATCAAACACTAGGTCAAGCACGTTCACGGTCTGAGTTCACGTGCGCAGCAGAGCGAGCAGCAGCAGGGACGTGGACATAAAGCGGCGCCCAACCTACGCTCGAGCCAGCGTTCACGTTCTCACCGCAGATTTGCGAGCCTGGCGGGTACTTCACAGTGAGCCTGCAATCAAACACTAGGTCAAGCACGTTCACGTAGGTCTGAGAGTTCACGTGCGCAGCAGAGCGAGCAGCAGCAGGGACGTGGACAGCAGCGTGGCGCTCCAACCTACGCTCGAGCCAGCGTTCACGTTCTCACCGCAGATTTGCGAGCCTGGCGGGTACTTCTCACAGTGAGCCTGCAATCAAACACTACAATCCAAGCGATAAAATTCCAGAAAATCGTTCGAACCATTGCAGGCACAAAAGAAGCATAAATTATATAAATTAACAACTTGCTAAACATTATTAGTGTTGATCACAAATGGAAGTTTACCAAAAAAATTGAAAACTATCCTAAATGTGAGTTGTAGAAGAGGGTTAATAATGTAAATGATTTTGAGAAACAATGACTTTTAAATAGAGTGGATTTAATTTGAAAATAGTAACTCCAAAATGGGGGGGTCGTGGTTATTTGCAAGCAACACTACTTTCGTTAACCATACAGGGAGTCTAGTAATTACGGGATCAAACTTGACCAGGTGATTTGTCAGGTCATAGTAAACAAAAATATTTATACCATAGGCCTATTCGGTTAAGTCTGTGTTTTTCACTAAATAATTTTTATCTCCGAGGTCAATTAGCATAAGTATTAAACTAAAATCTTTCAACGCTTTTTAATTTAATTAAAACCAATATTTCAAAAATACATTTGACTAATTTTTACTTCTGGTTTAAAAATGGCGATCATACTTATTGTCTAAGCTTACTAAGTCAAAACTCTTAAAGTTTATGGTAAATACAAAAGTATAATAATAAGTGGCAAATGTTTTTATAAACATTTTAAGGCCAAGTTTGTTGTGCAACGTTAAGTAATAACGGAGATGTTTAAGTTTTCCTGAACACATTCCTCTATTTACATTTGAGAAACATATGTAAATAAAGATGCTGTTCAAGTTTGTTGTCTTGCGATAAGTAACAACGGAGTAATTAAAGTTTTTCTGAGCACAAACCTTTATTTACATGTGTTTCTCAAATGTAAATAGAGAGTGTGTTCAGAAAAACTTAAATATCTCAGTAGTTACTTGTTGCAGAACTACAAAATTGGCCTTAATATGTTTATAAAAACATTTGCCACTTATTATTATTCTTTTGTATTACCATCAACTTTAAGAGCTTTGAGTTATTAAGCATCGAAAACTTAATATAGCCACCATTTCAAAACCGGAAATACAAATTAGTTTTTTTCAAGTGTGCAAAGTTTTTAGTTTATAACTTAATTGACGACAGAGATAAAAATTATTTAGTAAAAAACACAGACAGACGGAAAATTAAGCTAGATGGGCCTATGTGTCATAGGACATTTTTTGTTAATTATTACCTGACAAACCAACTGGTGAAGTTCGATCCCCTAATTACTGGACACCCTGTATAATCAATCCTTATGGGAAATGCGATCTTATTTTAACCTTTTTTTAAGATGAGAGGCTTTTTGCGAAAAGGTTACTACTTTTATTTATCTCAAATGATTTGTACGACCGAAATAAACATTGTATGGTGCAAAGCATATTGTGTGAAGTAAATCACTGGATTTGTCACTAAATGCCTCCACTAGTTTTTAATTTAAACAAGAATCTTATAAAAAAATGTTTTATTAAATTTTACCGTTTTATCAGTTGGCTATTTTCAATGTCAAATGAGGTTTGTACTTGTTCAACTGTATATTTTTACTCATAGTTTTACGATAAAAAGACTTTTATCTTTTTATTTTTTGCGTTTATAAATACTTTACTGTCCTTTATTTAAGTCCAAAAGTTTATAAATTGAGTTTTAACAAAAGATTCTTCACTTCAGCAACAGTGGCAACCAAACCTTAATCAATAAAGAGCTCACTTTATCTTAATCACATGAGGAAATCACTATCTGTCAGCATGAAATTACTTCAGTTTTTATTGTTTTATCACATTATTAGCTGGTTTTTAATGTTGAAATCCACATTTGATAACCCAAGATAGCCTATTTTATATCATTTACCCAATATCCCACTATTTGCGATAGACTTTGCAAATTGAAACTCTATTCAACAAAAACAATTATAACGTAGAATTGACGTAATTCTGGCTTACTTGTTTTTAGAATAAATGAAAGTCCAATTTTCTGCTTATTTTTTGGATTGATAAAAAACTACGCAATTCTTTCATTCTTGTTATGAAATAGAGATTGTTACGCAACTCGCTGCTGTGAAAGTGTTTTCCCATCTAATGTGTTTGTATACGAATTACACATGTTCACTGTATGAAACTATTCTTAATGCAGTTTAAATTAGAAATTCAAGTTTGTTAATGTAAATTATACTCAAAAGCATTACTGTGATAGTTTGTCCCAATCATTACATCAAAGAATTTGCATTAGATCAATTGTTAAATAATAAATGCTTAATAAATAATTATTCTTGTAGAAGCTTTTAACAGCTAATGTGTAATATGAGTTTCAAAACAAATTTAAGTTTATTATTTTTTGAGTTGTTACATTAAAATAGATTTTAAATTTCATAAGGATAGAATCATTTGTCTGTTATCATTTTGAACACTGAAATATCTGATACATTTTTGAGAAGGGTGCCATACCCCATATCACAGTTATCTTTGATTTCTTTTAGTTTGGTCAAGCCAAATTTACTAGCAATAAAACTGCTAAGCTTTTAGTAAGTACCACAACTGTAAAATTGTTAAAATTCAAAATATTTTTAAATGAATCCAACAATCTAAGTCTAATCTCCCTTACTATAAGTTTTGTCAAAATTATATTTATCAGCTCGTATCGAGTGCATTATACCAAAAGCATGGAACCATTGACCTATCACTTGTTGTTTGACTTATTAACAATTTATATGTCAAACCAATGTTTCCACATAAATAGACATACAATTAATCAACTGTTCTCATTAGTTGGTGCTAATCTACTGCCCTTGGGGAGTGGCTAACAAGGAGTCAGTGGGAAATCTTCGAGGAGAGCTCAAGTGATAAATATGTAAAATATAAATTTCCCTATGTGTATAAACTACGTAGAAAACCATTGTAGTAAATCTTTGGACATTTTGACGCTAAAAGAAGTTGCAGGCGTTCAAAGGTTAAAGGTTTTGAGCTTGAAACTTACACCACATTTAGTTGATTTTGAACATTTCGAGTTTGAGTTAATGGTATTCTTTTGTTCTAAATGTGATCTTTATGTTGATACCAAACAGGACATTTATTTTAATACCAAACTCATTAAACCCTTTCAAACACATTTTTAATTTCCACAGGGTTCTTAAGAAATTGAGGGAATTGTTAGGTTGATTGTTTTAAGAAATTTGAATATTTTTATGTACAACACACACTCTTAAAAATAATTTCCTACCGACTCCTCGATTGGTCCCGTGGGCAGTAAGCGACCTCCGACCACCCATAAAACTTGCTCGGTTTTATTTCTTCTAAATTATGAAATATTGTTTCTACATTTAGCTTCACGAAAGGCGCGAAGGGTTCCACACTGTTGTTACACCTCTCGGTACAGAAGAGGATGGTAATGGTTTACCTGGATGAGAGAAGAGGACATGCGGTCCAGGAAGCCCTTGGTGAAGGTCGCCGTCTCGGCACCACAAGTGTCCAGTACGATAGCATGTGAGCAACTCAGATATTCTTGGAACGAACTGAAACATCAAATAATACACATACAATACAATTTAGTTGTTTTTAGTTGTGGGATTTTTATTCTTCATATGGGAGACCCCGTGGAATGACAGTTGCAAGAGTGTCCAGCATTTGTTTACCGATTGGAACCAACGCCTTGATCTTCATTGTATAGAAATAAAATAAAAGATGTCAGACTCATACAGTTTTAATCTCATTGCCGGTTTCGACATGTCCAGCCATTTTCAATTGATCTAGTATTGTCAAAAATAAAAGTAAAAATTACAAAAAAAGCCACCAAGACAATATAAGAGAGTTTTAAATTTAAACATAAGGCTTTTGGATTGTTTTCAAGTTTTGAATTTGTAGTACTGAATAAAATATCTTCTTGATACAATTTACGATTCGATTCCTTTTGTTCAATTCACGGCTGTTAATTTGCAGGTATAATTAGAGGTTGTTTTTGTTCATTTTATAAGATTCATAATTTCCATATTTCAAAAGTAAAAATTCAAATTCTTTAGTAACACCGTATGTAAAATTACATTTCAATGCAAGACAGACATAATTTCTCGATAAAATACAAATCATGTTTTAAATTTTATGGATAAAACTAAGATAGTTTAAAATAGTTTATTAAGTATGCAATAGTTTTACATTAAGTATTTGATTTCAAACTGTCATAATTATTAGTGTTGAAGTGTGTGTAGTTGTGGTTATACTTGGTTAGGTAACAAGCCTATTTTGATTATTTTTATTGTTCGGTAAATTTTTAATTTCTTTGTGGAAATGGACTGCTGGTTTGTCCTTTATTATTCTTTTTTTTTCGTTAACTGGTTAACGGGTAATCATTGGCATATGTGTTATAACAAATACTTAAAAATAACACTTGTATTAACTTTCAATAACTATACTTTTAATGTCAAAATTGATTAATGATTATTAAAGTTATTTATAGCTAAGCAATTTACAATAAGTAAAGATTGAAAAACATTTACGGATGTATATTATGTCAAACGAACTCAACTTCCCGTAGTATCAAGTCATCCTTTTGAATGTGCTAGGGTCATAAAAATAGTGTGTGAGCTCTTTACCTGAGAAAAGTTACATTCTAATATATTCAACTCTTCAAATGTCAAACTTCAAGATACCAAATCAACTTTTTTAGTCTTAAATGCATGCAGTCCAAATACAAATCAAACCAAAAAGCATACACAAAGAAGGTAGAATATATTACTGGTATTCTAAATCTCTATTACACAACATATCCCGCATGATAAATAATAAGAGATCAAACCTTTCTATTACTAAACATATTTCCAAAGACTGGTCAAAGAAATGAATGTAGATAGAAAGATAGTAATGAACCTTTCACAAAGAGCATCTTACACACTCCAGTTACGGAAGAGAAGGTGGTTACTAAAGACAATGATAATACATTGTGTAGAGATTTGTTCTTTGAAAATAAAATTAAAATTGTTTAATGAGAATAGGGCTATTGCTGTATTTCTTATACATAGTCATATCCTAAAGTCAAAAATCCATAAAGTCTTAAAAAGGTTGTCGAAGGAACGCGTCTCCAAATCTTTCGTTTTAATCTCTCTAAAATGATTTTGTAAGAGCCCTACTCTTCGGCACCTACGAAAGAACCTCTTCGGCGAAGTTAAGAAAAACCTAAAAATATGTTTTAAATAAGGGTTGTACATATAATAATTTGACTACTACACGCACCTGGTTTTATCTAAGATTAAATATAATAGCGCCAATATTTGTAATATTCTTTCAGATAAAAATCACAGAAAATATTTCAAACGTATAACGACCTCCACAAGTTGACCGTTGGCCGCTCGTGCTTTGTCACTATCTGCCGAAAGTTGGCTTGAATTATAAACGGAGTGGTGATGAATAAATGGATGTGTGAATGAATCAAACTGCAGTGAATGGTGAATATTGCATCCGGCTGGATTGGGCATGAATTGTTAAGCTCACACGGTGGTGGCACGTTGACTAACTACGTCACAGCTTTGACCGGGTGCAGAACATCGGTCAAACAACATCAGTTCTGTACGTGTACATTTGAGCAACACTTTGTCTACGGTGTGTTAAATGCATAACCACGACTCATGAAATCGGCTCGCAAGTCTTTGGACACGTGTACAGTAATTAATGTTTGATCTTTACAACGCTCCAGGCCCTGTTGTAATGTGAGAGTTTGCTTGTGTCAGTGTTTGGAGTGTGTTAATTAATAGAAGTATTGGTTTCGAAAGTTTTGATATTTTTAGAAGCCGATGTTAGGCCAAAAACGCTACGTGAATTTCACTATCCCATTAAAGTTAAGATCATAACTCTAAAAGTTAAAGAGTGAAACCCACTCAAAAAGATTGAAATTTCGCTGTTTTGGGTGTTGAAACAGCCACTCTCATTAAAGAGTGGCTAGATTTGCACTCTTTTGGATTGGCTTTGACTCTTTCATATTTAGAGTATATTTTAGTACTTTTTACAAAACAACAAATTAATGTATTGCCTATTCAGGCTAACAGTGAAAACCTCGTGTCAACGTGCAAACCTATCAAGCAAATGTACAACGTACAGCATTTAATCAGTAAGTCTACGTTTAAATAGTTCTTAAGCTCGTCAGCGCACTATTATGGCTCGGAACTTAAGCAACAATGTGTCACAACTCAACAAGGTTCAGCTAGAAGAGGAAAGGTTCACGTGTACATGCAAGTTTTGGCGAGTTAAACTATAAGAGCTTGTTTATCCTAGGGTCGATATGAAAATACAGTATTTCGGTGTGACTGAGCGGGAAATTACGGGTTGGTCTGGGAGACCTTATCAAGAAACAAACAGAAACCTCTCTCACGCAAGGCATGACATGACTTCTTCCCGCCACCACCACCGTACACAACACGATACTCCAAGTGTTCGATCCCTCAGAGAACGGGCGCTTGAGGGTGCGCCTACCCTAACACTTTGCATAACGGTGGCGTTTGTTGGATTTCAACCCCCGCATTGTCATTGTTTTCGCCCACTAAGCAAATACTGGACAAAGTGTCCCAGAATTATACTAGAAAACACTGCGACCAGTCTGCGTCCCAGCTTGGGACCCTGCGACCGGTCTGCGTCCCAGCTTGGGACACTGCGACCGGTCTGCGTCCCAGCATGGGACACTGCGACCGGTCTGCGTCCCAGCATGGGACACTGCGACCGGTCTGCGTCCCAGCATGGGACACCGCGACCGGTCTGCGTCCCAGCATGGGACACTGCGACCGGTCTGCGACCCAGCATGGGACACCGCGACCGGTCTGCGTCCCAGCATGGGACATTGCGACCGGTCTGCGACCCAGCATGGGACACTGCGACCGGTCTGCGTCCCAGCATGGGACATTGCGACCGGTCTGCGACCCAGCATGGGACACTGCGACCGGTCTGCGTCCCAGCATGGGACACTGCGACTCAAGTGCGACCGAGCTCCCGAACATACGATTACATTGGTTCAAATGGAACCTATGTAGAATTGCCACTGTCACAAGAGAGACGCTCTGTGATCAACCACTTAAACTGCGTTCGAGCAATGCTTATTGGCTTTGTTGCCTAAGTGACCTGGCCGGGAGCTAAGCTATCTAGTAAGTCTCAAATATTCCAGAAGTATAGGTCTAATTTTCCTTGGCTAAATCTCCCCATTATTTGGAACTTTTGATTACACATTAAAAGGTTTTCCGCAAGTCGTGTTTTTATCTCATAAAATGTAGCCTTTTTTATGTTTTTCAGGTTTATATTTCAAAAAATATGAAGAGTATTAAAATTTAACAAGCCCTGAAATAAAATTCATCTCCTTTAAATTTTTTGTATCATTGCAAATATTTTTGCTTAAGATGATCTCCACCTATAAATCATTTTCAGACGTTATCAGTAGGGGGTGAAATCCCTTTAAGTTTAAGCAGCAAATATCGCAATTAAATCTAAACTATCTCGTACATCCCACAAAAAATGCATTTAATCTTGATGTCAGCCTACAGCAACATTTGCCGCCCACTTCACAACACACTCATCACCAAGTACTCTCGCCGAGCCAGTAAGCGGTGACCAGAGGCGCGTGCAAAGGCGCTAAACGATCGGCGAAATGGGCCATAGATGAGAGTGACACACAAGGCGGGGGCGGGGGCGGGGCTCACTGATTGACGATTGACCCCAGGCCAAGGGGACAGACGAGCTCAGAGCGCAGAGCGCCGCTATCTCCCATAATTCCGATAGTTCAATAGCTGTTGTCTATAAAGCATGCCTCGTCGACACTTAATTATTGTCAATTGAAGAGCGCTGAGATAAACTCCGATTGACAAGTAGAGAAGCCGCGGGCGAGTACAATGGTTTACTGTTTTCTCTTCGGTTCACTGGAATTGATAAGCGCAATCTACTTAGCAATCGGAGAGTGAGTAAATTAATACGCGATTATTGTAAGACTGTTGTTCCAGTTGCATCATCGCTTTCATCAGCTAGAGAGCTCCTGGTTTCGAGAAGCGCAAATATGGGTTTTACTCTGATAGTGGGAACTCCTTTAGCTTACCCTAATTAAAGACTGTTCGAAACAGGTAACCGTCCGGGCTGAGTTGATGTACAAATCCGTGTACGTGTTTTTATCGCACAAGCAATACCCAATAATCTTAAAATTAAACCTCTTGTTGTGAGTGTTTCAAAATCTGTGTGTTAGAATATTTGACAGTGCTCGCTCGAAGCCGTCGTGCAGTTTTGGAAATATGTGCTTCGTTTCGACATAATAGGAGACTATTATATTATTGAGACCTTTATACTATAAGACTAAAAGACTAAAGCAAAAGTAAACCAGACTAAGACCAGATGTTTCATAAAAGTCAAATATTACAAAACAACTCCTGAAGATAAGCAACACTTCTTTTTTTCCTACGGACCCTTAAATGGTTTGCTGAAATCGGAGAACTTTTAGATTAGAAAACTTAAAAGTAAAATATAGTACACTAAACTTAAATATTTAAGGGACTCATAAAGGATGAAAAGTACTGCGTGAGGATTTTTCACGTGATTCCCGAACACCTGAGTGAGAAATCGGCCAGGAGGGGCAGAGGGTATGCGTCCTGCTGCGTTTCTGTCATTGTCATATCTCTAATAGCGTGGTCACTACCCCTGCAACACCCCAGATGGAAACATATAGCCTCCCCACCACCACCACACACGCTTGTTCACTTCCGGTATAAATTTGTATTTGGTTTAGTATGACGTGTACACGACTCCGACCGCAAGTATTGTTCGCCGACATGACAAACAATGTTGTCTAATGGTTACCATATCAAATCCCGTGTAGGTTAACTCCATTTATATTGTATGAACATTTTCATAGTTTAAGAAATATTTTGACAGTGGCTTTTTTTAGAGTTTTTCATTGTAAGAAAATATACAAACGTGTGTTCTGCATTTTAAGTTTAGAAATAAGCGTGACAATTTTAAGGGTCCGTCTGAGCTTCTCGGGAGAGCGTCGTTGCACAGATTTGCAGGAAATAAAATAGAGACTTTATTAATGATGCTATTTTGACGAAACAACTCTTAAATTAAAGATAAACATATTATCTAGGTTTGTCTGTAGTTCATGTTTCAAAATGTGTTTTTGTTTATATGATTTTAACGGTTGAAGTTACAAAATACATAGTGTTCTAAGACTTTATTTAAGCAGCTAAAAATAGGTTTATCACAAATCTAATCACAGGCAAACACGAATAAACTCCTTCTCTTTCCATAAAAATTAACATATCCGAATTTAACCTTCATTTAAGAGCACTTTCTTCTTTTTACGAAACCTTTGCAAGCGGATGGTTTGACAGTTAGGCCGCATCAGTTGAAAGAAAGCCCGTTGTTACAATACGTGCACGGTGTCATGTGTTCATTGGGAGGACGAATTCGCAGCCTTTCTCTGCGGTGACCAAGGAGGCGGGCCCTTAATAGGTTTTTATGTTAAAAAAATGACTGTAAGCAATGGAATCAATAGAGGATCTATTCAATAAAAGTGTTAATTGTTTCCAATTGGTTTTAGATAATTACTAGTTTTGTAATTTAATTGTTTAATAGTTTTTATGTACATATTAAGTTGACTTGTATACATATGCATATTTGCTTGTTTGTCTTCCTTTTTATTTTTTAAACTTTGTCCCACGTTTTATCCGTATACCACGCATTTATGTTTTCGTTGTATTTGAAGGAGGTCTCACTTCTGACCCCTAGTATTTTCCTCCGATGGTAAATAATTACTTTTCTATCAAAATTTATTGGCGTAATCAATTTTACTGTGGAGGTACGTACGAAACCAATATAAATCCAATTTATTTACAACAAAAAAGGTTTATTAGTCTGACTGCAAAAATAACTAATTGGAACCATCACGCCCTTTGTTTGTTCATCTTAAATTCTTCCTATCAAGTACATGTTTGTTTGCAATGCTCTTAAACAATATTGTAGTCTCAGTAAACCTGTAACAAAAAATTTAATAACGTATAAAAGTAAGATAAGAAAACAGGAGCATATACAAGTTCCTAAACCAAATTTTACCTTTTTCACGCAGTGTTTTGTTTTCTAGGACCAAAAGTTATTAACGAAATGCCTAAAGAATTTTAAATTGTAGAAACATAAAGATCTTTATGAAACAAATTACACTTTGGTTAAATAGTTTTGAAGATGTACGGACTTTATTGCAAGTTCAGAGTTGAACAATATTATTCAATTTTACTTTCCTCATTGCAGCGTTTCAGAAATCGTTGTTTGTATTTAATATTAAATGTGGGTTTATTTTTAATTTATAGTATTAGAGATCTTAATTTTTATAAAGGCTAAAAAGCTAATTTATTACTAATTTACGCTAATTTTTAACGTTTATACAAATTAAGATCTATAGTAGTAATTTATAGTATTGTAATGTTAGTGTAAAAAAGTCAGGTAGAAAAATTAATAATTATTTTAAAAGTTCATATTATTTTATATTGTGGGACTTAGACCAGTTAAATATAAATTTAAATAAAAATATAATTATTTAAATAAAAAATATAATTTAAATATAAATAACCAGTTAAATATAATTTTCTTTAAATTGCTCAAAATGCTTATTACTCGTATAATTTACTTTTTAGATGGAACCTCTAAACAGGCTTTTGCCTTCAGAGGCCCTATTTTATTTTCTTGAAAAGAGAACGGTTTAAAACGTTTATTTTTTCATGCTCAGTGTAATGTTTAGTTTGCTTTACAAATTTTAGTACTAATATTAGTTTATAATCATAGTCTAATATATTTAAAAGTTGTATGCAAATGCATTGTAACCATTTTTGTATTTATTTCAAGAAAATTAATAATATTCTTATTCTATTCTTATTCTTATACATGTACTTTAAGTTATTTATCTGAATTGATCAAGAGTAATTGTGATTTAATTGTAAACTACGTTGACAAAATGGGAAAATTGAGTTTATTTATTTAAGTTTTAACTTCTGATTGAGAACCAAGGTAGGTTTCTACCACAAATAAACCTAGAGTTTCCAAAAACGGTTGTGAACGTACGGTATGGACAGTTGCACACGCTATGCCCCTTGGATTCGACAGGACAGCGTTCCTACGCACGTTTGGCCACAAGAGGGTGCTTTTCTCCAAGTAGAAAAGCAATCTGAATCAAGTCTCTCCAAGTCTTATTTCCGGCAGAGTTGACAACAAGTGAAGTGAGTGCAGTAGAGCGAAGCCCTGTAGCAGAATGTGCACGAGTATCGTGTGTGATTGCCTCTGTCAGCCTGTCCTCAAACCCTCCACAGTGAAAATATTCAACCAAAACCGAATGTTCAAAAGTGTGCTAGGGCTCTTGGTCAGGTTTAAGACATTTGAGTGAGCTATTTTCAAATATGATATTCGACAAACAAACTCACTCACAAGCCAGTTTATTTGGAACAACATGTAATTTAAGTAATCAGCATTGAGGGAATAAAAGGTTGTACCTCATAGTAGCTACTGTTTTTCTGCTTTATTTTTAGGATTTTACTCGCTTATTTGACGAATGGTTAGAAATTGTCGACAACTTAACTATCTTTGACTGTATTATGTCTACTAAATCACTAAATCACTATTTGAGATGCCGACCACTCTCATGAGAGTATTTTCAGGCAAATATGTAGTGAAAGATGAGTGTGATGAGTGGTAGTAATGAGTTATGAGGTGTAGTCTTGTCACAAACTAGGGCCGACTCGTCCTTAGAGTGGTTCATTAATTAATAGCCCAATGACCAATGGAAATACAATGACCAACGGCTTAACGTGACTTCCGAACCACGCAGGTGATGGTCTGATATGTCTCAACGGTGGTGGGAGTTGATGTGGGTATCATCAGATGATCACTGAGACTATCTGAGCCGCTTTAGACCTATATCATTCTCAAACACCAGGAGTCCAGTCTCAAGGCCAATATCAATTAATAGATTAAATACCTGTTGGGTGCCTGTAGACCCTGTGAAGATATTGAAAAGTCCTGATACATTTCGCGACGTTTGTCGCATCTTCTGGGGTTATTGTTTAGAATAGAATAGTTCTTTATTGTGAGACAACATTACAAAGTTGCATGCAAACGTCAAAATCTTATTTTAACATATACAGTATGATATATTTTATATTTATATTATATATATTGTTGTAGAATATGTATTGTTATATCATTCAGTCATTCACTTACCATTAATATTGCATTTTTTCATGAATTACTAAAAGATCTTGTTATTGCACTATTGTAACTATCTAAATTATTGTATCTATAAGATTAATTGAAAAGTATAGATTTATAGTAACTATTACTATTAAAAATTAAATGGATATTACGTCAAATAGAAAAAATGTAAATTAAACAGTTTAAACTAATTTATTTCCACTCAACCCAATTCGCATTCATACTTACAATACACATCCATATCCAATACACATTCACACTACCTCTCGGAAGCACATTTATTTAATTATTTGACCCACTGATGGTCCATAAACTCATCTAGCGAGTAAAAAGCGCGCATAATTAGGTATCGCTTTAATCGAGCCTTAAAAGTTGATAAATTTTCTGCTGTGTTTTTGAATGTATTTGGTATTTTATTTAAGAATTTACATAAGCTAGTTTACGTGCTTATGTAAACAATAACCAGAAGATGCGACAAACGTCGCGAAATGTACATCGGGACTTTTCAATCTCTTCACAAGGTCTACAGGCACCCAACAGGTATTTAATATATTAACTAAACTATCACTTAACAAACTATGAGACAATTCCGCAAAACCAGTTACCCTTAGAAGTGTATCTTTTGTTTAGGAAAACTGAATTTCATATAGATTAAACTTCTGTGCAAAGTGTTTCCTTTTAAAGGTGTGCAAAGCAGGTGTCAAAGAATTACAATATACTCGTAGTCTAGCCGATGACTATAGTTTACAAGCGTCAACTTTTAACAAGCATGTTTTAGTGGCTTTGCAGTATGCAATCCGACAAATATCGTTCTCGTGTGTATCTTGATTTTGACATGATGTCAAACAGACTAGCTAGGGTGGATTGGAACCACCTTTTGAAAATTTAACTTTTATAAGGGGATTTCAGAGCTCTAAAAGTACGGGTTCTCACATGTTTCAAAGTATATTTATATGCAACTTATTATATGTAACGTCGCATCAAGCGCCTTTATTAGGCTTTCAAAGGAACAAACGCTGTTCTCTGTGATGACTTTCTGTGCTCTTAAAAATTAGCCAGGGTGGATTTGAGCAGCGTTTTGAAATTTCATTTTTAAATAGGGGTTTCAGAACTCTAAAGGTTCTGCATTTTTACGTGTTTCAAAGTGGATTTTCTCGAAATAAAATGCAATTTTAAAAGCCGCATCCAATCTGTCTTAAAGAAAACATTAACATTTAATTTAAAACCCAAACACTCGCAGTAACACTATTTATAACGGCGGTGTTTGTTGAAATGAGATCCTCTGCATCGCCTCTTTTTCCACTCTACTGCGCAGCCTAAATATTAGACTAATAATTTTAAATAACAAACTTATGGAATACTTCCACCAACTGGTATCCAGCAAAAATCCCATGAAAAAATTAAAGCCCATAACAAACGCTGTTGGGATTAGGACGCTTTCCAGTTCCCATCCCACGATTAACAGGTAGCAGCAAGTACGGGTAAGCCTATCGATAGTGTTGTATGTTCTCTCTTGGACATGGGGTGAGGATATCAAGCAATCCAATTCAATAAGGGTCTGGTTGTCACGTCAAAGGTCCCCTACCCCTTTCCACTTCCCACTAACCAGCCCCCCACACTCCTATAAACCCCCACCCCCCACATCGCTCCCTTACCCCCTCAAACCCCTTCTAGATTCAACTCATCCTTTACATGTACGCCTGTATACCTCCAGATATCACGAAATTTGAAACCTCACTACTCCCATCGTTCTGTACAACGATCGAATGCTTTAATCCACTACCAAAGTGTTGTTAATTTTGACAAAGATAATGTTATGGGTAGATTGCGCATGGATGCAACATGGTTGAGACAGAAAAATCAACATAGCTCGGCAGCCTAAGCACAGATAGCTCTGCGAGCGCTGCCGTCTCTCCCCCTCGGCTCCACATACTCGATTTTCTTAAATCGAATTTTACTTATATTTATATTTAAGAAGGAACAAAATTGCGTCAGTGGCTCTTTTTAAGACAAAAATTCAAAAGAAATCTGTCACAGCACTACCTGAGCTTGGGCTGCCGCAACTATGTTGACTTTCCAGCCTCAGCCATTCGCCATTTATTTCTATCCTCTTTTCGTAATCTACTAACCATAACATTATCTTTGGTTTGAACAAAGGGTTGACAATGTATTTGCATCAACAATAATTACAACTGCATAACAAAATTAAAAGAAATTATCAAAAATAAAGACGACAACAAATATATACAAACATTTATATCTAACTTTAACTTAGAGGACCCGTGGCGGATTGGTATCGAACGCGACTCCGATAGCATCAGTTCATCAGTCTGGTGGCAAAGGTTTGATCCCCACAGTCACCACTAACAATTTGTTAAGTGATTTTACAATAACCCTAGGTAAATGTTGTATGTCTGAGTGAGATTTCGATGGAAGTATGAAAGGAAAATTTTAGCTCTTAAAGCATTTACAATGCTGACGATTACCATACATTTCAAGAAAGAAATTTTCAGGCAATAAAATACTTATTTATTTATTTAACCAGAATATTTTATTTACGTGACATATTACATGTAGGGCAAAACATAGGTCGGGGGTAAGTGGTAGAGAGGACTTGGTAGTCTTTACTTACTTTAACAAGGCTAACTTGTCTTTTTTCCTTTCAATCAAGTTCACAATCGCGTCAAACTCTTCCATCAGACCAAATTTTCTAGGAGGGGGATGTTCGATAAACTCATCAACAAAAGATCATCCCTCTAATAACTAGTAAATTTAAGTGTATTTCCAATTTCTCCAATTTATGCTATCAGTGTCCCTAATGAAAAATCAGTAGCGTCATTTAATTTGGATTGATGTCATTTAAAATACTTTATGACATTCTAACCTAGACCTCGGAAACTTTAAATAAAAACTGGTATTGTTAATTTGTAAACAGCAGAAAGAGCAAGTGCTGTATATCCTTTCTGCTGTTTAAAAATGTTTAAAGGTTAGTGTGCCTATTAATAAAAGAATTCCCACACGCTGTCCTTTCCTAGTCCTTAAATTCATACCGATAATCTTGACCCTAAAATATGATTTTATCTTGGAAAAGCGGTCGCCTTTATCGCTGCAATTTCACCTTAAGTACACTACGTGAAATTGTTTGATATGCAAACTCTCGTATATTATTCATGTTATTCTTCCCAATGTCTTATCGTGTCTTATGCTTTGGGATTACTTTTCACCTGAAGACGGGATTAGATTGCACAAACGTCGTAATCTTCTTGTTCATTAACGATGAAAATTGTCCACAATAATACGTATTTCAAACTCAAAAGTTCTTCCATCGCCATCAACAAACTACAACAAAGTACAAATAGGCTAACAGAAGCGAGCCATCTGAAGCATCAGTGGATTTGTGTACTTTACCTTTGAGCTCATTTAGAGGTATCCAAGCTATCCGTCTCTAATATTTTTAAAGCCACAATCAGCTTTCCCTGTCTAACATAAGAACAGTTGGATCCAGTCATAGATCTCTAACACGCCAAGGATCTAATCTCCGCACCCTCAGGTATCATTTGGCTCTATCCCAAAGAGACACGATGTACGCTATAGCTATTTTTCAACAAATTGCCCGCTACAATAAAATCAAACACCGATACTTCCTTCAATTTTCCTCATCTAAAAGGATTCCTTGTCGAAAAGGAATTCTACAGCGGGCAAAAGCTCCTATCTCCTATCTGGCTGAGATACAGTGACTGCTCCAAAATATTTGGCCTTTATTAGCTAAGTTCTATTATTTAATTATGTCATTGTAAAGTAAATAATGATGCTAATGCTCACTTATATTTATGTAATACTCAATGTTATTTAAAGGCCTAGGCTTTATGTGGCCATCAAGATGTACAGTTTTGTATTTTGTTTAGCAAAGATGTTTGACTACCATTGCAATCAAAACATGATCAAGTATCAAACCAACTTGGACTTGTTTGCGAATTGCAAAGTTTCACGGGTGAACTCGAGGACTCGAGGGGTGGGTTTGGGTAGGGGGAAGGAAAGATACATTATGGAGCACGGCGTGGGATTCGGGACAATTATCAGTTCTGAGCCTCCTTGGCGTGAAGCCACCAAATCCGCGCCAGGGACCACCAATGCCACCAATCTCACCAGATATTGGGACCCGAGTCAGGATGAATCTGACAGGAATTGAGTGGAGTCGATGCAATTGTGGGGTTGAGATAGGTTCAACAGATGCTCTACAGGGTGTTTCCTCTAGCTCGGACTTTTATTTTCAAATAAAAATGTCAACATTTGTTTTCAGTATTAAGGATATCGAGAGTGAGATCTCTTTTACATTGGCAGATTGCAATTATAGGTTTCTAACACGTCTCTTCCTCATTTTCTCTAAATTCCTACGAATTCTAATAAGATATATTTAAAGGATACGCAGTTCCAACTTTTGTGAACATACTAATTCAACCAAAGTAAATTACTACAGGTGTTTCTACCACCATTTTTGAAACTGTTGAGGAGATTTTCCGACTTCCCCAAAATTAGACCACTGCCTAAGTTCATTTGCGAACATATTTTTGGCACCAGAACACTAAAACGAACTGTTGTTTAAGTTCCTGGCCAACGTCCCTCCATGAGTTTAATCTTAATAACTAACTTTAACAACAATCACCGCAGGTTAATTTGTGTAACCTCCTTGTTTCTTTGAAGTCGGTTAAAAACTCTGTAAAATGACAAATATCCGTAAATTTTCCTTCGCGTTAAACGGCACTAGTGATGAGTCTTACTCCAAGTGCGGGGATTAGCCAGCCGGGAGCAGATGGAAGCAGATAGATAGATGGAGGCAGATGGGAGAGCTGAAGCCTAAGCGCTGGAAGATGTTTGACAAATTACCACCCCTGTTTCCCTGATCCTGGCCGTTTCTTGATTGTTTCCCTGCTCGTTTTCACGCATACTTAAGCTGCTCCCCCTTCCACCCACCACTTCACTACCCCCTACCCATCACCCATCACCCATCACGTCACTGCATGGATTGCAGAATCGTGTGAATTGATTCCGTTCTTCGAACTCCGTGTGCGTGACAGTGATAACTTTTCACGATGGCCACTCCTCGTGGTTCGGAAGACACGTTAAGCCGTTGGTCCATTCCATTGGTCGTTGGACTATTAATGATTAATCAACCAATCTGGGGAACAGTCGGTCCTAGTTTGTAACAAGACTACACCTCATCATCCATCAAAACAATCACACTCACCACAATTCCATATTCGCCTTCAAATACCCTCTAGGAGTGGTCGGTGTCTCAAAACAAAGTAAAGTAACAATAATAAGTGTTAAGCCGAACACACTTTCTCCGTACCCTTTTTAGGTTCCTATTGAGGCTCTTTAGATGACATATAGGCCTACGTTACAGTAAGTTTTAATGTTGATATATTCTACTATGGAAATTTAATTATGTGTGCATAGTGCCTCGCCTTCAGCGACACCGACTCGTCATTACCGATGAACGTACGGTACGGCCTCTATATAAGAACCTCCATCACATCAAGAATATTTAGAAAGGTCTGAAGAAGTACCTCACAAAGTTCTACAGCCTTGAGGGTTTGATGGACTGAATAAAAGAACAAAACTTGTCTTTTGAAGTTATTGCATTTTCATGGCCCATAAATGAGTTTAGATTGATTGATTGATTGTTTAATCGATTGTAATGGACAGTTGTTTTTAATAAACAATATTAAGTATTTGCCCATGGTTGATACACGACCTAGCAAATGCTTCTCTTATTAATAAATATAATGTGGCCACTGATGAAAAATCGGTAACAACGAATTCCATTTTTATCCGAAACGTATGTCCAACGCGATTTGAAATTCGCATAAAAAAATTACAATGCACCCCATTTAAAGTCGTGCTGAGACTCTACATAATCAGCTGCAAATTGGCAAACAATGTTTCAAATAAACGGCAATCTCCCAGCAAAGAGAGTGAGGTGTTTCTATGCGTTAACGGTTAAATCGTCAGCTGGTGCTGAATTGCTGACGCCGCTACCACAATACTGTAAATAATGTTTGTGGACCCGACTTGACTCCTGTGAACGCATATTTGCTGTTTGCAGACATGGACCACGTCAGCATTCGTACATTTCAAAACAAACCCCGCAAAACACATGAGTACAGGAACTTGCAGCCGATCTGGTAAAAATAATCTTTTCCGATTAACAGATTGCACAATAGGCCTACATATTGGGAAAGATAATACTAGTAAGATAGTTTAAAGGATAGACTTGCTGTTAGGAACAACATTTTGGCTTACTGGGTCATTATTTTTTATTCAGTGACGCAGTACAATAGAGAAACAGGCACCGGATAGTATTTCCAAGCATCATTTAATGCAGTGATATGGGCAAAGAAATAATTTGATTCATAGTAAGGGATGTTATATGTATTTAAAGTGTTTAAAAATGTGTACAAACACTTTAATTAAATTAAATGTCGTCACATGTTTTGAATTTAAGGCAATGATCATACTAAACGTACAAATAATAGTTTTGTTTTTGTTTTAAAGAAACCCATTTTCTAAAGTAATAGTTAGTTTAAAAATAATATGAAGGTCCTAAAAATAGGTTCTTTATTGGAAAAGAAAGTATGAAATATGTCTTGATTATTTCTGCAACGTTGATTATTTCTGGTGAATTATTTAAAACTGTTTGGTGGCTGATGAATTATGACAAACATTGAATATTAAGAAATAGGCCACACGTCCCAACGTTTGAATTGAAATACGGTAATCTTTATTTGCAAAAAGTAGAAAATGTAATCACATTTATTGGCAGAAAGGCTTATGGGTTAGTGTTCTTTCAACAGCGATTGATTCTTGTGACACTTTATTGAGATATTTTACAGTTCGATGTACTGTTTAGGTAAACAAAATGTTGTTCTATGAAATAGAGCATGAAGAGTGTTTGCCCCAACCAATTTACATTACTGTTTTGGTGAAATTGTGGTTTTCCTTGCAATCAAAAATGCAATATACTTGGATGAATAACAGCTTCGGAAATCTAGTACTTAAGGGTCCACCTCAGTGGTCACGTGGCTCACTTCAGAGAAGCCTAAATTCGTTTGGCCAAGGAACACACAACACCGTGCACGTAACCATGCACGTAACCACTACGTAGCTATTAGCTAAACAACGGGCCTTCTTTCGGCTGATGCCGCCTTACTGTCAAACTAAACCCGAGCCCTTACGGCGGCCCGTTTTTCACCTTTCAAAATAACTTGCGCCGCGATATTGTAGAAATGGTAAACGTTGGGATATGCAGGTCTACAGGAGAATTAACGAGGAATTCCTCTGAAGGATCCAAAATATTGCATTGTTGAAGGTAAGCACGCTAAATATCATGAATTTCTTCTTATGAAAGCAAAAAGTAAGAAATACAATCTTAGCTCACCAGCAGAGTTTGCGAACGTGATGTTCATGTTCAGCCTCACTGGACTCGTTGGTCATCAAGGTGCTAAGGACCTGAATCTTCTGCTGATAGTCATGAGCACACTCCTCGTAGTCCTGCTTCACATCCCACATGCAGCTGGAGTGCTTCAGAAACTCTGCAACAACAGAAACATCATCAACATAGACTTCAACCCTCGTGGACTTGTTAGTCATCAAGGTGCTAAGGACCTGAATCTTCTGCTGATAGTCATGAGCACACTCCTCGTAGTCCTGCTTCACATCCCACATGCAGCTGGAGTGCTTCAGAAACTCTGCAACAGAAACATCATCAACATAGACTTCAACCCTCTTGGACTTGTTAGTCATCAAGGTGCTAAGGACCTGAATCTTCTGCTGATCATGAGCACACTCCTCGTAGTCCTGTTCACATCCCACATGCAGCTGGGTGCTTCAGAAACTCTGCAACAGAAACATCATCAACATAGACTTCAACCCTCTTGGACTTGTTAGTCATCAAGGTGCTAAGGACCTGAATCTTCTGCTGATCATGAGCACACTCCTCGTAGTCCTGCTTCACATCCCACATGCAGCTGGGTGCTTCAGAAACTCTGCAACAACAGAAACATCATCAACATAGACTTCAACCCTCTTGGACTTGTTAGTCATCAAGGTGCTAAGGACCTGAATCTTCTGCTGATAGTCATGAGCACACTCCTCGTAGTCCTGCTTCACATCCCACATGCAGCTGGAGTGCTTCAGAAACTCTGCAACAACAGAAACATCATCATAGACTTCAACCCTCTTGGACTTGTTAGTCATCAGGTGCTAAGGACCTGAATCTTCTGCTGATAGTCATGAACACACTCCTCGTAGTCCTGTTTCACATCCCACATGCAGCTGGAGTGCTTCAGAAACTCTGCAACAACAGAAACATCATCAACATAGACTTCAACCCTCTTGGACTTGTTAGTCATCAAGGTGCTAAGGACCTGAATCTTCTGCTGATAGTCATGAGCACACTCCTCGTAGTCCTGCTTCACATCCCACATGCAGCTGGAGTGCTTCAGAAACTCTGCAACAACAGACACATCATCAACATACATATCAACCCTCGTGGACTTGTTAGTCATCAGGGTGCTAAGCACCTGAATCTTCTGCTGATAGTCATGAGCACACTCTTCGTAGTCCTGTTTCACATCCCACATGCAGCTGGACTGCTTCAGAAACTCATATTAGGAAGAACTATTCTCTAGAGACAAAACGAGATCATGATATCGCTCACAACTGACGACTTAGTTGTTGGTTTATACTTTACCATGTGTAAACCTTAACAGTTTGGTCTGATATACTGGCAGAATTCATTAAGTACTTTATTATAATGATTTCCTAATACTGTTTCCTTCATGAAGAACAGATAAGTAAATATCACTCATAAAGTGATCCGATCATCTTCGAAGTAATCTTTGACAGACGGACACATTCTAAGCTGCTAGCCATTAATTCGGTTCCAGATGTTTCGGGTTTCTCCAACATTGTTTAGTCATTCAGGTGTTTAAAATTGAACAGGAAAGTATATTGAGGTTGAGGTTTGTGTTAACAGACCGGAGAAACGGCAACCAGGATGGCCTCTTTACCGCGCTAAAGTCAACAATAACTCGGGAGCTATGCAATATTCTCAATACAGTAGTCAGGTGACTAGTCACGTGACTCGTCTCCCATATCATAGTGTGTTTACAGTGGAAGGAACTGAACAATAGGTAGCTTTGTAAGCGGGCTCTAGAGCCTAGAGTGAATCTGCCAATCAAAACGCGAGGCTCAAACCTCGAGCACCCTCCGCTTTGTTCTGCGACCTCACTTTTCTCATTATTCACATATTATTGTTTACGATTCAATGCCGTTTATAAAAATCCAATTTCCAAACGTTGTCGGTTTGAATGTTTCATTAGTTCGAATCGTGAACACAATCGGATTGGCTTTGTGTGGCTTTCTGTACCACCACGAAGTGAATAGTACTAGGGTTTTAGCTATTTATGATACACCTTTTGTTCGTACCTTTGGATATCAATTTAATTTGTTTCGCTTTGTGCTTAAATCACTATTTTCTTTCGGAATATTACATAGTTATGTCTCAAATTTACAAATGGGCGTTTTAAGAATCTGGAAAAGTGTTTTATAATAGTATCATACATTTCTTTTCATACACTCGTTGGGGGTAATGTTGCGGTTCCTCGAGTACACGCATGTGTATGTCGCATGTCACTGTCATGTTTATCAATTTTCTGTAACATTCTTCCCTGAGGAAAAGCACATTTAGGGCGTTGTCGGTGTTTTCTCAAAAACATTATACAAACGGGCATATTTTCGAGGACGCATGGAAATTCGACTTGATCCTTTTCTGTGAAAAACCCAGATTCAGTGATCCAGATTTTCAAAAGGAAAACTGCTATTATTTTATTTTGTGACTTAAATATTTGCTAATGACCATATATTACACGAAAATACAATGCTCGTTAAATAACAAAATCTTTGTATTAGAAACGTACGCAGCTAGTAATACATCATCTGCATACTTTTCCACCGCTTTTCTATTTCTACTCTGATATACTCTTTACTGACTACTGTGATTTTACTAGATTGATGCATGAGTTCTGACTAAGAAATTGTATACAATTCTGCTTCTTTGTTTTTGGATGAATGAAGACCATGAAGAATTTCAGCATAGCGATCGCCTGGGAAGATATTACGCAAGAAGCAAGTGGGTTTAAGAGCCAGTTAGTAAAGTTGTACATTTCCAGTTTACCTGGACTGGAGCAACTGGAGCAATTAGACTTTACTGGGACGGCACAGGGACTTACTAGAACTGTTTCTGTCTCCTGTTTTTTTCACGGTGGCAAAAACTGAACCAGTTTCGTCACTTCAGGGCTCCGTAGTCGTAATGGTTTAGTTTCTAACGAGGAATTCTTCGGAGTATTGTCAACAGCTTCGGAGGTGTTACTCAATTTTCGAGTGAAAATAAGAACAGTATTTAGGTCTTGATTATGAAAATAGTACCTTTAATATATAGGTGTAGGCTAAACGAAACATATTACAAACTTTTATTTTATTTTTTCGTGATAAAACGGTTGTGCATTCAACCTAAATTGCATTCAACCTGAGTGTCTCATTTTTGTCACATTTCTTCAAATGTTGTAATCCTTGTCATGTTTTACATCTAATAAGAATTGATTTGGGGTACTTTGAGAATAAAGGAGTCCCGATGATTGTGGTTTAAACGTCAAACTGGTCAGAGATTAAAGCGACTATCAACGCCGAAGGTAAGTCTTGTAGTGACATGGTTCAGCAGTTTATTTTTCATTAATTCAACCCTACAATGGACTTTCATTCTGAGTTTATGGTTCTTCCTTTCATCGAGTTTTCATAAGCTGTCAAACATTTAACAGCCTCGTCTATCACTGAAATATTGGCTTTAGTTCAAACATCGTTTTCATTACTTTTTTAATAAAACATCACCTGTATTAAAAATTCCTTTTCTACAATATTAATAGTGACTACTGCCTGGAGTACACCCCTGGTCTTTTCGCGTTTTTCGCCTCCAGTTCAATGTTTAATTTTATAATAATACATAATTAGTTTATGTGTATATTCTTATTAAAACTTTGGCTCCTCTTTCTGACCAATTAGTTCCCCACCCCACTTTGGCGTTCATCGTCAAATATCTCTGATAGCTCTAGATATTTTGTACAGTATTTACACTGCTTTGTACTCTCGAAAAACGTTTACATACTATAACTGTTATAGTGTTGGTAAATTCAAAATTTATGAAATTCGTATGATTTTTCATGTATAAAGCCAGTGTGGTATCATACAAATCTTGTTTGGCCAATAGTAGGCTATGTATAAATTGATTATTTCAAATTTCTCATAAACCTCTCGCTAATTTTAAATGACATGTTTAGTTTTTTTGTTATCTATTGAGTTGAACTCACCGAAGACAATTGCATCATTCTAAAACACTAAACTGTTAACTTTACTCTGTATAGTGTATAAACCTTATTAAGGAACCGTAATTTTAAGTCTTTGAATACGATTCAGTGGACTTTTGTTAATTCTTCAATCGTATGTTCGATCAAAATGAACGCGACTCAATATTGCCATTAATCCCGTGTAATTCCCGTTCTAAAGATAGGTTGAATCAAGAATAGACATACAAAGATCAAATATCTTGATGTCTAAAACAAAATTGCTTGTTCCGAGGGAAATATTAATAATGGTTTGAATTCATAGCACAATTTGAGTGCATCATTAAAGGCAATATTAATGCCACATAGCGGCATTAAAACTTTAAAACATTTGTGAAAACGGTGTGGTTTCTCTACTTAATTAAAATTAACCCCAAGGGTTGATAATGGTTATTGCCAGATCCCCAAAAGGCTGATCTACGAAGTGGGAACTTCTAATAGATTCTTTATTCGTATAGGTAATTGTGATGTTTGAAAAATATGAAATTATATGGACAAAAATCGCACTGTGCTTCAAATAATAGAGATTTGACAAATGACTTCAATGGTCTACCTGAACTATCAGGTTAGATATTTTTTGCACAAAGAAAAGGGCGCCTGGATTATCAAGGATACATCGCGGTCAGGCTGGAAACAGTGCAAGTTTGCGTTTTCTTTGAAGGCGTTCAGATTAATACCATACACCGACTAAAGTATTTTTACCGCTTCACATTTTATTCTACAAAATAATGTGAATTTACATCAGTGAAATGTACAATAAAGGTTAAAACAGTGAACAAAACGTTTAGTTCTTGAATTCTTTTCTTTTCTGGCGTATAATTTAGTATCTTTTTAGTGGTGCTATTTCGAACATTGGGACAACGAAAAGACAATGAATATAAACGAAATGTATTCGTTAGTACAGCTCTACCAGTGCATTCCATCGGTTTTTGTCAACCCAAATACAAGGAAGCAGGGCGTAGCAAGTTCCGGGTCATGAGCCCCTCCCGTGACCCTTGAAAGGTAGCTCCGAAACGGCCCTTTTGCGATATAACTTATTCTATATTGATATAATAATTGTATTGAAGTTTTGTCCAACATGAACAGTGCAACAAGTCCGCATTCAGAGAGCCGCTATAACTTTGCATCTGACCTTCTCAATGTATACGTGAAAATGGCAACACTGTTCAAACAGTGTTCTACCTCTAGAATAATTAAGACACCAAAACGTAAGCAGTTACCAAAGACAGGGTTATTTATAGAAATTTGGTCAACTTCAACTTCGATTTGACAAGTTATTAGAGGGCCGACAAAATTTATTTTGATAGGGATACTTAGAAACAATGTGAAAACCACAAATTTAGCCATTTTGTTAGTCAAATTTCTTAAATTCCGAGGCTGCGGAGTAATAACTTTAAAGTTTTGAAAATCGAGGTACGAAAAAGTTTGATAACTACAGAAACTGCCCAGCAGGTGACTCATATCTAAACCAAAAATTATTCTGAACTCGGCGAGATCTAAGCTGAGCATTCTAGGAAGAACCTAGTTCTGGGATTTTTTCCAACAGTGATTTTGCAAACGTTAACATAAGATGTGTTTGAAGTACTTGAATAACTAAGAGAACTTTTCTGATTCTTTGCATCTAAAGATTACGTTGATCGGCCAACACCGTTAACTGCAGAAATGAGGGTTAAAGGTAGCGTAAAACTATCTTGTTGAAGAAGATGTATTCTTTGAAATATTGTAGCCACTATGGGTCAAACGCGATGTTGCCGTATAGAACAAACCCCAGATGCAAAGTTATAGCGGCTATAGTGTAATAATCCTTTTGTAATAACAAGCTGGTCCACTTATGTTCAATCACACTGAACCGATTCAATATGAGTCCCGTACTAAAGTTACGTTGAGTCGAGAATAGACAAAGTTCAAGTATCTCGATGACTAACCTGCAACTCTGCAAGGCTGCAAGTCTGCAAGGCTCTGTCTAGACCCGGCACAGACTGGTTATACGTTCAGTAATAGCCTGCTAGACGTACACACTGTGAACCCATCACAAGCTTATCTTTATGGTTGACATTTCACATTTGATCCGCCCTGTTTTTACCTCGTTAAACGGGCAATGTATATCTACATTGTCGTGACTTCTTGATTGGTCGTGTTTTTATATTTTATCTAAATGTGAGTTTATCAAAAGGTTTTCAGTATATTCACATGACTGGACTTTTAAAATTTGCATTTTATCATTTAGATTTGCATGTGTAAAAATCTAACTGAGCCCCACTTCCTTTTGACTTACATCTTCTGTGCATGTTGCTTTTAGGAAATGCGATTTTTCTGTTCTTATACAAGTCACCGGTGTTGTTTTGTACAGAAAGCCAAAGCTGCACAGTTTGTTGTTAAGTAATGTATAATAAAAAACTACTTTTCTTTCTTATTTCTACTTTGAAAATCGTAAAATACACCATAAACGTCGAACCCATCGTTTTGATTATTTAAGAACTGTGAGATATTTTTGAATCGCTACGCAGTACGGGTTAAAAGCGACTTTTTCGATCATAACAACGGAGGCGCGGGTTCGATCCCCGCAGTCACCACTGACATTTTGTTTCATGACTATGCGGTAACGCTAGGTAAATGTCGAATTTGAGCGGTAAAGAGGACTTTTAGTACTAACGCCACCTAAATAAAAAATGAAAACCAACCTCATATATTTCGAAGAAAATTGAAAAAGTTATTAACCATGAAAACATTTATTCTACTGAAGATTTTTTAAATTAAAATTGGAAAATTACTTGACCAAAGGAGCTTAAGAACGGAAGATGCTAGCCCTTAATTAAAATGTATTGTTACACACATGAAAATGTATCGTAATAAAGAATTATTATTATTAAACAAGCACTTTATTTATCTATAATTTTTTATTGCATCGCTTGCATTGGAGTTATATACTTTTGTTTCCATTAATTCTGAATATAAACAAAACTTATCTCACGTCTACAGAATGCAGATTATTTAAACCTCTTTAGGATTTAAAAACAACAATCACCGTGTTCATTCATGAATGATAAGGAGCCTACTCTTCAACTCTACTATACTCTACTAATCTACTACGAAGCGTGGACTTGCTGAGTAGGCCCGCTACGCTACACGTAGATCACGGTAGTAGGTAAGTGCCATTCTCACTCAAGGTTGCGGTCTATGTACTGGTGTACTCGCAGTGAGTGACTGAGTGTACTGACTACTGACTACTGATGTGTAATTATTCTAAGCGCCACGTCGGTGTGACTGTGTAAACTCACTCAAGTGTAGAGTGTAGTGGTGGGGGACCCGGCCGTGACGTCACACATCAGGCGATACGTGACGTATGCCGGCGGTGCGGTCAGAGCGGTACAGCGTACAGCGTACACACCTCCCGACTGAGAGGTCACGTGACTGTCACTGTGCGAGATCTATTCCCGGCCGGCCCGCGCCGCACACCGCACACCGCAGTCAGTGGTTGTATTTCGGACATTCAATGACCCACTCGGAGCAAGGCCGGGCTACGAATTCGGGGGCTTTCGCGCCGAGCCTATAGAAGGCGGTACATACAACAGAGGATTTTAAAATGTTAGGTTAGATCAGATTGTTCGGGATTATGGTTCGAGAACAAGTGCGGGTCGATTGTGTTTCGGACATCCAATGACCCACTCGGAGCAAGGTCCAACTACGAATTTGGGGTCCTCGCCGAAGATTCACTAAGGCAGTACATACAGAGGATTTGTAAATGCACACTGTCTTGACATTTCTGAAACGTGTCTTTTTTCATATGTAAAAGCGACTTTGTAATACATGCTTATGAAACCAGAGATGAAACCTACGAACTACTAAAAAAATGTGGTAACTTAGTAGAGACACAGCCGGTGGTTCAACGTTTGCCCGCACAGGCAGGAGTTCAGTTCGTCAACATACTTCCAAATTCGATCAAAAGTGCCCCAGAGCCATAGGCGTTTAAAGCCTGCCTATTATCAGTTTTGGTCGCAGAAGCTTTTTACAGTTCAAACTAGCTTATGGCACCCGATTGGGAGACTACGGAAACAGAGAGACTGACAGAGGGGTAGACTACTAAGGTTCGAGTGTATGAGAATACAGTAGTACTAATAATTATTATGTAGTACGAGAATAGTACTAAGTTATGTATGTTTGAAAGGATCCATAATGCAAAATGTTAGATCAAAATGACGACTGATGTACATGTTTTTTTAAATGGCTATTTGATAACATATCTATTTAGATTGTTCGGGATAATGATTCAAGACCTAATGCACGTCAAGCCTGCTGACTCCATGATCTCCTTTGTAGGCGACCCCATCCCCGTTTGCTTACAAAGCTCGAGGATCACGCTGCCAGTTCGGAGAGATGTAGGCTAACTCCTGCCACTCACGAGCCCCAAAAAATACCCTTCTCCGGGCCTCAAGGGAGCCACATTCGGTTAGGATTTGTAAAAGCTAAGTACACAGCAACCTGTGTCACGCAGTTGTACTCAGGGGAATGTGCTACATAGGAGGCATGTAATTCGAAAAAGGAAAGTTGATTTCCCGAAACTGAAAGAAAGTCTTCCTTCATAGTACGGACTTAAAATTACGTTTAAGACATGTTCTTAGAACATAAAATTAACGTATCTTTTATTGAATAAACATATGTTCACATGCATGTAGCTCAGTCGTCAGTAATTTGTTTTACAATGAAACTTTGCATCCATTCTTTTCTAGAACCCATTCAGACACACGGAATTTACAACTCCTACATACACTTTACTCGGATCCTCGCGGTCTAACCTCTTGGTCAGCCAGTCAGTCTGTTCCCGGAGTCTCCCAATTGCGGACTGCGGGTGTGCCATAAACCCGTCTCAACTAAAAAAAGCTTCAGCGACCAAAGGCTTTTAGGCGATCTTTCGTCGACTACCCTTCGGCACAGGAACACTTTTAATCGGATTTGGAAGTCCGTTTGCGAATTTAACTCTTGCCTGTGCAATATTAGATCAGGTCGAAATGAATCAGGAATTTTGGAATGTTGAATGAGATTTCAGTGTTGGATGAACGGAAAGTGTCACATATAGGATTGCGATTACACGTCCCTGTTAATTAATGGTTTATTACTAGCCTACTATTATCAAGGTCTCTTGGAGTGTCGGTGTTCGCTGTTTATCTGACCGATGGTTCAGCGAAAACACACTCTATAGGTCAAGGTCGGGGTTCCAAGGAACCATTAGTTAACCGATTGTTTATGTTTATGTTTACAGGTGTCGGGCGAGAGCTGAATTCTGATGAGACGGCGCATGCGTACACTACGTACTACGTAATACGTACGCTAAACGCCGACTCATCGCGGGCTCTAATGAATGACGATATTTGCAGTTCGGCGGAAACATATTTGCCGACATTGACATTCGTTCTTGGCATTCAGCAAAGCTGTGTACCCATTCGTTTAGTTATCGATCTTCGAATTTTGATCGTAAATCGTGCGATACTTTGTTGTAATATACTCTTCTCCTCACTGAAATGAAATAAAATGACACTGTTAGAGCTAGGGAATATCTTACGAGTAAAATTTACGAAAACTGTCCTCGGCTCCCACCTCGGTAGTTTTTATAATGATGTAACGCTACCATTGGTTTCATGATTTAGCCCTCGAACATGTAGTTTTAACACATGTTTGTTGGGTTTAAATAAGCTTGTGAATGTATGATTCGTACTACGCAGTAGAACAGGAAGTTTGGGTCGCGATAATCCTGATTCACCAACTTGTCAGCTTTTTACAACGCGTTTTTCCACTTAAATCACCTGACTTTTATTTCAGAATCAGAAATTCTGTATTAATCCCAAACTTTACAAAACAGTGCTACATCATAGAGTTATGCATTTGTTTATACTACAATAAATGAATAACACAGATACAAAGTTGTATAACAAATTAAAAGAAGTACTGTACAATATTATCTAGGCCTGAAAACTATTTCATTTACGGAACAATCCATCGTTAGGTTATGACATGTTATGACACTGAGGGTTGAAAGTAACTCGCCGACCGACCCTTTTAAACATTACGAAACTCATTCTATTTAACTAAAACGAAAACAGCTGGTCACTTCTAGTAATATACAATATCTATATAGCCTAAGATAGAATTACTAGAATCTATATTACTAAAATTTGTGCTCTGAGCGCAGTTTAAATTTTAAAGTTAACACTATTTTCCTTTTTTAAATTTTACTATATCCAGTTTTCTTTTATATTTTCTTTATAGTTTAATTGTCGTTTACATATTACTGTATACATGATTTTGTTATTATTCTTCAATTAACTACATTTCTCAAGAGGTAAAAGCTGAAAAGCACGTTTTCCGTAAACAGTAGTTTTACCCAACTGCAGCGACTTAACATGAAGAGTTAGGTATAGTTAAATCAATTAATAAATGTACTATAAAACCGGTTTTACAGGTGACTGGTGACTGAACGAGTAAATGTTTAGGCACTTCCCGTCATGCGAACCCCTCAACTATATTATACTATTTTTTAATAGCTTGGTGTTTAACTTTCGGGAAAATGTGAAAACATTCTTAACATAACACTTTTTCCCACCTCTGACGGTTTTGTTGCTTAATCAGTTTGAAATTAAATTGTTGAAAATTCAACTTTTCGCTGTGTTTGGGCTCTTAGTTACAGTACTTATCTACCACCTAGATGAATAAAACGTATTTTTGTGTATAAAAGAGATGTTGTATTTTTGGAAAACCTACAGAAAGTCACTCTATATAAAAGAAAGTGTGGTTATTTGGTACCTAAAGTTCGAACTTAAATCAATTTTCTAATATTTTTGCTCGGATTATTACAGCTACAACTTCCACAATTAGTTATCCTATAAAACCAGTGGATGAAGCAAATTTGTCTTAATCCTGAGCGTAGCGAATGCCCCCAAAATACGAGGCCGTAGGCCGAGTGGGGGTCTCGGGAGGGCAGCCCCAGCGAGCCCGAAGGGCGAGTTAATTTTAAAAGTAGAACAAAACACAGCTTAAAAATGCAGTTTATAGCTTACTTGCTGGGGTTTTCAACTTGGTTCGAACCGGTTGAACCGAACGTTCAAAAATTCCTTATTCGTCATGACAAATTCATTGATAAATACTATTTATAACCGTCAAAACTACTATCATAGACATCTAGTGACAAAAATGTCTACTAAATAAGAGTACTGACAAAGACAACTCGACGTAAAGATATATTTAGTTATATTTAGTTTTTGCGACATATATCATTTATTAACAGTACTGTATTTATTAAATATGAACATTGTTCAGAGGCTATTGAACGTGACAAATGAGGTTTCGAGAGCATGATTGTGCTATCTCATATCAACAAAGCGCCGCTATACTACTACACTAGCACATTCCTGACTCCATGAGAGTAAGGTTGGGTTAGGTTAGGTTCTGTGAAACCGAACTGTATTGCATCTCTGCTCACTGGTTGAGCTCTGTGTCCGAGTAGCTTCAGGTAGTTGCTCGGTAACTCAGCCCGGCCTGTACGAGTGTTGAGTGTACATAGTGTTTTCAACAGTACACAACCGAAATAGCTTTGGAAACGTTGGATCACATTCCCAGGGCTTAGAACTTGTAATCGTTAATGCTAATTTAGGAAACTATTATCATTATAGAGACAAAATAGTCAGACACTCCTTTCAAGGTTCAAGTTTGATGGCTCAGTGGAAGAGAGGACTTTAAAGTTCTAACTTCACCACAAAATAAAGGCTTATTTCAGTTAATTTCAAGAAAATTAAAGTATAGGTAAAAGTTATTTTGGGGCTGGGAGATCTTGTATTTGAGAGGCTCTCCTACAATTGGAGGAGCCGCGAGCACATTCACCGAAAACGATCACGAAAGAAGAAAGAATAAAATTTTTCAATCACAAAATATAATTTCTGATGGAAAGATTACTTATTTTATTACTTATTTATGTTAAATTTTCAAATATATATACTGCTGGAAAACATATCCCAGTAGCTTTTCCTAGAAATCTTAGAGTCGAGCACAGTCAGGGCCTACGTAAGCTGGTAGGCCCCGGCACAGTGCAGTCAGGTACGTTTCCGGTTTAGACTTTTGATATGTCACGTACAGTCGTACACGGTGTATCATGCTGTGCCTTATCTAAACATTGGTCATTTCCTGAGGTTGCAATCGATAGATGTGAGTCACCTGTTGGGACAGTTTTTGCAATCAGAATCAGAATATTTTATTTGCAGAGCTCCTTACATGCATGGCAAACATCAGGTTGCCTTATTTAACTAAAAAATAAATAAATTCATGCTTCAATTTCGTGTACACTATGTTTTGTACATAACATTTTAAAGATTTATCGGGTTTGCTAATTTTTTAAATGTCTCTTTCAAAAACTAACAAAATTAGCTTGACAAATCGAAGTTTGAGTTCACCAAATTTGAGTATATTTCCTTTCTTTGGAAACTGTTCTAATTTGTATATTTTAATGATCCCAGAGGTAGAATATTGTTGAGCAGTTTTGCTATTTCCATATATACCTCGACAAGGCCAAACGTATCTAAGGGCCAAAGGTGTCTATAGTCTACGTCAGAACAAATTTTAATGTTTACGATTCCAAACAATTTCATGTTGAAAACACGTCCCAGTGGAAAGTTCTTCCTAGAAACTTCAGAGCCGAGCTCACCACGGTCAGGGCCGTTACCTGTTTAGTTACAAGTTACCTTAGTTCATCAATTTTTAAAGATTTTACGCGTTTGTGATTTTATTATGTGTGTGCCTTTTAAAAACTAGCTTAGCAAATTGAAGTTTGAATTCACCAAATTCGAAAATATTTTCCTGCCTTAGGAAATTGCTCTAATGTATATATTTTGTTAGGCCAAGTGGTAGAATATTGTTGAAAAGTGTTGTCATATCCTTGACAAGGTCAGATACCAAGTGATGGCGGCTCTGCGTAGGCTGGAGATGAGGAAAAGCGCGCACGCAGACACGCAGCCACGCAGACGGCACATCGCGCGGGAAGTGGATCGGAAGAGCGAGAAGTGGAGAAGTGGAAGTTAGGTAAGACAATTCCCGAGGTGAAAGTACTGAAAGTAATGCAGAAGTTGAGACCAGGTCTGGTGTATCGGAATGAGGCTAGCTTGAAGCGCAGTCGAGCAGTAGGACAGGCAGTGTTGACTGTGCTCGCAGTGTAGGCCTACCACACGCAACGCCACGCTACCCTATCGCAGTTCATACAGGGGCGTCACTACTATTTTTGGGGGGCGAAGCAACGAATTTACCAAAATGTAAAGTAATTTTCTCAATTCATAAATATACTGAGGCCGATTTTCCGAAAGTTTTGAGCACTACCGAGGGGTTCGTGGGGTATAGAAAACCTCCCACTCCCCAGACAGAGGGTTCCGAGGATCCTCCCCAGGAAAAATGAGAAAACTTAGACGTGAAGTTAAGCATGTTCGATTCTTTTTAAAATTTATTTCAACTTTAACTAAACGAAGTGGGTTAAGAGCTCCAACATTGGTAAAGTATAAATATAATTTATTTATATTATTTATGTATATTTATTTTTTATATATTATTTATATTTATTGGCTTTAGACTTCAAAGCCATTATTATATCTTATCATGGGTTGACAAGATCTTTCAAAAGCCAAGCTTTTCTTAGACCCGAATGAAGGAAGCTTAGCTTTTGAAAGGTCTTGTCAACCTAAAATAAAATATAATTTTGGCTTTAAAGTTTTCAAATTATATTTTAAGTAAATGACCTCAAAGTCGTTCACTTTAGCTGGGATTTCCCGACTTGCAAATGCGTCAAGTACGTATGACGTTTACGTCAAAGTAGTCGTGCAAACCTTATTAAATTACAAGCATATACAGATAACAACGATACCCTTAATTCATATACACTTTTTTCTCTGTTTTCAAGCTCTTTGCGTGTATTTTTACTAGTGAAAATTCATATTTTGAACACTTGAACCAACTTAATTGATGCAATCCCAATTCTTTATCAACACCTAGTTTTTACAGTGTAACTGTAAGCGAAAATAACAAGTTACTCCAATGGAAGATTTGTCTATACTTGTAACTTTTGATTCAAAAGTTCCATTCACACTGAGGAAATTCTGGCTCACACACCCCGGTATACGGCAGCCTCTACAGGTGCGCTGGTAAACAAGCTGTCAAATTAACTACTGATGATCGCCACGAAACATCTGCGTTGTAGATAAAACAAACAATTAACAAGGTGACAACAACATCCGAGTCATCAGCGTATCAACATTCAACAGCTCAACAGCTCAACAGATGACAAAATGTAAACGTCATGATCACGCCACTTTCATTCCACAAACACTTTGCAGGACATCGCGCATCTTGTTAATGCGGACTGTGTCCCTTTTATAAGAATAATAATACTTTATTTCATTGATCGTTTACGGAAATAGGATACATCACAATAAAACTAACAATATCAACCTCTTAAAAGTAATGAGTACGGTAATAATACAAAAAACTCATAAATTATTAAACTTTATACTAACTTAAGACTCTAAAAACTCTTTGACTGGGTAAAAAGGATTACGTAGCAACCAATACACTTTGATTTTAAAATGTGTCCTTGCATCCTCAGGTAGTTAGTTAAAAAAATAATACAATTTAACTTTGACTAATTTCCTGTCAAGGTTAACCTATGCGAAATTATGTCCACTCTATCTCTATTACGGGTATCATACTGATGAATTTCTCGTCTCACAGTAAAAAGATTTGGATTTCTTTTCACAACAATACGTATACAACAATACGTACAAATATATAGATTGACTACAGTGGGAATTTTCAGGTCAATAAAAAGGGGTCTGCAGTGAACAAGTTTTCAATAGTTATTACCATCAGTAGTGGCCTTCTCATAAAACTTAGAAATACAGTTTTAAGTAAAATAACAGGTCATTCGCTTCCACACTCAAAATTAACAGGAATTATCGACCGAAAACAATGGTTACCGGAATTTCGCTTCAGAAGCTGAGGCGCGAGTTATCCACTGTCTATGACGGGGTGTTGTTTCAGCACCCTGTCTATGTTTGTGGCCTTGTCCGGGGCCTCAAAAAATGTCAACCATTTAAATTGCAAAACTATCTACTCCGTCTCATCTACCCCTGGAGGGAGTCGCACTTCAGGTGGGCGAGATGAACTGCAGTCAGTAGCGTGGTCTCTCTTCATTGGCGAAAGGTATCGTACGATACTCTACGTCACTTCACCTGTCCCGTCCTTGCAGCATCACCGCGTCATCTCACGACAGCTATAGTCATCTCCAACACTTGAAAAAGTCCTACTTCTCACGATCTCAAGGCTGACCTTCAACCGACTCTCTTTCCGAAACCGACGAAATCGACTGTTTTATCACAGCTCGTTTCCTACGTAAAAACCTGCGAAACCTTGATGTCCAGCTTCACTTGTGGGGCTTCCATAGAGGCTACGCTTGAGTTGGTCAGATGCTGTGTATAATGTAGTTCTTTCAATATATAAATATACTCAGTTATTAAAATTTAGTTACTCAAGAAACTCCCATGACTGCTGATTAATCTCACGAAAACTTGTCTTTTACGAGGTGATGAATGAAAGGAAGTTAGTTCTTCCACTCAGCTGTTTATCGAAAGGCTATGCTTCTAAATATGTGTGTAAGTTGTTGATATCGTCTATAAAATACCCAAATTGATAAAACCAGCACAGAGAAAATAGAACAAACAGAGAGAGTTCCTATCATCTGCGATAATACTTCTTGCGGTTCTATTCTATTTTTGCTGCGGTTTGCTGTACAGTACTTGTATAACATCGTCCCCTTTCATTTCACTACTACAACGAACGATAACATGTGTACAAGAGTTACAAATTCATAGGGAGTGTAATATGAATAGCTTGGTTTTATTTAAAATGTTAGGGAAGTTTGCAAATATTTGGGCTCGCCGGGCCTGTTTTGCTGAATATTTACCTCGAAGGTATAGTATTCGAATCCCATGTTTATGGAGATACTCGTTGTGAATGTGTTTTGCTTCGCAATGGGCACCTCAGGGAAAGCAGAAGGAACACACGACACAGCGCTCGTCTTAACAGGCCTTCTTTCAACTGTTGCAGCCTAACGATCAAACCGAGCAAATGCTGGGGCTTAGCCTACGTGGACACGTGTTTCACCTTTTAATGCACAATTTCCAAAATACTATTACACACTTTGTGTATTTTTAATGTAGAAAAGCTGTTCTCGTATAAAGCCAGATTTTCGATAGTTACATTGCTACATACGTATTTCTAAAAATTGTCTTAGAAAAGGTCCAATTTTCTGGGTAGGAACGAAAAGATTTTTCTATTTGCGTGAAGATACGAGTAATTTCCTTGGCTTCGTGTTGAGCGTAAATACTGGACTTTAGCTGTTGAAAGTGCGGCGTATTTTGGACTCTTGCAGACCCTTGCACCACCGCGGCCCCTTGATCTTGTCATCTCTACCTACAGTGGTGATTAGTTCTGTGTCTGCGCACTATGCCATGTGTTCTAGAACGGGACGCGATTCGCGGATCGCGAGACACGGTTCGCAGAACCAGTTCTCGGGTCCCAAGGTAAGCGATGTTGGGCCAGTGGGCAGCGAGTGCAAGTATTGTTTGGTGGATTCCGGCCTGTGGTGTGGTGTGGTGTGTTGTGGAGTGGTGTGTTGTGGTGTGGGGTTCGGGCCTTGGGAAGCCGTTTGTTGACCGCTGTTTTTGCTCCACTTCAGGGACATGACTTGTGATATTTTCTACCTCGGACCAAACAGACGTCGGGGTCTTGATTGATGAAAATGTCGTTAGGGTGTAAGAGGAATTTTTGAGGTCTGACTACTGGGATAAATATTTAATGTTCATTTGTTCAAAGTTGGAATTTAAATGTTGTTCTTGGCATGACTGAAAATTTGAATGACCGTTAGATAACTGCTTACTTGCTCCGTTAAGCTGTTACTTATTAAAAATAAAGTTTGAAATTTCTTTTTAGTGATTGGTAGTCACTTTTAAACCCCGCGTTGTTGAAGCGATGACTACGAAAGTATACTAGCTGCACGTATTTAAATGCTGAATAATCTAGAGGTTGCCGCCGAATATAGCCTAATAGTATGTATTTACATTTTGTATATTCAATGCCGAACGAATGGACTTTTACAACTAGGGAAAATGTATTAAAGTATCTTTTTCTCTCATATTCCGTTTGGCCTGATTTTATTTCGTAATTTTTCCGAGTTCGAAATTCCTCCAAGCAGATTTTAGAAGTGAAAATGCAGATTCTACACATTCTTTTTACAAGAAGTCAAAAGTGGAAAGTGGTTATCTTCACAGTTAGTTTTTGCTAAATAATTTTTCTGCGATAGCGAAATCACGAAGCGGCTCGCAGGGCAGATAACACTTGAACTTACATTAAAGCAATTATCATTGCTAATTGATTCAAGGCTTGCAAGGCCTGGCCTTGGCCTATTTCTGCCTGTGGACCATGCAGTGACCAAGGCGTCTGCGGCTGCAGTCCGGTCAACTTGGCAAGTCATGCGCTCATGTCTGCTAGTAGACCACAAGTGGAACCCCCTGTTTACTATATAATGAACGAGCAAGGTTGTCCTAGTAGCAGTAGCCAGGGGGAGGGGCTTTGAAGGTCCATTGTTAGCTTGAACGATATCGGAGGCCTGGGGGTATGGACTCCCCTACAGCTGAAAGGGGGCCGAGAGTCTTCCTCCAGAAATTTGCTAAATATTTATGCAAAATGGTGAGTTTTGAGTCGTTTTAGGAGAAACTTTACCCTAAAATCAAAAGATTTAACACGCTGATTTCGTGACAACACGGTGGATTTAGTGTTATCATCAGGCGTTTTGAAGTCACTCTGATAGTTCTACAGTATTTGGATGAGATAAATCGTTAGATAAAACAGTTGTACAAAATGCTTGTAAAATTAATTCTGCTGTATTCTAAAGACCTAAAACGGCCTAAAAGGACAGCTTTGGTGTCTTTATCAAGGGTTGTAGAGAGAAGGTGAAACCCTCCCTTGCCTGCCCCTGCTCCTGCCATCAAGTTGACGTACGCGACAAATTCTCTCTATTATCCTTATGACATATTCGATCTATTAAAACCCATATTAAATCGTTTACTTATTACATTAACTATTCGACAGTGATCACTGTGAATTCGCTAGGTTCCTTATGATCCCAACGTTTCACGATCAAATGCACTGTCGAGCATCCCTTGGTAAATAGTCACGGAGTCTTGAGGGTGGGTTTATAATACGTTTTCTGTTCCTGGTTCAACGTATCGTTAAAGTTTTATCCAGCGGCAGTATTTTATTTCCCAACTCACCAGGGGCGCCAGGTTTTATTGTACACGCAGTTAACTGTTTCCCATGACAGTATCTGTTTCCTTATTTAAATATATTATTTATGGTGTATCGTTGAATAATACAGATGTCTTCACAAATACGTCTCTATCAAGAGAAACTCAACATTTGTTTTGAGACATTTATTATTTTCACACATTTTCTTTAAAACAGGAAAATCTGAACAGTTTGAAAGAGGTATCCTTCATAACACGTGTGGCCCAAGCTTTACTACCTAAACGCTGACTAATTTAGAAGGTGCTGTAAAAAAATAAAGTTTGTCGTTTTAACGAGGCAAAGTTACTACTAGAAAAAACTCTCTGCTACTAAAACTTGACCTTACCTAGCGTTACCGCAAAGTATGAGCTCCGGAATCGAGCGCGATACCGATCCGCCACGGGTCCGCTAAAGAGGAAGGGCATTCCGACATTTTTAAGGGACACCCCTTGTTTTACTTAGGGCACAACAGAATAGAGGGAAAGATATTTTCAGCCACTCTTTATAAATAACTACGCATATTTAGCAAAGAAAGTGAACACCCTTAGTTGAGCGAAAACTGGGCGAAGAGGGAATATGGTATAGGCGTCCAAGACGCGAGTGCGGGTAGAGCTTTCACGACTCCGAGACACCCCATGGGGCGTTCACGCTTCGTCGAGTCAGAATCAAAGCATTCCTACAGCGTAATGTCTGATTTCTGTCTCTTCATGTCACCGGTCAGCCGTCAGCCCACTGTCTGAGTGACCTGAGCCTCTCCTAGAATTCGGTTTTGACCTGAACCACTTAAAGCTGAGTGAAGGTCCGCCTCAGCTGCGCGACGACACTCAATGCAAGGGCATGCAACCATACAAAATTCGCTGACACAATTAAAGTTAATATTAAGTACTTACATTAGTTTTAAAGCTAAAAAGCAGACTTAGACGCGTATAGAGTATATTTTCGAAATTTTTCGTTTCAAGCGTACAAAATGGAGTCGGAAACCACTAAAACTTGGAGAACTTCAAAGTGTATGTGTGAAACAATTAACCAACTTATGAGAAATCGAGCTTTATACGAACTCAGCTGAACTAATCGAGTTTTGGGTGATATGTATTTGCAAATTGAAACCAAGCGCCTGCGCACAAGTGAGTGTTCACTGCTCAAGGCTCTTTAAACGCCTGCTTGATATTTACAGCGGTTGATTTACTGCATGGTTCGAGCAAACATATAATTAGAGCTTGGGACAGATTGTACTGACAGTAAACGCAGTAATTAGAGCGTGGTTCAATTATCCAACTACGTTGCTAAAAATAAGCAAGAAATGTCAGCCTTAAAATAAGCTGTAAAGAATTTTGCAATGCCTAAACTTCTATGTTCCAAGTGGAAGTATGTCTCTTAAATTAATTTTCATTTATAAATTAATGTGGTTTTTGTATTATTTTGTTTTCTTGAGATAGGTTCTAACTACGCTGTTGTTATTTAAAATTGCTTGCCCATCGTCCACACTATTTGTTTGATTACGAGATTCGTTTACTGATGAAATTTGGATTGTAAATAGCAGCCTATTTACACTATAACAACACAAACTAAAACACAACACGATATTAGTTTATTGTAAAATTTGAAAGAACCTAATTTGTGGCAGACCTTTAAAAATGTATAGGCCACATGAAATATGCTATATTTAAATTAAATTACGTATATGATTATATGTATAGCGAACAAAAGAAAGAATGAATTCTCGTTCGGGGGTTGGTGATTTGTCGACAAAAGTGATATTCAAAATGTAACGTGGAGAATTCGTGTAGAATACCACCCCACTTGAATACCTTTAGCCAGGGGAGTGAGCTATTAATTATTGATGGCTTCTCTACAATTTATTTCATACAATTGTTTTTGGTTCTCAAAGTTTTAATTCTTGTTGTTTTTTTTCTTAGTATTTATTTATTGTTACAACTGCTAAAAATTAATATATTTACATCGTTACAGATTATTGCTGTTTATTAGTTTGATATAAATATTGTTGCTCACATCCAACTAGCCCTACCGCATATTTTTCTTCGGTCGTAGTTATCGTTTTAGCTTTTATTTATTATATTGTTATCTATATATTTAAGAGTCGAGATTTCTTGAAACGGCTAGCTCATTTATACATTATTTATAATTTAAGGGTACGTTAGTATAAGAGGTGCAGTGCAATAATCAGAATAGGATGGTGATTAAATGGCCTAAGAGACATTGTTGACCCTTTTCCAAGCACAAGTATATTTTTGGGAAGTACCTAGTTCTGATATTTAAAAAAATGCTAATGTTATTAGCATTATTGTATTTATTTATGCATACATGGAATAGACAAATTTCTTTCGAGAATTGCAGTCTGCAACTGTTTCGGTTAATTGACCTGAATCACTAGCGAGGTGCGGGGTGCGGGGAGCGTGGCGAAGGGCGAGTATCGAGTTCTGAGTCAGGGGTACGCGCCAAGATTAGCGCCGGTGTGGAGGTCGATGCCGAGGTGGGTTGAGCCGACGCCAGGTGCGCAGATTGGCAAAATGGCGCACGGCACACCTACCATTCAGCACAGAGTTGTTAAGAATAACTCATCATATGGAAGATATTCTGCTTTGCGGGGGAGTAATGGGTCAAACTCTTGCGCCTCTTCGCTATGAGCGACGGCCAAACTAGGACGGGCAGGTTCGCAGTTCTCTCTCAGAAGAACTACCGGACTGGGAGACACAGAATGGTTGCCTTCCCAGACAGGAGTTCATTTCGTCAACAGATTGCCAAGTTCCGATGTGTCAGAGGCATTTAAAACTATCTGAACACAACTTACTTTCAACTTTAGAATTCAACTAATTGCCGGTGAAGTATTTTACAGTACCGTCGAGTTTATGGAATTTAATTGGGAGACCTTGTAATCGGCTGACTAACTAGGGACTAGAGTGCTAAAATTCTAAAGAAAAGAAGAGAGTGATTGTAAAAACGTTATGCTTGACAGAAATTTCAAGATTAGAATGAAAGAAATTCTTAGGTATTAAATCCCTGACGTATGCAGTGCATTTCGTTTAAATGTTCGTGGAATAAAATATTAATTAATTATTTAAGGTCAGTCCGTTCCTTGCCTCTAACACTGATGCATCACAAAGAGGTTTGAGTACAACTAAAATATATCGCGTTGAATACCGAGTATTGAGAATTTTAGCTAAAGTCTAAAGATAAAGGCAAAGTTTGTCTCGCTTAACGAGGCGAAGGTAGGACTTACAAAGTCCTCTCTACTACACAACCTCGACCTTTACCTATCGTTACCGTAAAGTGACTAATTGCGCGTGGTGACTGCGAGTATCGAACCCCCCCACATGAGTGATGAGCTCCAGAGTCGCGCGAGACACCAACCCGCCACGAGTGCGCTTTATATAGTACTCAAAGGATGTGAAGACACTTACCGTCTTGGTAGGGACCCTCCTGGCAGATCTCCTGGATGACCATGCTGCTGCCGGCGTACAACTTGTTGAAGTGAGATCTCTGATGAGGGGCCATGCAGCGCCGGGTGTACTCGTCAATGCAGCGCAGTCCTGAGTTCAGTTCCCTGCGAAGTGCAACACCATCAGCAATTCCGTACACTTCTGGTGCACAAATCAAGGGTTCGCAGTACGTGCGTCAAAAATGACGACTTTAGTCTACGAGAGTAAAGAATGATATGTTGCGAGCGGCTGGAAACTACGAAACCTTGCGTCAACTTTGCACACGCGTTTTTAGACGCTTTGCAAGGGTTGCAGTCCAAACGCGCTGTTCTTATGTGAAGAATTTCTGAATTATGTATGTGTCATAGTTTTACATGATGTTAAACAGATTATCTACAACATATGGAGCCACAATTTTGAAATTCCACTTTTAAACGAGGCTTTAAGGGCATTAAAATATATAGAGAATGTATAAATTTAATTTAAAAGTGTATGCCTCACAGAAACACTATTACGGAGTGGTTTGTTGAACTAGAATCCTCTACACCGTAACGTTTTCCTCCCGTACAGCGCAACCTTGATGTGAAACCAAACAAAATGCCAGAGCTCTTAAGATTACCTATCGGCCATTTTGTTTTTCGTCCCATAAGAACAATGTAAAAGCAAGCTTTTTCTTGAGACACCTCACGCCTACAATTTTCATCATATCTTTTTAAATAAGCTTGATTTGAAACATAACAATGTACTGCAGTGACCCAGCTGACCACTTGTTCAATAGTTTTATTTGTTTAATAGTGAAAACAATAAATTAAATACAAAGATTCTTCAATTTTGGATTTATGTCACGGTTTTCTGATTGAGAAAATAGAAATTCGGCTCAGTGGAGTCACTAAAATATTTCATGCACTTTAAAACAAAATCATAAGAAAAATTATCATTCATAAAAATCTCATGAAAACTGCAGGCGTGAGGTGTCCCAAGAAAATGAATGTTTTTACATTGCTGTTATGGGACGAAATTCAAGGTCTCAAAGGTCTCAAGCCACTCCTATGTTCTTCCAAGATCTCGTAGTTTATTCAAAAATATACTAACAGAGTACATTCCAGTGGAGTTTTGACCTAACTCTAAAGGAATCTCTCAAATTAGTTTCTACTGTGGTGTAATTACAAAATGTACGTTTTTACAAATGATTTACCTCTCCCAATAATATGTAATATAAATAACAAAATTCATCTAGAAACTAAGGCTGAATGTAGCTACACAGAAGTACGAAAGAAGTCATTGGTACCAACATAGAGGAAAACGTTAGAGATAAAAACTACAAGTTACAAATTATTTATAGCTCGTTTGACTCATGTTATACATCCAGTTAGAAGTGAACCATGCCCCACATTATCTCTGAAGGTAATAGATAAGATAAGTTAACTATAGAACCTGCAAGTAAGATATTGCAAATTCGCAAAGATTAGATTGCAAATCTTGGAATTTCAAGTTCAGGACTCTTCTCGCTAATCAAGTAATGATAGCGCATATCGCGATATTTTCAGAACATAAATAGCAACAATTATACGTTTATAGACGAAGGTATTTTTATCTAGACAGTGTGATTAGAGGTTGATAACAATATGAATGTTTAATTGTTGGTATCCTAAAAACCTATGAAGATCATACGATGTTTTGTAGACAGAAGATGTGCGAGTATTTTATTGGTTACAGTGCGTTATCACCAAAACCAACAGTGATATGAAGCATGACAACTCATCGATATTTTGAGATATTGTTACAACAGTGAATGAAATACTCAAAGTTATAACTATTTTTGCGCTGGAAAGCCGGTAAAAGATTATAACTGTCAATCAATATTATCAATATCCCAATTATATACTAATCAACACGGACACTTTTCGTGTATTCACGGAAGATGCTACTGGCTCCTACAAACAAGATTAAGTAGTAAAACTGACTTAACTTAATACAAGTAATTTAACTTGATGACTTCATTTGAGACACTGACATTTATAGGCTATTGTCAGGTGAATAGGGATGAAGGGTGAGTGTGATTAGTGTGTCTCGATAGCCACTCCCCGTCGTTCGGAAGTCACGTTAAGCCGTTGGTCCATTCCATTGGTTGTTGGGTTGTTAATTAATGACCAAATCTGGATAACAGACGGCCTTAGTTTGTAACAAGACTATACCTCATCATCCTCCTTCATCCCATATTCACCAGACTATATAACCCTCTAGGAGTGGTCGGTGTCTCAAATCAAAGTATCAAACTTGATGGATGGTGAGGTGTATGTAGTCTTGTTACAAACTAAGACCGATTTGGTCTCTAGATTGGGTATTTATTCAATAGCCGAACGACCGACGGCTTGACATGACTTCCGAACCGTGGGTAGATGTCATCTGCTAAAATATGAGGCTCGAAGTTCTCATTGATAACGGCAAATTTACAGTGCCGCTACAAGAGCACAACAAGAGCTCATATTTTAATCGAGATAACCTGGACCATACAATTAAATTTTAGATCCATGATCTAAAATGGTTTATATAAAGTTGAAAATGGACAACTAGGAGAACTACTAATTCAATAACGTTACGGAAGACATATATAGTGATAAAATGAAAATATGATATGAAATTGGCTAAAATATTAAACGTATAAATCTGAGCCCTAAAAGCGTACATAAAGAAGTTTAATAGCTGAGCTCATAAAGGTCAAGAATCATCTTAAACTCTTCAACAGCCGTTAATCTACGATAAGAAAAACACACCAGATAAATTAAAATGCACTTCCAAAGTCTCCTTTCGATGCAGTTTTACTTGTTTCTGTCAAAGCCAATAACTTCGTAGGTTTTATTACACGGTATTCTCGTTAATAAGTCGATCATCCCTGTATAGATGTGTGTCAATTTCGTTTGAGAATAGAACTTTTATTTTTGAGAAGACGTCAAATGAAGACGAGAATGGTCAATTTAACTTGTGAAGTCAAAAATGTAGTTAGGAATAATCAATGTTTTTGATGAAGTATTATTTAATTTTAAGAAGTCGTTAATCGTATTTGAGAACAAATACAGCAGTTGGAGCTATTGCTGAACTAGTAACAAATTGTAAAAATAAATAAATAAAATAAATACTTTCTCAAATTAACTTTACGCTTTCTCATATACAACTGGAAAAGGTGAAGAAACTCAACGTCTAAAACAAATACTTAGTTTCATCCTTGACCTTGTAATATTCCACGAATACCGGCACAATTCAGTTCCAGTGCAAGGAAAACACAACGCAAATCCAGTAACATCTATTGACAAACGAGAGGATTGCATTGTTGACAAACAATCTATGTATAGGGTGTAGATGATATCGTCCTTTGTCGACCTTCGCTTGACGATTTAGTTTCGAACCAAGATGTTCTTCGACTTGATGTAACCACAGGTCAATTGTCGACTGACGTTTGATGTCAATTGCAATTGCAACGCACTGCGGAAAGGGTTTTTCTGAAAATGTCCTCCGTTTTAGTAGTCACGTTAACGATGTCCTTCCCCCCTGCCCCAACGTTTTGGATGTAGGAAAATTGTATGTGTTAAAATAAAACTTCAAGTTGAAACATGATTATGGACGTTTTCCAGCTGTTTTGCGGACTAAAAACTGGACATTTCGTTATCTGGAATCTGATAACGTCTTTGGGCTTTAAAATGAAGTAAGTTTAGGGGTTTAAATCTACAAAATACTAAAACCTGTATTTGAGCTATAGTATTGGATAGTATAATTAAAATTAATGATGAAACAAAATCCAATACTGTAAAAGTTAACTAGCGAAGCCTTTTACTAGCAAGACTAGCATCTTCGAGCAGCACACAAAAAACTTAAGAAGAAACTTCTGACTTTTGATGGTGGGTGACTGCTCAGCTTGCGCTGATTACTTGGTTACATGTTAAATATCTGAAGGTTAGGTCGACCTTCTTGGCCAAAGTCATACTAAAGTGGTCATAAAAGGTGTTTAGTTTCGCTGTAACGTTATTAGTTTCTTGCCCAATTTGTCTACTGCATGGTGGTATGAAATGAAACAACTCTTTATTTACGAGGCGAAGTTAGGGTTTTATAGTCCTCTCTACCACTTAACCACGAGGTTTAATATTTCATCAAGGACCACCAAAACATTAGAAAAGTAAAACTAATTTCAAGTTATAGGTAACTTAAAAACTGCATCATTTTCAACTTAATCTTTATTAAATTTTCTTTCCATGCACCCAAACCTAAATCAAAGATTTCCCCTCAGTCAAAGATCCCCAGTACCCCGATGGACGTTGGGGATAGAATGCTATGGTAATTGGTGTAAACCTTCGTCATATAAACGGATAAGTCAGGATAGTTAACTTTTCAAATAAAAATCTTAAGTCGACAACAATGCTTTGGCTAATCACAAAACTGATTAAATCCGTCAGCAAACCCCAGGTCCAAAAGCTCTGGCAGAGGCTCAAAACTACGCAGTGTAGATAAGGCTTTCCGGTTTTCAGCGCTAAGGTGCAAAAAATAATGAAGTGGATTAAGGACATTCCCGGGGTAATTTATTGGCCGGCCCAGCTTACTCGTACATAAGAGAGGGTTGGGAAATCATTATGAAACAAAATCTCTTGGTCTAACTAAAACTCAAAACCGTGAACTCGCGTATGAAATTGTGTAAAGAACAAACACAAATGCGTTGTCAGTATCGCAAAAGGTAGCATTTACATAAGCTATTGTATAGGTTACAGAAGTACATTTCAAATAATTGAACCAGTATTTATCACAAGAGAGCCATTACAAAGAATATAAAAGGCATTGAGCTAGGAGTAATCAAATATTACTTTGTCAAATGTACGAGTAAAATCTACCCTAAATAGAATTTAGAGAGTGAAATTTACCGATTCCCGATGTACCTAATAAAATTTGTTGAATTGAATAAAATCAAGTTACCTTTGATATCAAATATCTTGGAGAAGTTATTCAAGAGGCAGGGCTCGAACAGTGTGAAATGTAAATACGTCAACAAAATACGTCAATATCCTTTAAAATAATGTAACTGAACAACACTATAATAATAAATCGATCTCTTAGTACGATAAACTCGAACTACAACACAGTAAACAAACCAATCAAACAAACTTCTAAGACAAAAATCGTTTGATAGGACACTGGACATTTAATAAGAGAAAAGCTCTATAAAGGGGGAGGTAGCTCAACCGACGAAAGAAATGGAGACAGTGTTAACGTACCGTACGATAACGCGTGGTTCAGCCGACAGGCCGACACGCAGCTAAGCACTAAAGCGCCGCTGGCATGAGTGAATCAAATTTCCTTTGCAGTTTGATACTCTGACCCGCACCTCTGAAATCGGTGCCAATAGTTAAGTTATAAAATAAGCTACAAAACGTTATTCTTCACATTTGATCGTATACCTCACCTTTTATTCGCTAACCAAAGTGTAACACCAAAAGTGCCCTGAAAATACCATAAAATAGCCACCGTTTTGAAATGGTTAGTTATATCATGCTGGTATTTTTTCATTGATGGTTTTCTTGGGATACAAAATTAATTAATATTAAGTTTGAGCCAAATCCGAAAAGTGGAGTGGAAGATAATAAATAATTAGTGACAAAAACCAGCAGATATCTGATAAACAAAGGGTTTTGGGAAATATTTCTTTCTTGATTGTTTAAACTGTTACCCAATATAGCTAACCCCAAGGTGTGGGACACCCTTTTGAAAACTGTATACATATAATTACACACATGTAAATAAAGTTTTGAAAAATGCTCAAAACGTGTTCTGGGGGTCAGGATTGGAGCTCATGTCATGGTCTCGGGCCTGGATCTTACCATGCTGACGGCTTGAATATCTCTATTTCCAAAGGAAATTCGATAGTAAAAGTTAACTTACGGGCAGATTAGGTCTAGATCTTCTTTCTTGGTGGCGAAGCCGAACTGCCCCTCCGAAGTGGCTTTCAGGGAGTTAGCGCATTGCAGCAGCACCTCCTGGTTGCAGGGGAAAGCATGGGCCAGTTGGACAACTGCAAATACACACTGCGTCAGTCACCTGCTACTTGTTACCCGTACAACTATTCTAGCTTAGATTATATTAAGTAGGGCTGGTAAATTACGTCAACCAAAGGATTATTATACTCCCCCGGTTATCTTAGCCTGGAAGACCACAAAGCCTTAAGATGACTCCCCATGCTCAGACAAGTGAACTTCATCCCAATTACGCCCCTCGAGTAGACCCCTTCTCCTGATCTCTAGAGAGGGACAGTCTAATAGGACGTGCCTAGCAGTTTCTACTGGCTGCTCACAAATTCTACATAAAGGATTACCATTGTGCAACGCCAGTTTCTGTAGATTATACCTGAAGTGCTCATGTTCAGTTAGACATGATGTTAAAATAAAATGATGTCAGTGCGTTTTAATTTTAACCCTGCTAGGTCGTCGTAAAAGTAGGTTAGCGGTTGAGCTTTCTACGAGGCTAGTCCATCTTTGACAATGAGTCTCAAAAGTAGTCTCCCCCAAGGACTTGTAAACCATAGCCGGACTTATACCGATTGCCGTTTCTGGTCCCTTAAATGGAGAATGCTAACTATTGTAACTCATCAGCTTTGATAAAGAGTTTTATTCCAAATATACAGCGTGCACCAAAAGGAATTAAATAAACCTTGATTGGCAAATTTATAATTTAAAAGTGTCCCTATAGTAAGCGTAAAGGAAGTCTATCATGTATATATATAATTTCAAAATGGGCAAGATACTCTTTAAATCTTTGCGATGTTTTTATTTATAAATCCGCTAAAAATATTACCTAACTTCCAAATTGATTTCAACGCTGAAAGGGTTTACCGCGCGATGATTCCCAGTAACGAGTGATATGTTTGATAAATATGTTAGCTTTACGTGGGAAATGACCGAGGGGATGAGAAGGGAGGACGTAAAAACTCCTAATTGGGGATAAGGTTATCAATGCGAGTTTTATCGAAAGAAGATCAGTGCGGTGGTATTCACACTCACTGTTCCACACTCCACACTCTACAGTGCTGTGTAGTATACATACACATACACAAACCCTTTGATCTGGCCAGTGCGACATTTGCCAACCTTTCAAGCGCACTTTTAATGGTCAAACTTCATTTCAGGTCAGACTAATTGAATTTCCATCATACCACATCACTCGGCGACCGGCGACACTACTGTACTTTGTGCTGCGCGTGTAACTTGTCGGTATGTATCGGCGTATGATCAAGGTTTTGAGCTACGTGCTGTGATGGTGGCAGTGATTTGAACGTATATAAGCTATTTAATTGTTATTCTTAAAAACCAATCGCTAAGCTCACGGCCTCGCCTTGGCCTTCGGCCTAAGCTTTTATCCTTTAGTATCACGGGCGTTACGAGGCTGTTCACTACAATCGCAGTCTCACTTCGGCCTTAGACCGGAAATTTACTTAATATTAACGCAAATTTTACCTATAAGGACAACTACAGTCAAATGTTTAAAAATCTTTTGGTCGTCATTTTAATACGACTCTACGAGTTGTCATAGTTGTTGGTAAAATGATGGGTATTCCGATTTTGCTGACAACAGACTAACCAAGATGTTTACAGAAGGAACATGATTACTACATTTTCTGAAAACGGATAAAATGCTGTTTTTAGATAGCTCATGCGTGTAAACATATGTACGGTATATCAAGTTTTGAAAAAGTCTCATAACACGTTCTGTGGAGGATTGGTGCTCATTTCATGGTCCCGGATCTAGTCTCACCACGGTGACGACCTGAATAACCCATTTACCCAAAGTAAATTCGCAAATTAGTAGTATTTATATTCATCCTTGTTATTTTCAGACTGCTCAACCTGTCTATCTCAACTGACATTTCACACGTAAGCGCGTGTGAGGCTCAGAGGCTCAGAGGCTGAATGCCTTCAAACAGCGTACGTTGATCTGATACCAATGAATTGGAAAAGGTCATTCGTAGGCTAGAAACCTGTTGTACGGTGGATTCTGCGCGGAATTCTCGCCTTTAGTTGCCAGACAGGTCCCTGATCTCCGTCAGCCGAAACCGGATCTGACATGGTCCCAGAAACCAACTGCCGGTACTCGGTTGGTAGGAATTAAGAGATTTGCAATAGTGTCCTAGGACAGAAGGTCATTCACAAACGCGCAGGCAAATTCAATGCTGATAGTTTTAAACTGGTTAACGTGCTTAAATAATAAATGTGTTTCAATAAATGCATAAAGCTGTTGAGGCTGCTGCATGTAAAGTCTAAAACTTTTGTCAAACAAAAATTATTAATAACGTTGATTAAAGCTTGATTACCCCGTCATAGGAACAAAAAACTGGAATCATCGTAATATATACCTTGTTTAGCAAGAAGTTTTACGTTTTTGCTTTTATATGCTACAGCGTTAGTTGCAATTTATGCTTCTATTGCAACACTTCCCGTTCAGTTTTGGTACGTTAATCTAGTTAAAATACCGTTCGCAAAATGTTCCATGTTAAATTCCCTATCCGGGATAGGGGCTGCTCGGGGGTCCACCGTAGTGGTCACTCTAGAGAAAGCTTGAATTCTTCCGCCCAAGGAATACACGACACCACGTACATAACAACTGGGGGCCGCTAGACAAGGGGCCTTCTTTTAACTGATGCAGCCTAACTGTCAAATTAAGCGAATGCAAAGGTTTACGGCGGCCCGTTCTTCACCTTTCAAAATAATGTTTACACAAATAAACATGAAACACAGTACTGTATTTGGAAACTAGAGAAGCTCTTCGACACGTGTACGGAGTCTGATTTTTCATTAGTAGTTCAATACTGTAGTTACAAAAATCAACTTAAGAATTGTCCAGGTTTGAGAGCTTTTCAACTCTATTTTGTACACTTAAAACGCATAATTTCGAAAGAAATGCATACACGTGCCGGAAACTCCTCTAGTTTCCAAATATTTAATAATTATAATTGTAAGATTTATTTTAAAATTTGAAAAACGGACCACTGTAAACCCTTGCACTGAAACGTCGCCGCGCAGATGAGGCAGATGAGAAATCTCATGTATTCTCATGAGAGTGTAGTACCAATTACCTAAACATACTTCACAAACGGTTGAACAATCTCACATTACACATGAAGATCACGACATTGAAATTATAACTTGAACCGTTACCAATTGAAGAACGTGCAAACAGTTTGTTCGAGTCTGAGTCGCTAATGGCACTTAAAAGTTGTCTATACCAAGTTCTGAGAAAGTTTATTAAAGCGAGTTTATGAAAAGATGAGGGTAGGCCTAAGGGTGATGACTAAAGAAACTGTGATCTGGCTCAACAGGTGCTTACTGCTTTAAAACATAGCCAAGCGCTACGGTGAATCTTAGGGAATTCACTGGTAAGGATATAATTTACACCGGAAGTGCCTTTTTGGGAGGGGGCGTTTTCCTTAATATGAGGTTTTATGGTACAAAAACTTAGTTTATGATCCGATTCCGATTAAACCTAGTACAAACACCAACACCTGAAATGTAGGTTTATATCAAGAATAAACTAAATGTGCTTAGCCAGACCAAGATGGAGGGGAAAGAGCTATTTTCCGCCACAATTTTAGTTTCGGTGACGGAAGTAATTTTGTGAAAATCAGGCAAAAATGCAATTCGAAATTCGTGATTAAATAGCTAGCCTAGGTTAATTCGGTCCGTTTTAAACACATTTATACGTAAGAAACCACGTTGCCTTTAGGAGTCCATTTCAGACGAAAATTTGATCGTAGAATTTTTGAGAGAAATTTATTTCAATTGTTTTAGACACAAGGTATAAGTATTTCTTTCTACAAGATCAAGGCTTTGAAAGCCAAAATATCGAAGAAGAATTAAAATGATAAAAAAGTGTTCACTAGTAGCATTTAACGTGTTTTAATACCTATCTTCAGTTTATTGACAAAATCTACTTGAGTTCAGGTTGAACACGGGCAGGAAACGACTTGCGCGGTCGAAAACAAGTAGCGCCAAGTGCGTAAGTTCACGGGTCAGTGTTTATTTACTTTAACAAGCTATGAATAAATTACAAGTTTTGACGTCACGTGACAAGGCTTAAGCCTGGCGCCCGGCGCAGGGTTTTCCTCTTCGCAACCGCACATAAACACACTGAGACCATTTATTGTACTGTGCCAAGCTCCTGGTATATTTCGCATCGGCGTGTAGTTTAGATATTCGAAAGATATTTACATGTGTAGTTTAGATATTTTCAATACCTAAAATATCCTCAAAGTTTACTATGGTATTGTCGTTCCACACCTGTCATACGGCATTCCTCTTTGGTGTTTCAGTTCGTCCAGGGCAGATCATCTCTTTATCCTTCGAAAAAGAGCAATACGAACAATTTTCCATTTAAAGAGTCGTGATCATTGTAGAGAGTAGTTTCCAAATCACAAAATCCTAACACTTCCGTCAATGTAGTTTCCTACATTCCCGGTTTCCTATTTTTCTCAGTAAATCCCAACCTCAACTTGCGTAACAGAAACAATCTCCTAACACCACTACTCCGGACAACCTTTTCTAAACTCCATCTTCTGCAGTGTGGAGTGTGACTTTTCAGTGTTCTTCCCGTCTCTATGAAGCAAGAACCTAACAACAACTCGTTCAAAAGGCAACTAAAAAAGATTCTGCTAGACAATGTCTTCGGTAACCAGTTAACGTTAATTGATGTGAGAGCACACGAGACTTGACATTTCCGCTTCTTTATTCATGTAAACATAATACAAAATGTCAACTGTATCACAGTATCAGTTTCAAAGTAATCAAACCATTCTAAAGGTAAATCTTACCTAGTACAAAGATAATTGCGACTAAGAGAGTTGACAAGGTATTGCCACAAATTGAGTATTTGTATGCGCTTTTCACATCCTGGGGTATACTCGTATCAAGGACATTACAAAAAGCCTTGTGCTATGTCACATTCCTGATAGGTTATAGAGGTCTACTTCTAATTCATCATAATAATAAATCTTAATTTGTATACCCGCTAAATAGCTTGTTTATTACTGAAGAATTTTTCAGACAAAATGAGTGTACAAATAAAATAGCTTGTTGATTTAAAGTCGGTATTGTCACATTTTCACTGAGTTTCTGGACCATGACTAAGTAAGCTACGAGTAGATAATCTAAGTACCATTTTTGTATTTAGTTGTTGTATAAATTTTGACGTGTGCCCATGTATACTGTATTTATTGGTATTGTTTTTACTGTGATTTTGAAAGCCAGGAACATTTGTAATTAAATTACCTACACGTGGTTTAAAGGAAATTTCGTTTCTTGATTTTGGTTAAGGTTCTGCAGAACCCTTTCTGGAAGCATAGATTCATTAGTGCTGGTGCATGTATAAAATCATAAAATTGAGTTTGGTTTTATAATATAGCTTTAATTACGAAATTTCGAGAACTATCTTCATATGACAAAATCGAATTATTTTAAATCTCGAAGTACAAAATTCATTTTATGTCAAAAGTAAAGGTTTTAGTGTGTACTCGTACATGCTGCAGCACCAATAAATCTATGCTTCCAGAGAAAACATTTCGACTTTTAAGTCAATTAACTTGCGTAAAACAGCTGTTACCCAATGTTTTAAGCGGTACTCGGAATTGGACCTAGCCGCCTCTTAGCAAATATTTTATAAAAAAAGGTAAAGGTAAAGTTTGTCTTGTTTAACGAGGCGAAGTTAGGACTACAAACTCCTCTCTATCACTCAACCTCGACCTTTACCTAGCGTCATTGTATAGTCACATAACAAATTGTAAGTGGTGACTTTGGGGATCGAACCCGCGCCACCGGAGTGATGAGCTCCGGAGTCGCGCACGATACCAATCCGCCACGGATCCACTAAATTTTATCTATTTATTTTATGATTACAATTTGTCACATCTTCTTGCCCCAGCAAGATATACATAACTTTTCGGAATGGACCACATGCAATATATTATAATAGCATAACATAAAAACAAGCATACAATTAATTACGAATAAATTGTTCAATTATAATGTATTAATTTCTTATTATTTTATCTAGTTAATCGTGGTGGTATACATCAGCTGAGAAAAACTAAATCCACACATTACGTAAAGCACAACAAAAAACTGCGATGTGGGTCTTAATTTGTCGATTCCAGCAGACTCGTGGAGGGTTGGAATCGTGCGCGACTCCGGAGCTGATCACTCCACTGGCACGGGTTCGATCCCCGCAGTCAGCACTTACATTTTTAATATGACTCTACGGTAACGCTAGGTAAAGGTCGAGGTTGGGTGGTACAGAGAACTTTGTAGTCCTAACTTCGTCTCGTTAAACAAGACAAACATTACCTTTTTAATTTCCCATATTTCGGCTCGCGCACACGGCAGACTACAATGTGCGATGCGACAGTAGTGTGATGTGTGACGTGTGATGTGTGATGTGCGATGTGCTCGAGGTCACCCACTGCTGTTCTCGCTTCTCATCATTGTCGCGAGAAATCACCATTCACCAAGTCAGCATGTTTCAAGTTCATCAGACTCGCTCGTGCTTTGCTGTACGTGTAGTCCGTCACTTCGCATAGTGTTTACTTGCTCGGAACAGTGATGAACGCGGTTTAAGTTTGGATTAAGTGTTGCTTTGAAGCTACGAATCTTCCTTACGCATGTTGAGAGCGATTTTTAAAACGTACGCGCATAAACCGCTGAAGGTTTGGTAGTTATGCCGCTTCAGTCGAAAGAAGGTCAGTTGTCAACATATTACCAAATTCGATAAAAGGTGCTTCAACACCACAGGCGTTCAAGTTTCGTCTGAAAGCAGTTTTGACCGCGAACACTTTCTACAGTTCAGACGAGTTCTTGGCACATCAATGGGAGACCTAGTGAGAAATGGCTACCGGCCTAGTGTTGTGAATCCAGCCCGATAGGTAGCAGCACCTCTGCGGCGAAAAGTATTGCCCAGTTTTCTCGGATGGTTTAAATTTCTGTTCAATTGCTACGTGGTGGCAATTGAGAGAACTAATCCGTCATGTTTAGCCTTAAGTGGGAGAATTCGAGTGAATGAGACAGAATTATTGTAAATCTATATTTATAAAATATTGTATGTATCAATGAGATCTCGATGTAAGTATGAGTGTCAAAATTGTAGCTTTCAAATTAATTGACGATTCCAATGCAATGTATGTTGTCTATGGAATAAAACATTTATTTATTTTTATTCAGCCGGTTGTTGTGTGCGCGGTGGCGTATGCTCCATTTGGGTTCAATTTAAGTCTCCCTTAATGATTTTCAACTAATTTGATACATCTTCCTGTATTTGTGTTTGTTTTCTTTAAGTCAAAAGAAATGCCGATGAATACAAAACAAGTCCACGTCTTAAAGACATTACACATTACCATTTCTATTAAACATTTTCTTTGAGATACAACTTTTTAAGACTCCAAATTTCAACAGGACACTCGCTTTTAAAATGCGAGAAGAGGCTTCATATTCATACTACCCACTGGTTTGAACAGCACTACCAAAGCCCCCGGCTGAACAAATAAAACCAAATTTTCATAGCGGTTCTCCTACAACCGGTATCAGAACGTTATAGAATTTCAAATTTCCATAATCTAAAAACGCGTTTTGGCCTTCCGTTTATTTATAAATTAAGTACAAGTTAAGATATTCACGTATATAATATTCATGATAAACAAAACAAAACGTCTTGACCTAAATCACATACTTCAGTAACAACTCCGTGACACAAATTCTGTTGAGAACACATCGGAAGAAGCGGAGAAGGATACAACTCAAAGTTTTGTGATGTAGTAGAAAGAAACAAAGGAGGGTTGAGTTGTCTAAAGCTTTGGACAAGTACTTAAACTTTGGGCAGAAGATGACTTCCCGCCTTTCTTTTACAAGATTTAAGTTCCGTTGCTACATATTTTCTTCACCTGAACCATCCGGGATATACAGGGTCAGGCAAAAGTGCGAAAACGCCTTTATAATTGTTTAACTAGTTTGTTCAGCGCAACCAAAATCGGTACATTTTATTACAGGAAACAAAAGTACCTTTTAATGCATACTGACACTTTGCCCCAGTTTTCAAAATTGGAGATTGGAGGGGTAGCCCCATAATTTTCATACGGAAGCCCCATCGAGTGACATCTCGTTTTGAAGGTCTTAGAAAATGTTGATTAATGCTGAAAACTAGACGTCTCTATCTAAACCCAGAAAAAATGGCGTCCAATTTAAGTTATACAGATTTTACTACGCGAAAGTGCGGAAACGCCTTTATAGATTTTTAGCCAGTTTTTTTAGCGTAACCAAACTTGGTACATATTATTAAGTTATCAAAAGTATCTTTTAATGCATACAGACACTTTGCCCCAGTTTTCAAAATGGGTGATTGCCACGTTTTGCCACCCCTTACAATTCCAAGGCTCGTCATGTCACGGCCAAAGGTTGAATGCCTACGTATTTCCCAGGGTAACCGTACTATCAAACCAACGCAAGTAACACCGATTCGTTGCGCCCAATTGTCAGTCGACAAAAACTGAAATCAAAGCGAAGACAAAGAAGACACAGATCCTTAAAGGATAAGGCTTTGGACAGGATTCTAACTTGTTGAAAGCTTAAGTAACTTTTTCCAGTTTTGTCGCGCACGGACTTATCTGTGAGAGTGTTTTTGTCGAGCTGAGGGCTGAGGGCGAGGGCTGAGGGTCGGGGGCTGGGGGCTCGGGCACTGCATCAAAGAGATGTATCATGTGAGCGCCGTCGCACATGCTCCCCTCTCCTCTCATCATATCAACTCGCCTCTATTTGTTATCGTTATTTTTGATAAATTTTATCACTTTTTCTGAACCAGAAAATTATTCTTGCGGCTCGCTGCAAAGAGCTGCTTTTCCGCAATGTTACACGCGCACCGCACGGTGGATTTATTCAGCTTGGGCCCAATTTCGTCGTAATTTGTGTATTTTATTTATGATTGACGGTTGCAATATTGTTACGGACGTTTCCGTCGTCCTTGGTGAGCAAAAAGAACGCGATTTTTCGGGATCTGGAATCTGATCTCGAAACATTGGGTTTTTCTTGTTTCCTAAAAATCTTTGGAAAACGTCTGTAATAATATATTTTCAACTTCAGAAATTCTTTCATCATCAACAACAAACTTCAAACATAGAATAACGGTTACAATTTCGACCTTGTGGTATCAGACGTCTCCTATGCATTTCTTGTGTCAAGTGTAATTAACCGCTTTGTGTTGTCAACGTACTGCATACCTTGTTTTAAATGTAACAGTAAAGTGCGTCTTGACTTACGAGACGAAGTTAGGACTACAATTTCCTCACTAGGTCGAGGTTGAGTACTAGATAAATAAGACTTTGCAGTCCTAACTTCACCTCGTTTAACAAGACAAACTTTCAAACGGTTTTACCACTCAACCACAACCTTTATCTAGCGTTACCGCATAGTCACTTAACTACAAGTGGTGACTGCGGGGATCGAACCTATCCAGCGGAGTGAAGATCTCAGGATGAGTCACGCACGATGCCAACCTGCCACGGGTTTGTTATCTGGAAACCGGCAAAACCACAATCACCGTCTAACCAAAGTCAACCTCAACAGAACATTTACAACGTATGCACGAGTCATTAGCTGAAAGTCAAAGTTGAACTTGAGACAAACTGTGATTGTGGAATTCGTTTGAGTCGGACAACTGCGGCTAAATTATTAAAATATATTCAAATATGCGGTCGGCTTAAAGAAAGATTTGAATCTCAAGAAGATTACGCCTAACGCTCTTCACTGTCTGTTCAATAGAATTGAACGTTACCGATAAGTGTTTGATTGCCTTTGTTAGACTGTCTCTTGTTGCTGCACTACGATTTTCAATCTAAACTCAAGCAGTGAACCTCATTAATTTCTTAGAAACAAAAACTTTGATTTTGTACTACACCTCGTTTTTAGTTGTTTCATGGAATTTTAGGTCAGCAGAAAAGTAAGAACATTGTCTGATGTAGTTACCTAACCGGTATCTTTTAATTTAGAACAATTTAATACAAGGTAAGGGTGTTAGGTGAGCGGTTAGGGAAGTGGCAAAGGTTAATATTGTAGAGATCAGTGGCCAGTTTGAGTTTATAGGATAAACATCAAAACATTTAATCGAGTTTTACTGAGATAAAGTGATAAGTTTTTGTCCAGTTAAGAAAAGTGGGGGTACAAGTGAGTTTTGAGGATGGATGGTGGAGGATTAGTGATGATAAGGTGAGAATAAGTGTAGAGTGTAAAGATGAGTGAGAATTGTGGGTGCGTGGTTGGACCCTCACTAGTCTCTAGTGATTAGAGTGAGTGCGTAAGTGTAGAGGGTAAGGATGAGTGTAGAGATAGCTGAGGGTGAGTCGATGAGTGACTGAGTGTAGGTAGTAAGATGAGTGAAATGGTGCGTGGACCTCACTAGTCTCTAGTGATTAAGTGAGTGCGTAAGTGTAGAGTGGAATGAGTGTAGAGTAGCGAGAGGTGAGTCGATGAGTGACTGAGTGTAGGTAGTAAAGATGAGTGAGAATGTGGTGGTGCTTGGACCCTCACTAGTCTCTAGTGATTAGGAGGGAGGGTGTAGAGGGTGGGTGGATGAGGTAGATGAACTGAGGGTGAGTCGATGAGTGACTGAGTGTAGGTAGAAAAGATGAGGGAGTTGGACCCTCACTTGTCTCTTAGGAGTGTGGTAGTGGTGGGGTGGATGAGGAAGGAAATGGATGGAGGACTGGAGGAAGGGGAAGGAGTGGTGTGGTGGTGGATAACTGAGGGTGGATGGATGGGAGGAAGAATGGAATGGGTGGAAGCCGGAGTGAGGAATGGTGGAAGTGATTAGAGTGAGTGCGTAAGTGTAGAGGGTAATATGGATGAGTGTAGAGATAACTGAGGCTGAGTCGATGAGTGACTGAGTGGTGAGAGGACGATGGCGAGTAGTGAGGTGACAGGGATGAGGGTGTCGTGTGCTGATGGTGAATGGTTACAGAGAGCTGGGGACGACGTGTTAGCTGGCTACAAGGTACTTGCGGTAATGAAAAGCTACTGAGGGTGCAAGGTGCTGCTGGAGGGTGTGGGATGATGGGAAAGGGTTGGGGTGGAAGGGTAAGGGGCACGTATTATTGCTTCATCGGATCTGAAGTCTCCAGGTACGTGAGATTACCCCTAAGTTGCAACGTGGCTCTCAGGCCCTCAAAATATTAAATACTTCCTGGTTTAAAGCTCTTTATACTCACATCCATAATCTTAAACACCACGCAGAATTCTTACTTGTAAATATCGAAACAATTATTTAATTACCAAGTTACCCGGTCAAAAGTTTGCCGTTGAATAAATTCTTCTCGGTAAACCCCGAACAAACTCTATTCGTATACATATTTCTACCTACTAAACCTTATAAAACACCGCATTTATTTTAACATGTAAAAAGATGTACTACCAATATTTCTTAAATGTAGGGTAAGATGTGACAATTTTAATCGTTATGGACAAACTCTCATGGGCAAGGTACAGGAGAGTTCTACATCATTCATAAGTTTTACATAATTTCATGAAATTCTAAAACCAACGGTTCTCAGTTTTATCACACAAACGGCGAGGAATACTAGCACAGAAGCTTCGTTCCATTAATAATAGCCGCAGTGCCAAAACTGTTCTTAAAAAACTGTTCCATATTCCGTGAAGAACGGTGCGTGCCGGTAACTGTGGTGCTAGAACTACATCAATAATACATGACTGGCGCGCACTCTACATTACTCTGTGTACGAGTATAATATACAATACTGTGCAAACCGTACTGTATATAGTGTAAATGGGGGATTCTATGCAAGAGGTGCGATTTCTTTACAGCTAACCGGTAACTGAACATGCGTGAGTGTATGTATCGTTCGCTCGCAGCCAGTTACGTGGTCACAGGGATGTGTATTGTAGTCTACACTAGAGCCCTCTAACTTTGCATCTGGTATTTGTTCGACATGGCAACATCACTCTCAAGCCGTCTGGTCAATATTGATATAAATATAATTAATTAACAAAATAATATACCGCAAGTTTTTGACTCTTTTTCTGCAGCTGTAACGAAAGCTTGCTTCAGTAAGGAGAAACAGGCTCATGATACGCCAGTCGCTCCCCACAACACGTCCGTAGTCCGCACCGCAGTCTCTTCTGGACCTGGTACTGGTTCAGTGGTACGGCACGTCTACAGTTTATTTCTACAGATTTTGAAATTTAAACACTCGAAAAGTCACGGCAACAGTTTTTTGGGATCGAAAGGGCTTAATCCATGTCGAATTTATGCAAAGAAAAGAAACGACTACAGCCCTGACTTGGTGCCGAGTGATTATCACTTATTCCCGAAGCTTAAGATTTTTTGGGTAAAAAACAGTTTGCTAACGATAAGGAACTCAAAGAAGCTAAGAAATCCTGGCTCATGTTTTTGACGGCAAATGAGAAGAACATGGGTAGGAAAAACTGGTCCCACGTTTCAACCAGTGTCTTGAAATCCATGGCAACTGCGTAGAAAAGTAGAGGAAGGATCTATGCAGTTGTAAATAAAGTTTTTTATGTTGATATATTTATTTTTTATTTCACCATGCCAAAACGTTCTTTACTTTCTGGATGACCCAATCTTGGAAACTTGGAATTATGCCCTTCTTAAATATAGTATTGAACGAGTCTTTTGCATAGCGTTCATCGGTAAGAGAGCAATTAGCCAATAATTATAAGCAAACAAACTTCAAATTTACCTGATCGATTCGATAAGTACCTCAACATTATGAAGTGATGAGGTCTGTATGGAGTTGCTAATTATTTACCGGAACACTTCTTGTCACCTCATTGAGTTAAGGGTCTGCCTCATCAGTGGTGAACTCATAGAAAGCCTGAATTTGTCCGCACAAGGAACATACCTCACAGCGCATGTAACAACTGGCTAAACAACGGGCCTTCTTTTAACTCATGCGGCCTAACTGTCAAACCGAGTGCTTGCAAAGGTTTACGCCGGTTCAATTTTCATCTTTCAAAGTAATGTTGACATTTTAAACATGATATGTTTGGACACTAGCGGAGACTTCCGACAAATGTATAGCATATAATAAGTGGTTCAATAGTTTCAGAAATAAACGTTGAAATTGTCCATGTTTTTGTGCTTTTCAACTCCATTGTGTACACCTAAAACGCACAACTTCGAAAAAGACCCTATATGTGTAGGTGAGCTTCTTAGCTAACTTTAATAGTGTTGGCGTATTTCGGGTTATTGCAGCCCCTCGCATCGAAAGACCCTTGCATCAGAAGTAGACCCCAGCGGGCACACGGGGGAGTGATCGCTATCCAAGTTAACGTTTAGTATAAGACTTGGATATACTGTATATATAGTAGCGCGTAGTACAGGTGAGCTATTTTCGGGTGGCTTTGGGTTTTGTTGTGTTGCACTCAAAAGAATCGAGACTCAACTCACAGCGTCTTCCAATTGAACAGTAGTGTTAGTGCTGAATCACAATCAGTAAATACCGTTTATAGATTGCAATGGTTCCAGTCAAAACCAAACATGTTACCTACTGGCAGTGGTTTATCAGTCATATCTTATCTATATAGCAGCTAAACGGGTACACATTCTTTGCACAGAATGTTTAGATAAACTCGGTGTGTTCCAGAAATTGACAATCGCACGTTGTTAAACTGTAGGACAGTTGGTATTATAGCAACGAATATTTCACGCTTAAACTTTGTAGTGTTTATTCTTCTCAGCATATGTGCACGTTGTGGGTGTTGAGGTACATAACTTCAGAAAATATACACGAAAACGAAAGTTACTCATTGGACACGGGAATTGTTGGTAATATAAATACGTCAACCACAAAGTTAGTATTACATGCAATGATTGTATGACAATGATGATTGAAAAATAGCAATTCAGAAGTACTGAGGAGGAAACGCATTACTTTAAGGTTAAAACATATCAATTATAAATACAATAGTGCACATGCAAAAATATTTCAAAGAGAGGTCAAACCAAGAATGTTTTAAATATTAAACAATCGGGAATTTGTGAGGTTATAAGTAGTGATGAAAATAGAGATTTTTAAATGGACATACGATTAGAAGATGTTACATGTTGTAAAAATAACGATTGAAAGACATATTTAAACTTTATTATGTATTATCAGCCTATTAATTTTATGGTTCTCGAGCTGTTTTGCAAGTTTTCCATAAAATGAACGCGAAGCCCTGCAGTAAAACATAGTGCAGCAGGCACTTACTTGACTAGAGACGGAAAATATTGAATAGAGATCGAGATGCGATGAGATGCAGTGCGGGCATTGGTCGACCACTTCAATAGCTAATTACGCGGGAAGAGCTCCTACATCGACCTGCCCTGACCACTGACCACTGACCAGCCTGGACACGCTCCTAGCTCTTACTCACCACGTTGACACAGCACAAGCTGTTAGCTTTGAAAACAGCTATATTTCAATAAAAATAAATGTAAAGCTTCGTCAATTTCTTTTGCTCTGCTAGGACATGACGACGGTTTTATTGAGCTATAATTTTACCGCGGGAATACATCGGGCCGATGCAACTTTATTTTGAACAAGGTGGTTTACACTCTATCCATCTTAGCTTATCAATATCAAACCGAATAAGACGTAATCATTGTATGTATACATCTGCGATTTAAATACCCTTCAAACTACTTAAGTTAAGGCTGATTTTAAAACTGAAAATTCAAATTACGGTTGATATTTTAAAGTGAAACTTCGTGCTGGTTCCTTTTCTTTCTTGAGATACTTTATTTGTTGTAAACGCACCCTCCAAAAGTAAAGCTAACAAAAACAGCCCAAACTTAAAAACACCTTTCAGGTACCAATTGCCTAGAACTAAGACTCTAGAAATGTCCATAAAACACCTCTAAAATCAATTAGTAACAGACCACCCGTGCCGCAAGGCCGCAAAGGGGAAAGCGCAGTGAAGAAAAGGAGGAGGGTGGGTAGCGGGTATCCGCATGGAGGAAGGGTGCATAATAGTTGATAATGTATAAGACTATTACAGGGTGGAAGGAAAGGGCTAAGGGCTAGGGGCTAGGGCCCGGGGAGGGACGCTGTAAGCTGGCTTAAGCAGGACCCGACAATTAGAGGGGTTTCGTATCTGTTGAACCGAGCTGCAAAGTATGTCATTGCGAGTAAGCCTGTCTGTCGCACTTGAACTCGCCTGTAAGTGGTAACACCTTCCACCTCTCCTCATCCCTGTCGTCTGTCCCGAGGGATGAGTGTATCAGCGTCAGCCGAGTGCGACGTGAGGAATTGCGAGTAAGCCTGTCTGTCGCACTTGAACTCGCCTGTGTGGTAACACCTTCCCCACCTCCTCATCCCTGTCGTCTGTCCCGAGGGATGAGTGTATCAGCGCGCGTCAGCGCCGAGTGCGACGTGAGGAATTGCGAGTAAGCCTGTCTGTCGCACTTGAACTCGCCGGTAAGTGGTAACACCTTCCACCTCTCCTCATCCCTGTCGTCTGTCCCGAGGGATGAGTGTATCAGCGCGTCAGCGCGCCGAGTGCGACGTGAGGAATTGCGAGTGCCTGTCTGTCGCACTTGAACTCGCCGGTAAGTGGTAACACCTTCCACCTCTCCTCATCCCTGTCGTCTGTCCCGAGGGATGAGTGTATCAGCGCGCGTCAGCGCCGAGTGCGACGTGAGGAATTGCGAGTAAGCCTGTCTGTCGCACTTGAACTCGCCGGTAAGTGGTAACACCTTCCACCTCTCCTCATCCCTGTCGTCTGTCCCGAGGGATGAGTGTATCAGCGTCAGCGCCGAGTGCGACGTGAGAATTGCGTAAGCCTGTCTGTCGCACTTGAACTCGCCAAGTGGTAACACCTTCCACCTCTCCTCATCCCTGTCGTCTGTCCCGAGGGATGAGTGTATCAGCGCGCGTCAGCGCCGAGTGCGACGTGAGGAATTGCGAGTAAGCCTGTCTGTCGCACTTGAACTCGCCTGTAAGTGGTAACACCTTCCACCTCTCCTCATCCCTGTCGTCTGTCCCGAGGGATGAGTGTATCAGCGCGCGTCAGCGCCGAGTGCGACGTGAGGAATTGCGAGTAAGCCTGTCTGTCGCACTTGAACTCGCCTGTAAGTGGTAACACCTTCCACCTCTCCTCATCCCTGTCGTCTGTCCCGAGGGATGAGTGTATCAGCGCGCGTCAGCGCCGAGTGCGACGTGAGGAATTGCGAGTAAGCCTGTCTGTCGCACTTGAACTCGCTGTAAGTGGTAACACCTTCCACCTCTCCTCATCCCTGTCGTCTGTCCCGAGGGATGAGTGTATCAGCGCGCGTCAGCGCCGAGTGCGACGAGGAATTGAGTAAGCCTGTCTGTCGCACTTGAACTCGCCTGTAAGTGGTAACACCTTCCACCTCTCCTCATCCCTGTCGTCTGTCCCGAGGGATGAGTGTATCAGCGCGCGTCAGCGCCGAGTGCGACGTGAGGAATTGCGAGTAAGCCTGTCTGTCGCACTTGAACTCGCCTGTAAGTGGTAACACCTTCCACCTCTCCTCATCCCTGTCGTCTGTCCCGAGGGATGAGTGTATCAGCGCGCGTCAGCGCCGAGTGCGACGTGAGGAATTGCGAGTAAGCCTGTCTGTCGCACTTGAACTCGCCAGTGGTAACACCTTCCACCTCTCCTCATCCCTGTCGTCTGTCCCGAGGGATGAGTATCAGCGCGCGTCAGCCGAGTGACGTGAGGAATTGCGAGTAAGCCTGTCTGTCGCACTTGAACTCGCCTGTAAGTGGTAACACCTTCCACCTCTCCTCATCCCTGTCGTCTGTCCCGAGGGATGAGTGTATCAGCGCGCGTCAGCGCCGAGTGCGACGAGGAATTGCGAGTAAGCCTGTCTGTCGCACTTGAACTCGCCTGTAAGTGGTAACACCTTCCACTCTCCTCATCCCTGTTCTGTCCCGAGGGATGAGTGTATCAGCGCGCGTCAGCGCCGAGTGCGACGTGAGGAATTGCGAGTAAGCCTGTCTGTCGCACTTGAACTCGCCTGTAAGTGGTAACACCTTCCACCTCTCCTCATCCCTGTCGTCTGTCCCGAGGGATGAGTGTATCAGCGCGCGTCAGCGCCGAGTGCGACGTGAGGAATTGCGAGTAAGCCTGTCTGTCGCACTTGAACTCGCCTGTAAGTGGTAACACCTTCCACCTCTCCTCATCCCTGTCGTCTGTCCCGAGGGATGAGTGTATCAGCGCGCGTCAGCGCCGAGTGCGACGTGAGGAATTGCAGTAAGCCTGTCTGTCGCACTTGAACTCGCCTGTAAGTGGTAACACCTTCCACTCTCCTCATCCCTGTCGTCTGTCCCGAGGGATGAGTGTATCAGCGCGCGTCAGCGCCGAGTGCGACGTGAGGAATTGCGAGTAAGCCTGTCTGTCGCACTTGAACTCGCCTGTAAGTGGTAACACCTTCCACCTCTCCTCATCCCTGTCGTCTGTCCCGAGGGATGAGTGTATCAGCGCGCGTCAGCGCCGAGTGCGACGTGAGGAATTGCGAGTAAGCCTGTCTGTCGCACTTGAACTCGCCTGTAAGTGGTAACACCTTCCACCTCTCCTCATCCCTGTCGTCTGTCCCGAGGGATGAGTGTATCAGCGCGCGTCAGCGCCGAGTGCGACGTGAGGAATTGCGAGTAAGCCTGTCTGTCGCACTTGAACTCGCCTGTAAGTGGTAACACCTTCCACCTCTCCTCATCCCTGTCGTCTGTCCCGAGGGATGAGTGTATCAGCGCGCGTCAGCGCCGAGTGCGACGTGAGGAATTGCGAGTAAGCCTGTCTGTCGCACTTGAACTCGCCTGTGTGGTAACACCTTCCACCTCTCCTCATCCCTGTCGTCTGTCCCGAGGGATGAGTGTATCAGCGCGTCAGCGCCGAGTGCGACGAGCCTGTCTGTCGCACTTGAACTCGCCTGTAAGTGGTAACACCTTCCACCTCTCCTCATCCCTGTCGTCTGTCCCGAGGGATGAGTGTATCAGCGTCAGCGCCGAGTGCGACGTGAGGAATTGCGAGTAAGCCTGTCTGTCGCACTTGAACTCGCCTGTAAGTGGTAACACCTTCCACCTCTCCTCATCCCTGTCGTCTGTCCCGAGGGATGAGTGTATCAGCGCGCGTCAGCGCCGAGTGACGTGAGGAATTGCGAGTAAGCCTGTCTGTCGCACTTGAACTCGCCTGTAAGTGGTAACACCTTCCACCTCTCCTCATCCCTGTCGTCTGTCCCGAGGGATGAGTGTATCAGCGCGCGTCAGCGCCGAGTGCGACGTGAGCCTGTCTGTCGCACTTGAACTCGCCTGTAAGTGGTAACACCTTCCACCTCTCCTCATCCCTGTCGTCTGTCCCGAGGGATGAGTGTATCAGCGCGCGTCAGCGCCGAGTGCGACGTGAGCCTGTCTGTCGCACTTGAACTCGCCTGTAAGTGGTAACACCTTCCACCTCTCCTCATCCCTGTCGTCTGTCCCGAGGGATGAGTGTATCAGCGCGCGTCAGCGCCGAGTGCGACGTGAGCCTGTCTGTCGCACTTGAACTCGCCTGTAAGTGGTAACACCTTCCACCTCTCCTCATCCTGTCGTCTGTCCCGAGGGATGAGTGTATCAGCGCGCGTCAGCGCCGAGTGCGACGTGAGGAATTGCGAGTAAGCCTGTCTGTCGCACTTGAACTCGCCTGTAAGTGGTAACACCTTCCACCTCCTCATCCCTGTCGTCTGTCCCGAGGGATGAGTGTATCAGGCGCGTCAGCGCCGAGTGCGACGTGAGGAATTGCGAGTAAGCCTGTCTGTCGCACTTGAACTCGCCGGTAAGTGGTAACACCTTCCACCTCTCCTCATCCCTGTCGTCTGTCCCGAGGGATGAGTGTATCAGCGCGCGTCAGCGCCGAGTGCGACGTGAGGAATTGCGAGGCCTGTCTGTCGCACTTGAACTCGCCTGTAAGTGGTAACACCTTCCACTCTCCTCATCCCTGTCGTCTGTCCCGAGGGATGAGTGTATCAGCGCGCGTCAGCGCCGAGTGCGACGTGAGGAATTGCGAGTAAGCCTGTCTGTCGCACTTGAACTCGCCTGTAAGTGGTAACACCTTCCACCTCTCCTCATCCCTGTCGTCTGTCCCGAGGGATGAGTGTATCAGCGCGTCAGCGCCGAGTGCGACGTGAGGAATTGCGAGTAAGCCTGTCTGTCGCACTTGAACTCGCCTGTAAGTGGTAACACCTTCCACCTCTCCTCATCCCTGTCGTCTGTCCCGAGGGATGAGTGTATCAGCGCGCGTCAGCGCCGAGTGCGACGTGAGGAATTGCGAGTAAGCCTGTCTGTCGCACTTGAACTCGCCTGTAAGTGGTAACACCTTCCACCTCTCCTCATCCCTGTCGTCTGTCCCGAGGGATGAGTGTATCAGCGCGCGTCAGCGCCGAGTGCGACGTGAGGAATTGCGAGTAAGCCTGTCTGTCGCACTTGAACTCGCCTGTAAGTGGTAACACCTTCCACCTCTCCTCATCCCTGTCGTCTGTCCCGAGGGATGAGTGTATCAAAGCGCGTCAGCGCCAGTGCGACGAGGAATTGCGAGTAAGCCTGTCTGTCGCACTTGAACTCGCCTGTAAGTGGTAACACCTTCCACCTCTCCTCATCCCTGTCGTCTGTCCCGAGGGATGAGTGTATCAGCGCGCGTCAGCGCCGAGTGCGACGTGAGGAATTGCGAGTAAGCCTGTCTGTCGCACTTGAACTCGCCTGTAAGTGGTAACACCTTCCACCTCTCCTCATCCCTGTCGTCTGTCCCGAGGGATGAGTGTATCAGCGCGTCAGCCGAGTGCGACGTGAGGAATTGCGAGTAAGCCTGTCTGTCGCACTTGAACTCGCCTGTAAGTGGTAACACCTTCCACCTCTCCTCATCCCTGTCGTCTGTCCCGAGGGATGAGTGTATCAGCGCGTCAGCGCCGAGTGCGACGTGAGGAATTGCGAGTAAGCCTGTCTGTCGCACTTGAACTCGCCTGTAAGTGGTAACACCTTCCACCTCTCCTCATCCCTGTCGTCTGTCCCGAGGGATGAGTGTATCAGCGCGTCAGCGCCGAGTGCGACGTGAGGAATTGCGAGTAAGCCTGTCTGTCGCACTTGAACTCGCCTGTAAGTGGTAACACCTTCCACCTCTCCTCATCCCTGTCGTCTGTCCCGAGGGATGAGTGTATCAGCGCGCGTCAGCGCCGAGTGCGACGTGAGGAATTGTTGCGTTTAGGCGCTGATGGGCCATTCCCCTCACTGTGCGTGTCTTTAATCATTTATTTGAATTAATCAAAACACCACCTTACTAGAAAACTGTTGAAATATTTTTCCTTGCTTGGTCAAAAGTGAATTAAATAAATTTCCTGTAAATAAATAGTTTATTTAACATTGCATAGCATGTCTTAGTTTGATTGTAGCTCAAATTTTCCATGCATTAACAAAATCCCATTCAGGCATATATTTGTTATTCACTCGACCTCATTCATTCGAATTATTCCATTTTAGTCCTATTGCCCAACATTGCATTCCGCGATCTCCTAGCCCTGTCTTATAAACTTATCTGTGCTCTTTAAATTGCACTAATTACGACACATTCGTAAAACCATGAAAGACAGACTCAGCAATGATCAATTTACAATCTCTTCTTTCATATTTCCGCAAGGTTAATCGTAAGTTAGTATAGAAAATTAATGTATATTTTTTAAACACATAATTTAAAAGTTATATTTGATAAACAACCGTCACAACAAAATTGTGTTTGCATTAGTTACAATTATATACTAGAGTTCGAATATCGCTTGCTAAGAAGACGTAGGAGACGATTTAAAAACCGTGTTCTCTATTAGGACCATAAAGCAAGATAGAGAGGCAAGCGTTGCGTGGTGGAAACGTCACATCTCGAACGGTTACCGAGTATCAAGCGCGCTGTGCGGTCTTCACATGCGCAGACTAGTTGTAGTATCAGCAATCTCAGCACTCTGCACTCAGCACTCTGCACTCAGCACTCAGCAGGACAGCAGAGAGAGCGCAGCATCCAATCTGTCCCGTGCAGGATTATTCCGTCCATCCATGTAAACACTCGCCCTACCCCTTCCCCTTACCCGTGCCCTTGCCTACAGCGAGTTCCGGCTCAAGATGGAATCAGTGATGAGCACAGCCTCCTCCGGATATTTTATTCAGCGAATCAAATCCACCCTCGACTACTAGAACTCTAGAAGAGCGGCGGGCCCGTAAACGTTGAGTTCCGATTTGAAAATTGCGCCGGCTCGAATTGGTTCCCCGCGCCACACGTGAAAAATACATAATGTTCTCGAGCCAAATTGAATAGAGGAATCGCGGTGATTGTGCAAAGTGCTCCAATGCTCGGCTCTTCTGCTCTCCGAGTTCCGGCGAGGGGGGAGGGGAGCTCTTTTTGTTTTAACTGCAACTGTATACAATACTGTAGCTTATTCAGTAACAGTGAAACCCTTCACTTCCCACTTGTCTTCGGCACTGTTTTATTGCTAAACACTCGATCTTGTAAAACTAACGCTGAAAATTATGCCAGGGCGTTTGGGGGGAAAGACGAATTTCCTAACTTGTAACTTCTTTCCCAATTAATCAGCACTTCCCTTGCCGATTGTCTGAAGGTTTCGAGGACTATCGGGAGCTTGGTGCGGAGAGGGGTATGGAATATAGAGAGGGGGTTCGGGGTTCTCCCTCGGGAGAATTTAAAAACTTAGTTTCAGATTATTTTTAACAATACTTGCGGACTGATTTCAGAAGGCTTAGTGGGAAATCACCTATTTGTCAAGTTAATAATGTATGTAAAGTTAATAACTGAAAACACTATTTCTGTTCAAAATTTGATCATTTTTGAAGATTATCGTAAAAGAAATTTGACAAATCAAATAGTCACATTACGAAAGAAATAGCCCATCTTTCATCTTTCAATGTGCTCTGAACTCTTCTCTCTCTAGCTACCAACTAAACTCTACTTTTGTCCATCGGCCCACTAGATGGCCTCTCCCCACCTTTGTATTTCTGGTTGGTAAATTCAAGATTGAACTTCCCAAGTTGGGAAATGCGCAAAAACTTATGTAAGTTCTACAGTTACAAGCATTTGATTTAATTTCAACCTTAACTCAAATGATTCCAAAATGTTTGATGTTTCAACTCTTTTTCAGTCTTTCAACCCCCTTTAAGTCCCAACTTTTGCTCATCCATAGATTGTTGAGAAGCCCCGTCGCGACGGCCCTGCAGTTTATAGACTATATGTTGACTATAGCTTAGAGAAGGAGAAATGGACTTGGGACGTTATGAAAACGCCTAATATGGACCAAATTTGAAGCTTTACCGAACTAAATAAAACTTTAACATGATAGTATCAAATATAATAATGAAAACTTTTGACTTAAATTGGTCATTGCTTAAGTGATCAAAAATAGTTAGACACACAGGTACCTTTCCCAAGAGTCACGTTGTTAACTTTTATGTTTAAAGTGAACAGAACGATAGTTAATAAATAAATTGATGATTTTTCAGCAGCTTCAAAATATCGAATTTCATTCTATTACGCGAATGATCGACAGTTAGTTCTTTACAACACGATGCTTACTAAATAACTAACGGAAAACTTCCTTTCACTCAAAAGTGTCCTCACTATGAAGGAGGAAGGAGGTTACTCAGACACCATCCCCACAGCCAAGGGATGATACTTATAAGCGGTATCGAGTATCGAGCAATGGACAATATCTCGGCCTGAGGCCAAGACGTGGCTGGAATCCTGCACACGGTCTCTATATAACCCATCCTTTCCACCACTGCTCACTGCTCACTGCTCGGTGCTCACATACGCTATACGTTCCGTGGTAACTGGTCCTGTCCCTTCTCAACCCTCTCCCCCCTTACCCCTTTCCCATCTCCCCAATCCCACCTCCGATATCACACGGCTGACGAGTTGAGATTGTCTTAGTGAAAGTCTGAACTATGCAAAAAAAGCTGAAACGACCTGGAGCGAAAGATTTTGATTCTACGCCTGTACCTAAACAAAAAAGGCAAAGGTCGGCTGTTGAAATAAACTACATTATTACACACAAATCAAAATATAATTTAACGGAAATATAAGATGGTGTTATTAGCAAAATATAGAAGATCAAACAATTTTAACAGTCCGAAGTTTTCTATAGACAAGTTTAAATTCGTCACATCCCTTCAATTATTTCCTGACATTAGGTTAGCGTGTGGGTAGTAAGTTCTGTTTAAACTTGCTAAATTTAAATACTCAGAACCATTAAATTCTCTTTGTACAAATTTATTCTTTTACATTCAAATTAATTATAGGGAGAGATGATGATAATCGTTAAAAGAGGACTGACGGTGACTGAGCTCCCTTAAACAAAAATTTAAATATATTAGTTGTCGACCTAAATGAATGAACCTTGTGCCTCGATTCGAACTCTGGATTAAAATCCCAGCATCCGTATTAGCGACTCTTTCTCCGATCCAGGCAGCTGAGGTTATAGGGTTTCGAATCCCAAGGAGAAATTCGTCATAAAATATATATACACTAGATTTATTAAAATTTAGTCTTTATAGGTCTGATTCACTGGTTAAAATTCCAGGTGAGTTATTTTAAGTGTAATATTGTACTTTATTACTACAATTGACCCTTAATGTTTATTAACTTCTTATTTGTGGTCGTTTTCAATTTTGGTAACCACCTTTGTTAATGAATCTATGCAGGCGTTTTGATAAACTCAAGCAAACTTTTGTTAGCATCTATTTCTTTAAACGCGTTTTGGATAGCTTATTTTAGACATTCAATTGTTGGTGGTTTCGTGCTGTACAACTTTACTTTGACTAAACATGCATATGGCAAAACATTACATGAAATGAAGATTAAAGAAATAGGCTACCGCGTACACGATGTCCTAAATTATTTCAATGGGTGACCTTTGAAACACCCTGTATTTAGGACTACAACAGCGTAGCTTCAGGAATTTGCCCGAGCCACAGTGTAACTAGACTAATTCAGAGTAAAGTCGGGTGTAAAAAGCCCGTACAATTGTATCATCAGAACAGAACGCATAAACACCGACGAAATGTCCTCCTATCAACACGTAAAATCTAAATCGTACTTAAGCCTGTTTGTATTTCATTACTAAACGACGTGTTTAGAGCGACTGGGAACTCGGTAGCTGTCGTCACTAAGAGGGTTCGACATTAACTCACTGATAAGGCAAAGGTCACAGGGTAAGCAGACTTGTCTACCAGTAGCTACTAGCTACTAGCTACTGGATTTACTACAGGTTGCTGTCGTAATAATCAGCTCGTATCTACAGGAATACCTTGTCTACAAGCCTCCTGTCGGCTTAAATTACCCTTTCTAGACTACTCACTGAAAGGAGCACGTGCAGGATTGAATTTGTGGCTGTCGTCTGCCAATGGCCAATGGGAAATTCCTTTTGGCTAAATTGGCTTTTAGTAATTTTGTTTACAGGGAAAGCTTTGTTTTTCGGTTAGTGGGTTTGGACATGTTTAATACTTCGTTCGAGAGATCAATTGAAAATTGGTTGGTTGATTTTGGCTGTTCTTCTTGTATGTTTTTTCTTAAAGTATCGTCTCTCAGTAGAAGATGTGAAGCCGTTTGATGATTTCCGTAATTTAATTATGTATTCATATGGAATTTGGTAACTTCTCAAAAGGAAAACTATGTGTCTATTTTACTGATGTATTACAATTAATGTAGGCGCTAAAGTTTTTCCAAGTAGTTTGACTGTAATCTCAGTTAATAAAAAAGACAAATATATCACAAAAACTACGCCATTTGGGAGATAAAAAGTAAAAGGAGCAAGTAAATTAAGCGTTTTAGGACAAATATTAAATTTTACTTTACCCATAAAACACTTGTAGACACTTTGTATAGTTAAGAAAAAGAATTTTGCAGTACCCCTAATGAAGTTCTATGCAAGACCTAATTTCAGTCTTGCAAGTTCGGAGGCTATTACAATACAACGAGTTTTGTAACGACTGCATGAATTCATTTTTAAAATGAATTATGTGAACAAAAAACGGGCGATTTTCATATCTCATTCACTAAATAAACTCCAGTAACAATCAGTTAGAAATCATCACAGATCCAATAGCAGAAAGAGGGCAGAAGACAATAAGCAAGACAGAAGTTTTGAAACGTTCCTCGGGTCATATCTCACAAAGACATATGAATAGCCGCGTGTCAAAGGCGTCCAATCAGAGTTCATAATGGATGATTAATTCTGTAATGAAAAAATAAGCCACAGCACGGCCACAGGATCGATGAGTAGGGCGAGCCGGCGAGGTGTGAACGTGAATTCACATACGACGACTTGGAATCGACCGAGTGTGTAGTTGTGTACCGTTCGCGGTTAAAACAGCTGTGTTTACTGCAGTAATTAGTTTGCTCAAATATTTCAAAAACTGAGTTTCTTCAACAGGAAATGACATTCAATACTTTAAGAAAAATATAGGTAGGGTCTTTACTACTCTCTGAAGTTACCTGGTATCTAGTCTAGTTTTCTGGGAACTGTTAAATTTGTTGTGAGTTAAGGTTTTAATTTTGAACATTTCCGACACTTTATAGACTAGTTATTTAATAATTTTATTCATTGAAAAACAGGCGTGACTCTAATAGTAGTAGCCAGAATAAATAATTGCTATTCATTGCCGAGATCATGTTTTTTTTTCAAGTGAAGATGTCTATGAATACTAACTGTTAACACGTTTTGATGTCTACCAATGTAACTTTGCAACCAGCCAGATTTTACATACCAGACATACAGTGTTGCTTCAATCTGTGGATCAATTATTTTCACTCGGTTAAATTTAAATTATTATCTTATTTTATAATCGTTCTTACTCATTGATGCGCACGCTTGCAACGAAACTTCACTTTCCACATAATTGCTTAAGCTTTGAATCGTGAGTTTTACTTGGGAAATGTTCAGGGTACTCCATGTATTTTTCACACATCTACTCTTATATCTAATTATATCCATATAATGCGGCGAAGCGTCACTTAACTCGCTTTATTCCCCAGTTTAAAACCAAGATACGCACAGACTATTGATAGTTGTTTTAACAAACCTCGGCACTGGGAGGAAATCAGCATTCCGTTTCTGTCTGCATAATTACAATATTGCATTCATAATCACCAGCCGGGGCAACTCCAAGATCCAATCCGGGTTATAATAATCTGCCGCCCTCACCCCTCGGTCCAAAACACTGACTTAACAAAAAAGTGAATGTTTGCCGTTTAACAACCCAAAAGACGAACTGACAGGAATCGCTACAGGGTTTGCTCAATCAATAAGAGCCTTGAAGTTGACTAATTTAAAAGGAAATTAAGGGTCCGCCTCAGTGGTCACCTCAGAGAAAGCCTAAATTCGTTCGCGCAGGAAACACACGACACTGCGCACGCTACAACTGGCCTTCTTTCAAGTAATGCGGCGCAACTGTCAAACCGATCGCTAGCATGGGTTTTCGTGAACAAGTTTTTGACCTTTCAAAACAATTTTAAATTAATGAACATAATGTATTTTTTTTAAAAAGAGAGGTTTACTAATCGTGTTTGAAGTTGTAGTTTAATTTTTTTTTCTTGTCTACGCCAATGGCATTTTAATTTGTTCTTATCCTAGGGGTTTGTGGGCATCACAAACGCTTTTAGGGAAAGCGGTTCAAACCATTGTGCCTGCGCCGGGAATCGAACCCGCGACCTTGCGCTTTGCAAGCCGTGACTCACGGTTTCACGTTCAAATGTATTTTCACAGATACGCTTTGAAATCTTCAAGGTTTTGATGTGTTTCAACTTGTTCATCATTTGAAAAAAGCGCGTTCATCATTATATACACGTGTATGTAAGCTTCTTAGCTTTAAAATTAGTGTTAACACTAAACACAGTGATATTCAGTCGTGTTCGTCACAACACTTAACCTCAACTTCAATAGTGTCGGCGTATTTTGGATTATTGCAGACCCTGGCATTGAGCGTCACCGCGTAGCTGAGGCGGACTCTTAAACGTATAACCTCGTTATTTTCTTATGGTGAATTCCGACTATGACATTTGAAAACGTCCGACTGTGTGTTTGGGTTCGACCCTTGCTCAACGAAATTGTTGAGAGAAAGTTCATAGACATTCGTATACGCATTTCTACAATATTAAACTGTTTGAAACCACGAATATACTTTGCATAGTGGGTTTGTTGTAAGTTATTACTCTTTTGGTGGTTTTGAAAGCCATACCATCCATTATACGTTTTGAGACATGTATAATGCACAGTGCTGATGAATATGTAGCAAAGGTCAAGCAGCAGGGCAAGGGTGGTCTGCCCGGGGATGAGGGTGAGGGGTTCCGATATTTGGGAAACGGTCCCGCGCACCTCACAGGGCTGTTCCCCTGAGGGTTCGATTAATGCTATCATTATTTTTGCCAACTCAAGTCGGCACCGCCGCCCCATCTCACTTTTTCCGGACTGGCTTGTTTTACTTTGATCCTTTCCAGATGAAAACGGATTGATGTTTCTGCGTTTGCTCTTGACTTTTTTATCAAACGGTAAAGAATACGGTTGGTAGGGATGGAAAAGCTGGAATCTTTAAGATGATGTATGTCGATTTAGACCTCATCCTTCGACGATACTGGCCTTTGATAGTGTGAAATCACCGTGTCACCAGTTAATCTGACATGATTGAGAAATAATGGAATCTTTGCTCTAGATTAAATCCCTAACTTTTACACTTGTCTTTCTCAGCCGACACCAGAGCTGTTCAACATTCTATTTCAATTGTTTCTGCAGCGTGAGGAAAGCTATGTATTTTCAATGTGAGGCAGAGTAAACTTATACACTGGCGGTTTCACGGGTAAACAGGCCCGTCAGCCTCGTTCCACGTCAAAGGCGCATGCGTGATTAAACGAACCTCAAGTCCGTCGTCTCAGGTTTCTTTATGTAAATAGCACGCAAAAAGCCCCTGACAGTTTTTCACCTACAGGGGGAATTTTTTATGCTAGTTTAGCGGAAAAATTAACTGTGACGAAACAGTACAGTAAAGACTTTCCCGCCAGCTTCCGTGATTTAGCATGTGCTAACTGCTTATTTGTGACACTGGAAAAATACAATATATACTTTACAGAATCATAAATACAGCAGTACGATTCAGTATTTGAAGGTTGAATTGAAATGTTTTGAGATTTCCAAAATTGCTGTAGTGGGCGTAGAGTGATTGAATAACCAATAACGAGATAGATTGATTGAGAGCGGCATCTTCCCACGGCAGTCAAGCCATTAACGAGGAGTGGAGGGGGGCAATTGGAACAGGCACCTGCAACCTGCAAAGCCAACGAATAGAATTATGTAATATCACTTCTGCAAATCTTTGTAGTAACGCCAACTATAGGTATGACACTAGGTGGAGCACCTGCAACCTGCAAAGCCAACGAATACTATAGAATATGTAATATCACTCTGCAAAGCTTTGTGGTAACGCCAACTATAGGTATGACACTAGGTGAGCACCTGCAACCTGCAAAGCCAACGAATACTATATAGAATATGTAATATCACTTCTGCAAAGCTTTGTGGTAACGCCAACTATAGGTATGACACTAGGTGAGCACCTGCAACCTGCAAAGCCAACGAATACTATAGAATATGTAATATCACTTCTGCAAAGCTTTGTGGTAACGCCAACTATAGGTATGACACTAGGTGGATCACTTGCATCGGGGAACGTTCAAAATAATGCAATTCCAGAACTGCAAAGAATTCGAGGGTCGTTACCGCCTGCAATTTATATGCAGTACCGTCAACGTCTTGTGTGGTACAATACAAGCATTCAGAACAAATCGCGACGCTACTTGGCCATGACGATACAGTACAGTTCCCTCTTTCTATGCAGTACCATCAGCCTCACACGTGGTACATGCAACCCCTCGCTGCCGGCTGTTGGAGGAAACCTGCATGTCACCTCTGTAAAGACTTCTTATGCTGCAGTGCAGTTAAACAAACCCGTCAGCGGATCGGTGGCAGGATGGAATCGTGCGCGACTCCGAACGCCACTGGCACGGGTTCGATCCTCGCAGTCAGCTGTTACGTTTGTAAAGTGCCTATGCGTTAATGCATAAGGGTCGATACTGAGTGATAGAGAGGACCTTTTAGTCCTAATGTAGTCTTGTTAAACAAGGTAAACTTTACCTTTCTTTAATCATATCAATCAGAACTCACCAAAAGCAAGTTTTGCGATACACCTGCCCGATTACTCATGGGTAGGAGTTTCCTTTATACTTGTAAAATATCATTGAATCTCTAGCTGGAGCTAAAGCGGCTCGAATCAACGGGGACCGTCGACCTTTGGCAATAAACTGCAGAATGGTCAGTAAGCACATCCTGGAAACCATTACTGAGGTGCATTGCGTCTAGACGCACGCGTGCAACTGGAATGCTATCAACATGATGGGTTTATGATGAGACTCTATAGCTTTGCAACCTTGGGGTCGTTAATGTTCGCTGTGCTCGTTACATCCAAACACTCATCACCTGAGTATTTCAAGAGGTTTTTTTTGCAAAAAGAGCCGTCCGAACGATTGCAAAGTTGCCTAGAAGAGAGTCGTGAAACAACATTCACAATTTTAAAGCTGTTGACACCACCACCCTTTCTCTACACTCTACAAACTTGTCTTCAATGAAAAATGCGACCAGCTGAGAGGGGGTGATATTCACTCGTACGAAACAGGGCAGGGAGAACTACTTCTTGAGGCAGGGAGAACTGCCGGATTGGCCAACACAGAACGGTAGTTCGTGAACGTTTGCCATCTCAGGCTGGAGCTCAACTTGTCAACAAACTACCAAATTCGATTAAAGGTACCGTAATGTCCAAGGTACTTAAAACTCGTCTCAAAAACGTGTTGGTCGCGCGAGCATTCTACAGCAAAGACGTTTATTGCACTCACTTGGAAGACCATACATTTATTGACTAGCTGACAGGGCGTAAAGTGGGATAATTCGAATGAATGGAGAAAGTAAATGTCTGCAAGGTGTCAATGCGAGTTAGTGGAACATTTTAGTTTTAGAATACATAACTTTACAAACCCTATGCACTTTTATAACATTCTAGCAAAAACTACTTATTCACTTATACCACTAAATTACAGCGTATGTGAAGTACGAGTATTTTACACGATTGTCTGTATTCCTCTTCTGGTTATACAAGGCTCTCTTTTAAATTTTTCACTGAGATTATTTTACTTCAATTTATTAATAACAGTGAATACAGAATTATCTAAACATCTATGAGCTGATAATCTCGCTCTAAATCTATACATTAGAGAGTATTAAGATAAAGCTTTGATTCTAACAGGCACTCAATAGGTTCCGTTAATAATACCGATTATCTGAACAAAAGTACTTTTCCAATCGGAGAGAACTTGTGAATACTTCTCGAGTACAGCTCGTGCACAGAGTGGTTGCATTTTATTTGAAAACTGGGGACGTCTCTATAAAAAACCGTTCAAAATCATTTAAGATGAGTTAATGCATGTTTAAATTTTATGACAGTACACCGTATATCCCCAAAAAAAGACATACCGCTTTTTACGAATGGAACAGAAATTTAGTAAAAGGAAAGAAACGGACTTTTCCTGCCACTTCCGGAGAAAAACTACTCCTAACGTTTCGGGTAGTTAAAACTCCACCCGTCTTCAGAGGACTACACTAACCTAGGAACAACATTTAATTAATATCTTAACTTAAGGTCTAACCTAAGACTATTCCAACCAATAACCAGAAACGCTTTTAACTACCCGAAACGTTAGGAGTAGTTTTTCTCCAGAAGTGGCATGAAAAGTCCGTTTCTTTCCTTTTACTAAATTGTTCTCCGCCACTATTATGAACTTTCAAACTAACACGGAACAGAAATATTTCGAACCAGTAGTGCCAAATCATACCACTGTTTTGTAACTCTTTTGTTTTTTAGCTGGAAAAACAAGGGCGAATATCATTGTTAAAACTACAAATAATCTTCCCCAGAAAAGTTCGCGAATAAAATTACTAGGAAATGGTATAAAATTTATTTATTTATTTATTATTATTATTTTTTTATTTATTTATATATATATTTTTTTTAATGAAATAAAATTACTGTTTGTCTATTTCTCAATTACTGACTTGGGTGGTTAATTTATTTGTGGATGAAGAGAACATCAATTTCTTTAGCCAAGTACTATAAACACATTTTTCGTATTTTCAAAAAATATATTGTTGGAACATTTTTGCAGTGGAAAGCTCTTTCTAGAATTTTCAGAGGCTAGCTCAGTGTGGTCAGCACATTTTTTTGTTTAGATATAAACCACCTTCTGGTACAATATTTGCAGAGCACAAACATGTTCGTGCATCAATGTTTAGGTAAAAATCATATAAAGATTTAAGGTGTTTGCGATTTTTCTAGGTGTCCTTGTCAAAAATAATTTGATCGGCTTGGAAAGTTGAAGTTGAAGTCCACCAAATTTGAGTAACCAATATATTTGTAACCGCTCTCATTTATATATTTGATTGATTAATTCCAGCCTTTCTTTTGAGAAATAAGCTACGGGTTACGGCAATGTAATGTTCGACAAAGCCTTATCAAAGAATGCCTGCGGCCAAACTGTTGCCAGGTGCACAGTTTTCGCTTCTCCTGAGGTAATAGATTCTGTAATGGAGTTATTGACAATGTTGCTATGAAACGCTTTGTATACAGAGGCATCTTAGCTTTGTTTTGAGAAATAATCTTCTATACACCGTTATAGCAGGTTAAACGTGTCCTTATACATATGTGTCCTGGGAAATGGTTTTGTACTTCTATTGTTAGCGAATTCTTTTTGGAAATAGAGTTCTTCTTCTCTCGCTTAGCAGAAGGAAATTTTTCAATTTTCGGTACAGATGTTGAGTAAGATGTAAAAATGTTTATACCAAGTTTAGTCAAATTTGGTTCATAAATAAACTTTTATAGCATAAACCCCTATTTTTGGGAGGGGAGCTTCCCCCCATGAGGGGTACTATCGGTGCTCCAAAAAAGGACAATCTATATATTAACAAAAGGAACATTTATATTGAATTTCATGGAAGTCGGACTAAAAATGCGACCTGAAGAGTAGTCACAAGGGTCCAAAATGGGGTCAAAAAGGGCACTTCCGGTGTAATGTTCACCCCATTACAGAAAATTCGCTAGAATTCACGGTAGCGCTAGGCAATGGTTTAAACCTAATGTTGATAACAACATACTGTTAAGTTCCGATGAGTGTGAAAGTTTAACATAGTTCTCCCAGCTATAACCCGAATATTGTTTACAAAAATCGTAATATTTTGAAGTATAGAGAACATATACAGCGCTGTGCAAAAATGTTGTTTTTACCTGTCAAATTATTCATGTTGAGCAAACGACACTGAAATTGAAGGAAAGATGGGTTTCGTTGTTATTTGAGCTGCTTGCAAATGATATGGCTACGAACCCCGCGGGCGAAATGTGAATCCATCAAACGTTTAAACAATGCCGAATCCAATTTCATCAGAAGGAGTAACTCTCATCTACTGAAATATGATAGTAGTCAGCAAATCAAACTGTAAAGCATGTGTCTGTGTTACTGTTATCTCACCTTCTATTCTCGAATCAATTCAGGAGTACGCTGCAGAACAATACGCGTACACGCGGAAAACAGTGACGCTGCAGAGGGTAGCAGTAAAACTCTCTGCGATTTGAGGGTTAAATGAAAAGGGGAGTACACTTTAGCGTGTAATGGAAGAAATTTTTCCAAACATCCTTTTTCTGTTTTATTCTTTATTTGTTACTTCCTTACTCTTAATTAATATGGCTGGGGTATTTGTATGGAGGGGGAGGCTCCTGTCTGCAGAACTGCCAACCCAACGAATCCTGCGCGTGACTGTGGTTTAATTCTAAAAGTAAGATTCTAAAGAACACTCGCTACCTACTGTCCATAATTACAAACATTAATTTTTTTAGCCCCGCAGTGTAGCTATATAAATACTTAAAAAAATACTGTTTTTAAACACAATAGGTAAAACGATGAACTTGTGAAGAAAAGGTGGAACTTGCATGTTTTGACCAGACCTGGAGGTTTCCGAGTTTTGACGTGCCTGTGCGAAGTTGGGATTGAGAACTGCAATTTCAAGTTGAGAGCGCATATTGCCAGAATCTGGACCCTCTTTCATCGGCAAACCGGAATTGTTGAGTCCAACACATCGACACACGTACGACAATTCTACTCTTTTCGGGTTTAAAAATATTTATTTCTCTGTAAGGCTCTCAATTTTTTTTAATAAGCGGAAAAGTTTTTAAAATTGTAAATAATTACCGGTTTTTACTGACAAATCTATACATTTTTCAGTATCAAAACCTATAAATGCATTTTTACTAGGTCATAAAAATGTTTAGCCTCTAGAATTTTCAGTTACTCGACAAAATTGGATCAACTAGAATGAAAATGTATTTCTTGAAATAGTTAAGAGTATGGTTGGTGCTTTCAGCCCAAATAATATCTAATTTTCAAACACTTAAGAACACTATGCAAAAGAGAATCACTAAACAGGGTTATTATAAAATCTATATTTATTAAAGGGTACTATGTTTTTGTTCCAACACTGATATACAAGTTTAAGAACACATTTATGCAAATAATCTACAGGTTGCCCGAGATAGATCAAGACGTACTCTTTTCTTTGCATTTGAAGAATTAGTAATCAATATAACGCTATGTATCGTTGTATGAAAACAGTGGTTTGATTGGCATTAAACGTAATTAAACCCGTATGGTATATATAACATTTACATACATTACGTAGTGATGTTCTATTGAAGTCATCAATTGTACTATTGTACTTGTTGTATTGTAGTATTTTAACTTTAGTACAGTGTATATTTAATTATAATATCTTTGTACTGTGTTTAATTGGAAGCGAAAACTTAAAGTCCTAACTTCACCACCAATGAAGATGTGTTTCATTTCATTATAGGCCTATCTGGATGGATTAAAAGTACTCACTTCAAGCAGAGTTCATACTATTCAAGGTGGTGTCCAGAGTTCAAGGAAAAGGGAGACCGTCTGTATATCCAACTATAGTGGGCTCGTTAAAAGAAAACGCGTCTTCTGGAGAAGAGAAACGCGAGGAGTTCAAGAATAGGAATCCACCTTAGATAACTAAGGGGATTGTTATGCACTTTATAATAAGCGCATGCATCCTCGGTTGTTCATCGGAATGATTTCGAAACTAGAAATGAAGTCGAGGAAAAGTTTTACACAACTTGCTGTAGCCAAGTGCTTTCAACGCAATTTATGTTGCCTTCAAAAATGTATTATTGGAAAAATATCCCAGTGAAAAGCTCTTTCTAGAAACCTCTTAGTCGATGTCGGTGCGGTCATGAGTCGAGCTACTGGGACAATTTTGGCAGTGACCACAATTGTTCATACATCGACTTTTAACCATATTTAGAGATTTATTGCGTTTGCGATTTGCAAGTGTCCTTATCAAAAATATGTTGATCAGCCTTCTAATAGCTTTATTGATTGAATTTCACCAAATTTGAATATATTTCCCTGCCTGTTGTAACTACATTCATTTACACCAGGTGTCCGAAATTTCCAACCAATCCTTAATTTTTGAATGAATGAATTTGCCTCTCAAATTACGGGTCACACGATATGATGAATTAAACATTTCTAAGACACATCCGCCACTACCCCTATTTCGGGGTGGGGAGAATATCCCCAAAATACGCAAAACAGTATTTCAGTTGACCTTTAATACATATGCAAAACACGTTCAAAACGTTTCACTTATTCAAAAGTTAAGGGGGGAGAGGAATCGAACCTTTTGTAGTCTTGGTATACGTATTTTGATAAATTCCAAAGGTAGAATAATTTTAAACAGTGTACCATTTCCATTTGTAAGTTGACAAGGCCAGATGCAAAGTGTGGCTAGTGTGGCTTGGAAGTCGGTTCTGACTGCTGACTGCTGAGTGCTGAGTAGTGGTACAGGTACAGTGTTGTAATGCTATGCACACGGCCTTGCCACAGCTCCTGGAGCGGTGGACCGGTCTGTCCGAGAAGGCTGGTCTGGCACAGCCAATCAGACGCGGGGGCTCGTCCCGCTCACACATACACATGCACATGCACGCCACGAGCCGTAATCACTATACACTATACACTGTACAGAGAGAGAGAGAGAGCAATGTGCTACACTGCTGACTGCTCGTTTCTTCCACGCGCACACGTTATTCTAGTACCGTTTCCACAACACTCGCACATTGCATCGCTTGATTTCCAAGCCGGGTAGAGCCCGAGCGCCGTTTAAATGGGATAAGGAAATTTACGTTGGGAAATTTGCAATTGATGTTTTAGGTAGGTTAACTAACTAAAACGTGGAAATGTTTCTCTGCAAGCATAGAGTCCTTAGTGCTGCTGCATATAAAAACAAAATCATTGAGTTTGAATATGAAATATAATTTTAATTACTAAATTTCCAGTATTATGTTAACAACCGTTCACTAGTTTGTTTTTACATGTACTTATTAGAAAAATCGAGTTCTAAATTCCGAAATACAAAATTAGTTTGATGAAAAAGGTAAAAGTTTTAGTGTTTATATACAGCAAGATCAATAGATTTATGCTTCCAGAGAAAACGGTTACAGCGAGACCGTCGCCCTCAGCTGTGCAACCTGAAGCCACAGATTCACATGTTCTTTTACTACACGTTTTAACATTATATGATTTAGAACCAATATGTTTATAATTAAAGCTTACATTACAACTGTATAACGGTTTATTTTGTATGCAATCGGGCCCTCGCAGAGGTTCCATCTTTTGCTGTGAGATACTTTGTTTGATTTGAGACACAGACCAATCCAAAAGGGTATTTTAAGGTGAATACGGGATGATGGTGAGTGTGATGAGTGTTTTTGGCGGATGATGAAGTTCAATCTTGTTACAAATTAGGGCCGACTGTTCCCCACATTGGGTCATTAGCTAAGAGCCCGACGACAAATGGAACGGACCAACGGCTTAACCTAATTTCCAAACCACGGAAAATATCGAATATAAAATATTTACTCTGATGCTTTGAAAACGGCAAAGCGGGGATTGATTAACATTCTTAGACGAATGAAAGAGAGGCACTCTGACGGGGAGATCGCTACTACACTAAAATATTCATTTATTTATTACTAATAGCAAGAAAGGAAACCTCCGTGAAGCACTCAATGTAGGTAACGAAGAATATGTATTAAACCGTACACCGTACAAATTCCTTAAACAATTATAGCCATGTAGCTTAGAATGTCATTAGCAACTGATTTCTATCACATAAATACGTCTAAACAAAGGACTCTACACAGATTTGCTGTATCAGCCCCTTCACCTCTACTCCCAATTTCAATTAAGTTGGTTAAACGAGAGTTTACCCGAGATCTTTACAAAGCGGCCGTCACTTAATTATTCCAATATGGTTCACTCAAAGGCCACAATAGTCGACACGTGCCGCGTGTTAATCGCGCTTATGCAAAGGGTTTACAAGTTTATATTGGTTTTCATTTCGCGGAAAACGTTTATTAGAAGAGAGCGTTAATTTATGGGTTCTAATTAAATCTCGTTTGAGTCGGTGAACGAGATTTGAAAAGTATGGAAATCAGGAGGGACCGGGGGACAAACGCATTAAGTTTTAAACAAGCAGTGTTGTTTATGTAAAATAGTTAATCACATTTAGTTAGTGTAAACGGCAATAAATAATTATCATCGAAAGGACTATAGGTTGTTGGCTTCACTCGCGTTGTCGCTCGATTCACTAACGCTCATTGTTGCTAGTTATTTCATGTCGTAAAGGGCGCATTTTTACTTACATTAATTACATTGTATTGCCCATTTTGGAACCGAACGGGTTTCTATAATTTTTGGTATATTGGTAAACACTATAATAACTAACATTTGTTTAAAATTTCATTAAAATGGTTTTCAGATCATTAAAACCGCTTAATGTCAGTGGTGATCACAGATTTTGGAAGTAAGGTTGCGTTGATTGGCTAGTTTCTTATGATTGGTAAAAGGATTTATGAACAGGAAATCAGATTCTTGGAATTTTCTTTTTCAAAATGACCACGAATTCTCAGTGAAATTGTTACTGTACAAACTGCTAAGCTACTGTACTTACTCGAGGAAAATGTCGTAGATAATCGAACAGTTGACATTTCAGGGTCAATGATTGTAGTCTATTCTTAACAGTATTCCATTAAGCTGATGTCATCAAATTTCGTTGTTTTAAACCTTGAAAATTCATTGAACCCAGGTTTTGGTTTGAGATAGAAGAAGGATGTAAAGAAAATACGGTGTTCAGGTAGTTTCACGTAGGCCTATATCCTCAGTGATATTGTCTGTTTTCCTATCAATGGTTCGTCTTCAAATCAAATACAAAGAAGTTTCAATCAATTTAAGATCCTGTCAATAGATTCCTTTTCAATCAAACTACTTGGCAAAACCCCAAAACTTGAGATGATAAATTGCAATTTTTCAATTCCTACATAAGCTATTCTTATATAAATAGCAATCTACAATCGGTCTCATATTACCACCCGGCGAAAGTAAATGACAAGTTATAACACGAAAGTTAACACAAAATTTAGGTTTGATATACTCGTACATGATAAAACCAAAGAAAAACGAACCGCGTCTAACTTGTACAATGTTAACTGCATACATGGCCAGCAATGTATCATGTTGCAGTTAAACATTTTAATGTGAAAAGAAATTAATTAACATTTTATCAGAGTTATATTCGAATTTAACGGAGTAAATTGTTAATAAGAGGGAACGAGTGTTGTAAATCAGATTGCATAAGGGAGGAAGAAAAATTCGCTAATAAAACGTTCAAGAAACATTCAAAACGCAAAACTTCCAGAGTTCTCGGTAGTAACTCAAGGAGCAAAGGAGAGTAACTGCGGTAGTAACTCAGGAGCAAAGGAGAGTAACTGCGGTAGTAACTCAGGAGCAAAGGAGAGTAACTGGTAGTAACTCAAGGAGCAAAGGAGTAACTGCGGTAGTAACTCAAGGAGCAAAGGAGAGTAACTGCGGTAGTAACTCAAGGAGCAAAGGAGAGTAACTGCGGTAGTAACTCAAGGAGCAAAGGAGAGTAACTGCGGTAGTAACTCAAGGAGCAAAGGAGAGTAACTGCGGTAGTAACTGCGAGGAACGAAAATTGAAAGAACGAAACGTTAAATCTCCAAGACGCAGAAAATGTCCTGCACAGTCAAACAAAATATTCAGTTTGCATCCGAAGTGGTATGTAACGTAGTGACGATGAAGCAGGGCTCAAATGTATGTAGAGTAAGTAAAGTTCGAGTATCGACGATATGATTATTGACTTCTAGCATTTGGAACTTCCAATCTTCCAACCTATCGAATCTCACGGGTACACAAGGTTAGTGGTTAGTGGTAGAGTTGCGGAGGACCACGGGTTCGACTCCCGACGCAGGCACACGGGTTTGGATCGACACTATCACAAATCAAGATAAAGTTGGATTACGAGCGCTCAGTACCTGTCAACCTATTTTTTCCATAAGAACAATGTAAAACAATTATTTTCATGAGGCACCTCACGCCTATAAAGTTCGTCAGATCTTTTTGAAATTAGTTTTATTTTAAAAATAGCTATATGCTCTAGGGACTCCTCTAACTATTTTTTATATTAAAATACAACGTTTTTTCTATGTTTAAATTTATCTCACAGTCTTACAAATGATAAAATGGAAATTCGGCTCAAAGCAGCCACTAACACGTTTGATCCACTTTATTTAACAGAATTCATCTCGTACAAATCCGATGTAGGCTGTAGTCTGTAGGTATGCGGTGTCCCAAGAAAATGCATGTTTCTACGGGACGAAATTCAAAGTCACAGCCACTACTGTTCACTTTAAGGTCAGATTGGCATGCCTCTGGCGTAGACAAAAAACAGGAGAGTCATGAGTGCGAAGAGGGATGAGGATGAGAAGCAAGCCCTGGAAGCGGCTGAGGGATGCGCGGGGTGATAGATGCGCTCGTTTCCACTCGGACGTAAAACGTCTCAACAAACTTGGATACATTTTTCAACTTCGATTATGCCCGAGTCCTCCCCTTCTGTCCCTTGCAAACACGTTTCATGCAATAAGCGATGATTTCACTACCTTTCGCCAGGTAATACGATTTAGAGTCGCAACTCAAATATCTCCTGTTCGTTTCCCCCATTAGCTCCGTGTGAACGTAGCCACCTGTTTTATAGGTTTATTGTTCTCGGAATCAACTCTCGGACTCAATATTTCGCTGGTTAATCAAACTGAGGTAATTTTCATATGCCCCTTCAAATATATAATCCATTTTCAATTAAGAATACTTCTTAAGGTTTGCGGGTACGTCTTAAAACCCATTTGAACATTATTCCAAAAAACAGTTATGTGATTTAACAACAGACAAAAGCAAGTCATCAACGGTTTTGCTCGAATAAAACACAAATTTAAAACCTTTAAATAAGAAATACCTTTAAATAAGAACAAACCTTTCGTTACTTCGCAGGAACACATTAAACCAAGAGCACTATCATCATGCTGTGTTATGCCTTTCCTATACGTTTTTCGCCTGTAGGTAGATGAACTTGAACTTTTTACTTCATTGAGGAAGTAGTAATCAACTCTAACATTATGCCTCACATAATTTAAACTTCACAGGTTGAGAATTTGATCCGGAAGGTTTTTTCTCGGTCGGGAGCGGAAACCAGCCTACAAGGGCACAGATAAACACCAAGTGCACGTGTGTGTGTGTGTGTGGTGCGCGCGTGTATGTGTGCAGCGCGGTGTGTGTGCGTGTACGAGGTGTTGCAGAAAATTAATTCGACTGATTTGTTTTCTGCGAAAATGGTAATACTCTAATTCTGACAAATAATCACATATTTAGCCAAACAACTGATCAACATGGATCATCTATCATCATTAGGCTATCATTGTCATGTGGGTTGTAAACAAACTTGTAGCAAAACAAGTTCGCAGTGTGTGACCCAAAAATGAATAAAACAACATTACGAGTAACGCAATCAAACTTTGGGTCGAACGTGGAAGAATCGGCAAAAATGACCTTTGAACAGTTGAAACAGGCCTATGGAGAATATTCCTGATCCCGAGCTCAAACTTTTCGCTTACACAAATCCTTTTTTGGAGGCAGAGAAAACGTTGAAGGTGAAACCCGATCTGGGAGACCTTAGACTTCGAAAACCAACCAAAATTGAACGAGTGCGGACACAATTGTGATATCAGACCGTCGTTCAACATTAAGTATGGTGAGTGGACAAATAGATTTGAACATATTTACTGTCCATAAAATGTTGACTTAACATTTAAAGTTCGTCTCAAAAAGGATTTGATCGCAAAAGTATTTTATAGCACCGACGAGTTTATGGCACATGACTGGGAGAACACATTAGAAGACGACGACTGACCATGCGGCTAAACTGGGCAAAATTCGAATGAATGAACCGTGTGATCTACAGTAGATAGGTGCGAGTGGACAATTTTAGCTACTAATAACTGTCGATTGCGATGCATGTATAAAGCAATTATGCAATAAATGATTTATTTATTTGTGAGACATTGCAGACAAGTGGATGTTCCATCATGACAACGAGTTTTCACACTGATCTCACCTGAGCAATCCTGTGGTTCCCTAGACCCTACGGTCACCTGACCCCTGACCTCAGTCATTTTGTGATTCTTCCTCTCCTAACTGCAAAATGTCGTCATAGGAAGTAATTTCCGGACTTTATAAAACATCCAATAGAGTGTAACGAGCATGCTGGACACTATGGTGCCAGTTAAAGGTTTTCAGCGCTGCTACCAACAGTGGGAACAACGTTCTCCGTCGGCGTGTAGCTGCCCAAGAAAACTACTTTAAAGTGAATAACATTTATGTTTGAAAAAAGTAAATAAAATCTTTGGTCGGTCAAAATGAGTGTCATTACTTGTCTGCCACGCCTCGTAGGTGGCCCCGGTATACGCGCATAGGGCGGCCTCGGCACGCTCACTCTACAAGCTACTACGCCACGATCTCCATCTCCAACTGGTTATATCGCTCGATCATTTCTTGCGCAACTCCGCCCAGACGTGTAATTATAATCGGCGACGTACACCGTGTGGTCAAAACAAAATGTTTATAAACAATGCGTAAGAAAATCTCGAGTTGTTTGGTGGAATTCTGTACAGGGAACTATCCTCTCTCTATGAGTCCAATAATTTGTGACATTGATTGAAATAATGAATTCACCCGAATGTTTTTAGTAAAGATTTAACAATTAGAACTCACAGTAGACTTATTTTTCCGTGTGTGTTGTGTACAGGATACTTGCAGTACGGGGGTAAAGGAATTGTATGTTTTCAAGCAGCTAGAAACTATGAAACCTCGCGTCAACTTTGAACAGACTTGTTTTTGCGAGGGTTGGCAATCCAACAAACGCTGTTCTCGTATGATGACTTTCTGCGTGTGTCACAATTTTACATGATGTCAAACAGATTATCTTGGGTAAAGCCACTTTTTGAAATTCTATTTTCAAGTGGTGTTTTCAGACCTCTATAGCAGAACTGTTTTTTCACGCGTTTAGAGGTGAATTGTTCACGAAATCAAAATAAATCCCCGTACTGCGCAGCCATAATAAAATAAATAAATATTTTATTGAATAAACATGTTAACAAGAATGTATCTCAATCGTCAGTGGTACGAAACGTTGCATTCATTCACATCTACATCCCTTCCGAACATACATAAGTTACATTCGTACTGTTCCTACTCACTCGAATCTTCCCAGCCTGTTTGTTTGTTTCCCGAGTCTCCCGATTACATACGAAACTCGTCTGGCGGTGAGAAACAAACACCTCAACAACGATACATAGTTGAAAGCCACAAAGCAAACTGGAGCAGTAAAAGTGACACATATCGCAGATTATTTATAACCGACGCGCAATGCGCAATCGTCGGCCTGGGCCGGAACCAGAAGTAAACAAACTGTGCGGGCACTGGCAGGTGTGGCGGAGTGACGGCGTGCCAAAATATTTTGAAATTCTCACCGAGACGGGTGTTTTGAACAAAATTTGGACTATCGACGCAACGGAACTGTACACTGTACATCGTGGAGATTTGTGATCAGTAAACATACAGATGATTTATTGAATATACATGTCACTATATCACTATTTGAGATGCCGACCACTCTGTGTTTACATGTATCTTATCAATTATATTTTTTATTAAAGCTTTTTATTCATACACATCTAGTTCACATTCACACATACATAAGTTACACTCGTGAAGTCCCCTTCGCTCGTCTGGTCCCCGGTCAGACTATCTATTCAGTATCGACGCGGTCTCCCAATCATGTGCCATAAACTTGTCTGAACTATAAAATACTCCCACGACCAAAATCTTCTGGATCAACAGATTTCAATGTCACTTAACAGAATTTGGAAGTCTGTTGACAAAATTAACTCCTTCCTGTCTGTGATGGCAAACGTTTAGGAACTACCTACAGTTGTGTGTCTTTCACTTCGGTCACTCTTCCCCTTCCTCTAATTTCTTGAAAGTGCAAATAAATTAAATAAAGAAACAAATAGTCTTTTGCGTAAGTCTTATTTCGAACATAATATTAAAAGTGATTTACTGTCCGCACTTAATGTCAGGTTTGCTACAAATCCTATTCATGCGGCATTCTGATTTGCTGAGATAACAGCATCCAACGTATTAATCTACGAATTAATTATTTGATGTTATTTTGAAATGCGTGGTTGAAAAGGGGGGCTACTTACTTTGCTCAACACTCCGGAATAGATTAAAGTAGACCGTTAAAAAAAACCGAATGAAACCCGTGCTTTGTTATCTAATAAAATGTAAATCGTATTATCGCAAAATCGCAACGCAAAATAAGGCAAAAAGGACCACAGTAAAGTGTTTTTTAACTGCGCACACAACAAACAAAATTTCAAAAGCAACAGACTAATGAAAGTCCGCTAGCGGTCCGGAATGAAAGTAACACCTACTATCAATATACAGCTACTTGCTACTCGCTTACAATCACAATCACTCGGTCGTGTTGATGTATTCACCAGACTCTGATAATTGAGAATAATTAAATGGCTGCCCTATTTGATATGAGCGCAGCGCTGTAATGTCCATGTGCTGTAAACGCTGCCGCCAAAGCAAGTGCCGTGTAGACTGCACTCTGCAAGGGGGGACCGTGACAACGTAATAACTTTGCATCTGGCCTTGTCAACAAGTGGCAACACTGTTCAACCATATTCCACCATGTATATAAATGAGAGCAGTTACAAAAGAGAGGGAAACATATTCGAATTTGGTCAACTTAGCGGACCCGTGGCGGTTTGATATCGCGCGCGACGCCCGTCCGGTCGTGCGGGATTGATCCCCGCAGTCACCACTTATAATATTTGTAAAGTGACTATACGTCTTTGACGCTAGGTAAAGGTCGAGGTTGAGTGATAGAGAGGATTTTAAAGTCCTAACTTCGCCTCGATAAACAAGACAAACTATATCTTTAAACTTTAACGTCAACTTCAGTTGGCCAAGCTATTAGAAGGCCGATAAAAATTATTTTTCATAAGAACACTCAGGAAATCACATTAAATCTTAAAAATGTTTCAACATTCGATACACGTCGGTCTCAGATTTAGGTCTCAGTTTTAGTTTTATTACATATACTGAAGCGATAACATATTTAAAATATCATTGAATAAGACTATTCTTTCTTTCGTTATAGCGAAAAATAACTTTTTTGACCGCAATTTCGAAATGACTAGATGGAGTTTCACAATTTTGTTATATTGATGTATAATACCAAAATACATATGTTTTTCAAATTTCACCAAAATTGGACGAAATTTACGGTTTTTAGATCATTAGAACTCCTTTTCTGGTGAAGAGTCCTCCAAAAGGCGGGTTCCGGTAAACCGATTTTTCTGGTTAACGAACTTGACCGATATATTTAAAAAATATTTGGTAAAAACTTGGTAAAAATCGGAAAAAATGCGATCTTATAAGCGACCTTTATGTACATAAGAATAAAGTTTAAAAAAGTATTCTGGGGGTCAGGATTGGTAGGGACTCATTTCATGGTCCCGGGCCTAGATTTTACCATCCTGACGTCATGAATATCTAATTTTTCCAAAGGAAACGTAATAACATCTCCTGGACTGTCTAAACTACATTGAATGTAGTTTTGTCATTTAAACTGTTTAAGTGACATATCTACTAGCTCAAGGTGTTCACAACTCGACTCAAAACAGTGCTGATTTCTCAAGCATTTTACGGCACAGACAAGTTCATGGCATTCAATTGGGAGACCCCAACTAGAAAAGTGGCAATCGAATGTTTGGTAGAGAGAGAGTGAGTGTAAAAAACTGTATGTTGAAATAAAATCTTTTAGGGGAAATGCAATCATCTGTGTCTAAAGGCAATTGACGATTGTGATTTATTTACTGTGAATGTCCCGTCAAAGAATATTTATTTATTTCTTTACTGTCATCTCTCAGCCCGTTGTTCTTATTATGCGTGGAAACTATCTGGATAAATTTACAACTGAAGGTTCATTCACAAACCTTTCATGTGTACGGGTTATGTTAAACGCACTGTACTATTAAAACAAGTATATTATCTGAAAACCCCCCTTTTCTTTTGTGTGTACGCCGGAAAGTTTTTATATTGCATGAATCAGGTAGGCCTATATTACTCGCGTTGATTTTGCGACCAACAGTTGTTTTGGTAGTGTAACTGTACTGTGTAGTTGTACCAGAGAGAAGAGAGCGGTTTTGCGTGAATATTAAAAACTGCGGGAATTTAGAAAAGCCATACGAATGAAGTCCGCTTGGTCTACTAACGCGATTTACATCCCCTAAAACCCTGTGGACGTTTTCCATCGTATTTAGTGAACAAGAAGAAAACTACGTTTCGGGTTATGGAATCTATGTTTGTTTTCAGGTGAAAAGTGAATTGAAACATAACACAAAACAGAACATGAGCTAGCCAAAAGTAATCAACGTAACTGACCAGTCAAACAAAACCGAACAACATGTGCGCTAGTGAAAAAAAGAAAAAATATACACACATAAGTTTTTTGTTGTGTTTGACTGGTCAGCGTACACTGGTTACTTTAGCTTATTTTCTAATTCTTTGTGTTATATTTTAAGTTAGATTTCACCTGAAGACGGGGTCAGATTCCAGAACCCAAAACGTCGAGTTCTTCTTGTTCTCTAAAAGACTATGAAAAATGACCGCAATAATATTTCAAGCTCATAAGTCTAATGGATGTAAGTTATGTTCAATAGTGCAAATCATATGCAATATATGATTGAATGTGATAATAAAAATCTGTGTCTATAAAAATTAAATAATGATTTGTATTTTGTTGACTTGCATCGAAATGTAACTGTACATATAATATGATGCCAATAAAGAATTTGAATTTGAATATACTCTAAAGCATTTCCAAATTTAATTGTAACGGTGTAATTGATTGTGAATGGAATTAGAAATTAGAATGCCTGGTGTTGACATAATATTGTAGTAACTAACTAATTAAATGCCTGCTGTACAAGGAAGGGGTCTAACAGATAATATACCGTAAGATAACCATTGTTCCTAAAAAATTCACAAAAATTTCGAAGGATATTAATTTTATTTCCACAGTAGAAAATGATATACAAATATTTTGTTAGACTGCAGAATCATTGTATGAAATTTTAAAGATGATTTTCACTATGTTTCATTCACTCATGTTTTAAAATTGTGTGACATTTACAGCTACTGTGTATAATTCATACAAATATCTGAGAATTCATCAACATTCAATATCCCAATTAATTTATCATTATTTGACTCTTCCATTTATTGGGTTTCACTAAAACTGTTCAAATGTAACATTCAGGAGTTTTCCAGCAACAACTATTTGGCATTTAGCTAATGGTGTCATTATCGCTTTAAATAATGCACGACTTTTCTCACCAAATTAACATTTTACTATTCCAACTTATTAAAACGTTTAATTGGAATAGTTAGCGACGGTTTTAAATAAAATTGTGAAATGGCGATTATTTGTTCATGAATACAAATAACAAATTTTAAGTGATATTCAATAAATTTATTGAAAATTCATTATGCCGGTGTTATTATATTAACATGTGTTTTTAAAAGAGAAAGTATTACATATTTTATCTTGTGTTTAATGGTGTAAATGTTAATATTTTCAAGTCAATTTCTTCATGTGTAATTTTAACTTTAAACTTGATCTCTTTTACCTTTGCATCCTAGTACCATTTTTGCTGTGTGTCTATTTAATTAACTATTTCAAATTAGTGTTCCTATATTGTATCTCAATAAAGAAGAATGTACGTTTCTAAATACGCATTTTGTCGCGTTATTAAACTACAAAACTATACACTCCTCTCGTTATCAAGTTAAACTTGGCCTAAATCATATTCTAATCCTAAAAACTAGTACATTTTAGTTTTTTGTAATGTTTTACGTTTCTATGTTGCTTACAGGGGTAGGTTGAATATGTTATTTGTTTCTGTAGTAAATTGTAGACTACTAGTTTTTAGAATTATAATATGATTTATGCTAAGTTTCATTTGATAGCGAGTTTGTGTACCTCTCGACACGTCGTGTACTTTGAACACAATAACCGGTTGAAAAGTTAGTTCAAAATTATGTTATGAACTTATAAAACTTGTAGATTAATCTAGTGCGCGCATGGGTATTGTATAAAAGTATATTGTTTAGAACAGCTTGAAACCTTTGTAAGTCGACAAGAGAAAAATTTCAAATGCACCTGAATTAACTTGTAGAAAATATGTTTAAATAGTTGTATCACCACCCATACCAGGTTTTACCAGTTTGGTGTAAAGAAAATCAATGTACACTAAATTTTACGTAATAGAAATCAAAATCCATTCCGATTCTTAATATTAATAATGAAACTAGATGCTATAATTTATTGAATAACACAAAACCACTCGAGGAAAAAGTTACTTACAAGCGCGAAGGTTTTTATTATTTAAAACATTCACAATCCGGAAGAAACACAAAAACCAACCACTTAATACACTTTTATGTGCCAAAAACTAATTTCTGAAACAAAAAAATAACTAAAATTAAATTAGACAACATACCTGTGAGAGAGAGGAGCGCGAAGGCTAAGCTGTATGTAGGTAACATGTTCACCGTGTGTAGACTAGACTGAATGAGGAATGAGGAATGCGGGAATGCGGCGAGTACGCGCGTGGTTTAGACTGATATGTTACACGTTACCTAGCGAGTCGGACGCGCACAGTACACTAGCTGTCTAGCGGCAGAGAGCAGAGCGTAGCGTAGTGTGGAGCGCGCACCGGCTCACGGGCACCCCTCCCAGTCCCGCGGACCAGCAGTACCCGCCCGCTCGGTGAATTACCCTCTGCGCGTCCCCGCTCAAGCTCCCGCCGCGTAGCGAACCAGTCGTACTCTCGGGGAACTGCTAAGTTTGTCTTATTTAACGAGGCGAAGTTAGGACTACAAAGTCCTCTCTACCACTCAACCTCGCCGTGTACCTAGCGTTACCGTATAGTCAATTGGTGACTGCGGGGATCGAACTCGCACCGACGGAGGGACAAGCTCCAGAGTCGCGCACGATTCCAACCCACCACGGGTACACCTTCCAGCAAATCGAGAGGTGACACTTTGAAATCCACATAGTATTCTTTGTTTACATGTGCGCTGAGTAGTATACGGTTTTATATTTCTTTGCTGATTTGAAGCTAAATGGACACGTTTTCGTACAATTGTTTTCAACGCTTAACTTTGAACCAATATAGAATCCAAACCAAATGAATAAAAATAATTTTCTTTCGAACGCGTAAAGGTAACCTACTTAAATAAACATAGCACGATTATTTAATTGTAGTACGTGATTTTTTTTATTGTAGTACGTACAAAAAAAACGTTGTTGTAATCCAAAAAGTGAATTTCATATCTAACTTTAGGGGCTTAGAGCTTAAAAATTATGCGCTACACGGCTGATTTAAAATGTCTTTATTTTCAGACCGAAACCTTTGCTGAAGACATACTATAAAAGACCCGGACAGTTAATATAGTTAGAAAACTATATCAATTATGCTTTGAGGCAGCTGAGTCGAGTTGGGACTAGGGAAGCTCTAAGGTCTGCATATCATGGAATCTTCGAGTCAGTGTTGTCTTATGGCATAATACTCTATGGCTTCACCAGCAGACAAAACATAGACAGGGTTCTCATCTTGCAAAAGAGGGCACTAAAGATAGTTTGGGGGCTTGGTTGGGCTGATAGCTGTAGAGGGCACTTCGAGACAGAGAACATTTTAACCGTACTTTCATTAATAATCTATTATGGAGCTATTTATATTTTTCAAAAGCAAACTAAATTCACAAACATTCGCCACAATATAAACACAAGGAACCAATCACATCTAACGCCTCAAACTATGTTTAATTTAGAGCTTTGCAGAAATTCAATTTTTTACAAAGGTTCAAATTTGTTTAATAAACTTCCACGTGAAATTAAACAATTACCTGGCCTATATATTTTCAAACGCAGACTAAGGTATTATCTCTCTCGAAGGGTCCTTTAAAGTTTGTCGGAGCTTTGACATATCTCATGGCACTTAATAAACGGTTTTAAATTATTTTAAACTTTAAGCTTTATCTATAAAAATTAAACAATGATTTGTATTTTATTGACTTGCATCGAAATGTAATTGTTAATTGTGCATATAATACGATGTTAATATAAAAAAGACTTTGTTGTGTTAGGCCTACACCTGAAAAGTACCCCCCAGTCAGTATATGTCTGGTTAGTACCTGCTTAGATTACTTTATACTGGGGTACATCAAAAAGAGTTGTTCACAAAATTACTGGGCAGCTTTGTAGTTGTCCAGGTGTTGAACACGCCCGTTCAACAGGGTAGGTTGATCAGATATCATTTTAGGATGCGGCAGCAGGGTAGACCAGGATTTCAGAGACTTGCCATAATCTTGGGGAAAGGGTCCCCGAGTTGGCAAGGCTCTCCATGTCTTGGGGGTTAGAGTCCCCTAAGTGGTTGTCAGCATGGTGTAATAAGTATTACACTATAGTTGTCAGCGGGCTTGCTTGTCGCGCCCTCTCATGATTGTCGGGTCAGCCGAACCCAGTCCCATTCCTCTCCTGAATCCAGACTTTCTTTCATTCCGGTGGTAGCACAATATGCCCAACAGACGAGGCAGATGTGCATAAGGGTAACCAGTCCCTAACCACTTGATCCCCTCAATCTAACATCTATCCTAGGCCTACACCTGGTTTTAGAGCTCTAAGTACTGGAAACTATCTGTAATTACTTTTTAATTCCTTAAAAACTAAAGCGCTGGCAGCCATTTTAATTTTTAATGCTAAAATGCATACCCGTTTAGGCCATCTACTCGAGTTCCATAATTTGAACTTTCTCAATATATACAAACGCCAAATTTTCACATGGCTTTAATTTTTCCACGTGTTTGAACGGCAATAAACTCCCCTTTTTTATTGCCGGTTGTGGTTTAAAACTGAGATCGCTGATGTGTTAACGGATCCCATCAGCGTCCCTCCAATGCTGATGTGCTGACGCTTCCGGTCACACCGGCTCATGCGGAGCACACTGTCTACTCTACCGTCAACGTCAGCACATCAGCAGCATCAACAATCTGCAGCATCATTCATCACACAGGATCTCGTGATCAGGTGATCTCTGATGTAACAAGGCATCTACTATGAGTTGGCAGTTTCACACAACTTATGATATAATCGCACAACACTTGACATAAATTGAGGAAAGAAAAGTCACCAGATGGTATTTGTTAAGTATCAGAAACCTATCAAGTTGTATCCAGTGAGGACAAGGATATAAAAATACGCTATGTCCCGTTAGACGCGTGGAAGCCAATTCAAGCTAATCCCGTCGGCCTCCAATGCGCTCCGTACACACACTTCGTTTCAAATCTCCCGTCATTTCGAATACTTAGATTTAACGCAAAATTGTGAAACTTTACATCGCCATTCTAGAAGAACCATCGATTCCCGCAGCACAAGTTAGAACACACAACTATTTTTACCTTTCAAGTAAAACGTAAAGTAAAACAGACTTTTTAGGTTCAATTAAATCATGTCGCCGGGCTATAGTCGTGAATGTGACCAGGTCACTGGCACCATTTTCAATCTCTTTTGGGGTTCAACGTGAAATTGAGTTGAAATAAGACTATGAAAACCGACAAGTTATATAATTATGTATTATATAAAATTCACAGCGTCTCACGGTACGTACAAACCTACAGGCGCCCTCATAATCGGCACTGACCTCGAGTGGCTTTCTTTTCTCGCCAATGTCCTCTTGATCCTTTCTATGATAATTTATAGTTGTACTTTGCTGTGAAAATTCTTTCTCGGAACTGAATGAAAAAGATTTTATCGTGTAAAACCAGTGAAACTTGTCGTGTGTTTGCCTTTATGAAGTGAAATGTTCAATATCACTAAATTATGAAATACTTCGTTGAATACTTGTATCCGACCTCGATGACCGATAAATCAGATGAAGAATATTTTTTAACCAACTTCAGAGAAACGCTTGAGCTGTTGCAGCAACAAAATATCTTGGATTGAGGCCGAGAGGCCCCAGACTCGTACATCAGGTTACTATGAACAAGCCCACTTTCAAAAGTCCCTAAGTTGTAATGTACCAACGGAAAACTTTCATACCATTCACTTTCATGACAATTAAAACCAGTAGGTACAAAAAACAAACAAGAAAACTAATAACATTTTAATCCGCCTGCATTTACTTTTCATAGACAGGTAGTTTGGCTCAAAAGTCCCGCCAAATCCCTGAGTGAGCGGGAAATTACCCGCCTGACCACGACTATTAGCGCCGGTGACTGCAGCGGATGTAAGTGGAACTAACGATCACGCCACTAGGCCCACCTGCTGTCAGGTTCTGCTTACTTACGGCATTACGTGTTTGTGTGCGTGCGTGTGTATGTGTGTGAGTTTTATTGTGATTGGCCTTCACTGAATAGTTGTAGTAGTGGCTCGCCGGTCGCCGCTCTTTCCCATTCATAGTTCCCCGTGTGTCCGATTCATTTATCATTGTTCCAACTCCCAACCCGAGGAGCCAACCCCTTCTGACTCCTGGTTGTGTTTTCCGCATCACTGACACAACTCTAATTCATGATTACATATTGGTTTGATAAAATTTTACGTACCGGTACTTGGTACGAGAGAAATGAAACCCAGGCCGACAAGCGGCTAGCGCTAAAGCGCCGCTAGCGTGAGTCAAACAAATATCCGTTACAATTTGCTACTCTAATTCGCTAATTGTAACTGTAGCCTCGCTTCGGCCTTAGTTTTGCGTCCTGTATGACTACGGATGCCGACCTCGGCCCTAACTTTTCAACCCTAACTTTTCGGAGACACCCGATGCAAGGGTCTGCAAGAGGCCTATATACACCGATAGCTTAAAAGCTGTAATTGAGTAGTTACGCTCATCATAAAGCCAAAGAAATTATCCAAAGTTACGTGCACGGTGTCGTGTATTCGCGGGAAAATCTATGCTTTCCCTAAGGTAACCACTTAGGCAGATCCTTTAAAGTCTTTACGCTATGCTTACACTCTAGGAAACCGTCCGGACGATCGCGAGACTTCGAACAAGAAAGTGGTGCAGGCTAGCATCCAAAAGTTAAAAATGTAGACATTACCTTGCCTCTATATTCTTGAAACCTGTCTTCATTTTAACTCAAAATGCGAGCCCATTATAGGAAGTGATATTCACTCTTATGAAACTAGGGGCAGGGATAACTACCGGACTGTAAGGCGAGGAACGGCAGTTCATGAACGCTTGCATTCTAGGCAGAAGTTCAACTTGTCAACCGGCTTCCAAATTCTTTAAAAATTGCTTCAAAGACGTTCAAAACTCGTTTAAACAAGGTTTTGGTCGCTAAAGCATTTTATAACTCAGACGAGTTTATGGCACATAGCTGGGAGAACGTAGAAAGCATTGATTGAACTAGAGAGGGGTAATGCGAATGATTGGGAGAGAGAAAATGAACAAAATGTATGTCAGAATGGGACTTTGTTGTCAGAATGTGTGGAAAATTTTAGGTATTGAAACAAAATTGACAATTGCACGAAATGTAAATGTTTTCGCAATAAACTATTTATTTATTTTGAGCATCGTGTTATCGTGTTTTGAAAAGTACCCTTCCAACCCCTCGTTATAAACCTAATTTGTTGTCGGTAGCACAGTCATAACAGCCGACCTGTGCACGTTCGTGTAAAAAGCAAAATAATGCACCTTGTCTTCAGTGGTACGAGGTCTGTCCAATAAGTTCGCGAACTAGTTCAATATCGCGGTCTTGAGGCAACGTAAAGGTCCGTCCACTACATCACGTGACTACTAAACATCCAATGAAGCATCAGTGCTCGTGTGACAGTCGAGCTGTACCTATCAAACTGACAGTGTCAGTGTATATTATATTTGTTTTTGCTGTACGTCGAAAAATGGTGATTGATGAAATCACTGAACAACGAATCAACATCAAGTGATGCTGTAATGCCCTCTCATCACCATTTTGCTAAAAAAAAACCATGATTCATCTACAGTGATGACTCTCCGTAAGAACTCACCTTCGTTTCCGTCAGTCTACCCATCATTCCAATGCTTCCAATCATAGGTGTTTCGAGCATGGCAGCTGCAATGACTACTAATCTACTCAATCAGTAATCATTGCTGGCAGGTTCCTCTAAAGTTGGTAATTCTGATATGGTTTCAGATGTTGAAACATTTGCCGTTTCATCTTCTTTTCCAACCATATAAATATCAATTTTCCAACACTTCAGAGACTGTTGGAAATAAAACAAAATAAGATTTTGTTGAATAATGAATACACAAAAATGATTTCCATGTAAAATAAAATAATTATTATACATTAACTAGAGAATGATTTCATGACAATAAATTGAAAAGTAATTTTAGCATAAAACGTTGATAAGCTAATAAGCTTCCATATTAAACCAACATAATATGTATATTAATTATTTTATTACTTTGTTTCTTCAATTTTACAATAGCATCAATGCAAACATAAATATATGAGTTTTTTGAAGAATAAAATTAATCTAAATTAATCAAAACTTTGAATAGTTAGGCCTTACATATGGCTTCGGTTGATCCTATGTAGAGGTAAAGGTGGTATCATGGGCCTCCACTTTCTTTTTGCTCTATACAGGGTGTCTCTCGATAAGTAAAGTGCCAGACTCTGGGAAATGGTTATGTGGGTCAAAATAAAGAGAAAATCAAAAAATTTTTTTCAAAACGCTTAGTTAACAAGATATTTGCCATTATATATTTTTCACTAATTTCCCACACCATTTATCAGATGTGACTGAAACTTAACATAAATTTGTATCTAAGTAAGACCATTTATGGAAAGAATTACCAGGATGAACCAACTTATCATTTTAAAACAGTGGTATTTTAGGGCATTTTTGGAGTTACACCTTAAATAGAGAATAAACAGTGAGTTTTACAATAAATTTTACAGAATACTGTTTTTTAGCGAATTTTACTACCTATCTATTGACACCAAGGTCAACCGATCAAAATCGATTAAGTATCAACTAGGTTACAGTGGAAACCGTGGCAAACATCAAGATAATAAGGTGGAAAGTTGTCTGTTTTCAGCCAGAGTTTCTCCTAAAGCTACGTTGTTTCCCAATAGATTTGTATGACCTTAGTGTCAATAGATAGGTAATAAAATTCACTACAAAACGGGTTTCTGTACATTTTATCGTTAATCTCACCGTTCATTCACTATTTAAGGCGTAACGCCAAAAATGCCCTAAAATTACCATAAAATAGCCACCGTTTTAATACGATAAGTTAGATCATACTAGTAAATGTTTCCATAAATGGTTTTACTTAGATACAAATTTATGCTAAGTTTGAGTCAAATCCGATAAGGGGTGAGGGATATAATAAAATAATAATAATGAAAAACATAAAATGGCAAATATCTGGTTAACTAAGCGTTTTCGGAAATTTTTTATTCTAGATTTTATTTATATAGATTTTTTCTTTATTTTGACCCATATAACCTTTTCTTAGAGTCTGGCACTTTACTTATGAGACACCCTGTATAAATTTTATTCTTAATCAAAAGCACCTGAAACAAACAACGAACCTGTCTTATTAAGTTTGAAAAATCTATATATGAAACACCTTGTTTTGTTGAACATTAATTTCTTGAAATGGAGATTATTGGCAACACTTAACAAAATATTTAAAAATATATGAAGGCTAATAATGATTGCTATTTTTATTCGACAAGCGCTTCCGACAGCAATGCTGTCATTATCAGGTAAACTTGTTACATAGAAGTTAAAATAACCAAAAATCAATATTTATATACAATTATTATATATTAATATCAACAATTGTATATAAATATTGATTTTAATTATTGCTTCTCTATGTTTGCCTGATGCAGCATTGCTGTCGAAAGCGCTTGATGAATAAAAATATCAACCTTTATTGGCCTTCTTGTATTTTTAAATATTTTGTTCAGTTCAAAATTGTTTCAAAATATTTACATGTTTTGAATTTGAATTTTGTGCTGGTAATATGGGCCCAGGCGGTTTTTATTTAAATTGCATGTAAAAAATGAAATAGTTTACTATAAATATACACAATGTAAGGTTTTACAAATGTTACACAGACATGTTGAATGGGGTACAGAATAAAGGTTTTTAAAAACATGTTTGGGTCTCCAACGGCCTAATTGGCATAATGTTCTGTTTATCCCAGGACTTCCACCTGGACTTTTTGGGAGGGTTAAGACCTCATTTCCTCATTCCCCGGCATTTGGATCAAAGAACATGACGTAATTTAGCGGATCCATAGCGGATTGGTATCGCGCGCGACTCCGGAGCTTATGGGGCGCGGGTTCGATCCCCGCAGTCACCACTTACAATTTGTAATGTGACTAATACGGTGACGCTAGGTAAAGGTCGAGGTTGAGTGGTAGAGAGGACTTTGTAGTCCTAACTTCGCCTCGTTAAACAAGCCAAACTTTACCTTTACCTTTTTTTGCCATATTTTCATCAATAACTACATCGTTGAAATAAACAGAAAAAGCTTGGAACGAGTGGCAATATCCATGGAATAGTTGGGAATAATTATGGAAAGCGTTCGTATTTCAAAATGTATTTCTGCTAAGATAAACCTATTGATAAATTCAACATGCACATTTATACTGAATACGTTATAAATATTTGTTGGCTTGATTATTTAGATACTTAGATGATATGTTCAAAAATGCTGGCTTTCCAAACATTTTCAACACGGCTTTCGAAGCTCGATGTAGCAATTTTGATTACTTAAACTGAGAACTGATTACCTGCCTGACGAGTTCGATCTTTCATGTCATCTCTTAGGGTTGGTTTTTCGAAATAAACTAGCTCCTGTATGTCGCTTCACAAGTAGAAATCAACTATGGTGAGATCAAACTCGTCAGGCAGGTCCTCAGTTCTCAGTTCAAGTAATCAAAATTGCTACATCGAGCTTCAAAAGCCAGATTGAAAAATGTTTGGGAGGCCAGCATTTTGAACATATCATCTAAGTATCTAAATAATCAAGCCAACAAACATTTATGACTTATTCAGTATAAATGTGCATGTTGAATATATCAATAGGTTTATCTTAGCAGTAATAAATTTTGAAATACGAATGCTTTCCATTTAATTTTTCCCAACTATTCCATGCATATTGCCACTCTTTCAAGCTTTATGGCAAAAAAGGGAAAGGTAAAGTTTGTCTTGTTTACCGAGTCGAAGTTAGGACTACGAAGTCCTCTCTACCACTCAACCTCGACCGTTACCTAGCGTTGCCGTATAGTCACATTACAAATGTAACTGGTGACTGCGGGGATTCGAACTCGCGCCAGCGAAGCGATGAGCTCAGGAGTCGCGCACGATTCCAACCCGCCACGGGTCCACTAACGTGGTACCGCTGCATATGATAAAAATATGTATACGAAAAGATCACAATTCATAATTTTTGAGTTTTGTTGTGTAAATTACATGCATTTTTTAAACGTTTTTGTCAATTGTATACCCTATGAATTACGTTTTTGGCCGCCATTTTGAAAAGCGTTAATATTTTTCAACAAAACTTTTACCAATGTTGTCTACGTACATAGACCTTTTCAACGATGAACAACACGATATGGTTTAGTATTTGAAAAAATTAGATAATCATAATAGACAATTTTCAAAATTTTGGGGTTTTTGGCGGGTACTTAGGTGTTTGAAATAGCATGTTGTTGTATATCGTTGGAAATCTTACGTCATGTCAAGTAAAAATCAATAACTATATTTTCGTTTTGAAAAATATTAATGGAAATACAGGGCGTTTTGTAATTCGGTTTATTTTTAGATTTTCAGCCGCCATTTTGTAACGGCTCAACAAAAAACAATTTTTCTTATTATTGTTTTTTTATTCAAAGAGAGCTTTAAAATTATGTATAGCATGACCCCCCTTTATATTTGAAAATTTCGAGATTTGGTCCCATGACCCTCGGTTTTTGATACGCCCTGTATACTAGAAAGTAGAAAATAATGTTCCTGAATTCTTTGAACCATTTTAAATTAGGAGTTTTCGTTTCACTCAAGTCGGCCAACCCGTTCTCTAGATATACATATAATACGGGTGGTCTGAGACACCCTATAGTTAGAAAACTATCGTTAAACAAGACAAACTTTACCTTTTCACCTTTTTTTTGCCCATTATTGCTTGAAATATGGGCCGCCTTTTATATGGGACCCATATTACCAGCGTTCAAAAGAGCCCATATGTCCATTCTCACCATATTGAAAATAACGAAACTCTCGACACCAAAAGCAACATAAAATCAGCATGAAACTATACGCGGCAATTATTGTCGAAACTTGATGATATATGGGCAACAAATGGTACACTTTGGTTGGTTTTACAAAACTAACAGATTTACATACCGTAATATTCAAATTTAACATTACAAAGTTAACGGTGACTGTATACTTTACTTTAGTTTCACCCAAAATTGTTTGGTACTAACTTAAACTCACTCTGTACGATTGAAAGAAAAACCCTCATTTTTGAAACAGACTTAAAATTTCAAATTGTAGTATTGTACTTCATGTTTACAAATACAGTAATTGCGAATATAAACAGGTGATAAAAAGTTTGAAGTTTGTTGTTGACGATGGTAGAACACCAGTCAAACACAACCGAAGTACGTGTGTGTGTGTGTGTGTGTTTTTTTATCAAATATTATGTTATATTAGATAGGTAGCGCATAGATATAGCTACGCCTAAATAGCTGAGGCAGGAAATTTAACATAGTTGCAGCAGCCCAAGCACAGATAGCGCTGCGAAGGAATTCTTTTAAGTTATAATCACCCTGTATACTCATTCTTTTGGCAGCGCACTCTTTGATTGGCTAGTGCTGCCATGTTGCCATCCAACGAGTTTTGATTGAACTGACTGGAGCTGTACGGTTTTATCGATTCTACAGCTATACCAAAGATAATGTTACAGTAAGTAGATTGCGCATAGATGCCAAATGGCTGAGGTAGGAAAATCAACGTAGTTGCGGCAGATATGAGCACAGATGACGCTGAGGGGGAATTTTTTAATAATATCAAGTAGAGCCAATGACGCACGCGCAGGTTCCTTCGTCCTTCGCACGATTTGGTCACATTTAAGTAATCGATATTGGACAAACTGGAGCCGAGGGGGGAGAAAGACGGCGACAGATGGCAGCGCTCGAAGCGCTATCTATGCTTGGGCTACTGCAACTATATTGATTTTCTCTCCTCAGCTATGTGGCATTTATGCGCTATCTACTTACCATACACACGTTTTTGGTTTTATTGATCACCGAATCCTCATCAGCAAAATGGAGTGTTACGGGATTCGAGGAGTGCCCCTCAGGTGGCTTGAATCGTTTCTTAGTAATCGAAAGCAATTTGTAGGAAACTCAGATGTAAGATCAGGGGAGGAATGTCTTAGATATGGAGTTCCACAGGGCTCTATACTCAGTCCGTTGCTCTTTTTGATCTACGTCAACGATGCCAGCCAGTTCAGCGGTACAGCAAGGGCGAATCGTCCAGTACGCTGATGACACGACTCTATGTTTCAAAGCAAATTCTATCAAACAACAAGAAATCGTGACTTTTGTCGAGCTCAACAGAACAATTCAACATTTCAACGAGCTCAATCTCAAAACAGATTCATCAAAATCAAACTTTATTCAATTTTGTTTACGAGAAAACGACTCAGATAATTCCACAGTAATGGTGGACGACACTGAGATCGAAGAGGTCTACTCAACTAAATTCCTTGGAATACACCTTGATCGAGGATTGACTTATAATACTCACTCACGTAGACCACGTTTGCTCAAAACTATCCTCAGGAATTTATGTTTTGAGGAAACTGTCCGAATACTGCCCAACTCAGGTACTGATGACGGCGTATTACGAAGTAATTTACCCACACTTATCCTACGGATTGACTTTGTGGGGAGGTTGCACAAAAACCAACTTGTCTAGGATTTTTATTCTTCAAAAACGATCAGTCAGGATAATCGCCAAATTGCGAGGAAGAAAGTGGTGTAGGGAGGCATTCAAAACCCTAAAACTGTTTACTCTACCTTGTCTCTACATTTTGGAGATGTGTCTCTTTTTCAAATCTAAAAGTAATATCATAAGGGGTACAGACGTACACTCTTATGAAACTAGAGGCAGGGACAACTACCGAACTGGGAGACACAGAACGGTAGTTCATGAACGTTTGCCTTCCCAGGCAGGAGTTCATTTCGTCAACAGACTACCAAATTTGTTCAAGAATTCCCCTGAGCCTAAGGCATTCAAAGCTCGTCTTAAAACAATTCTTCTTTCTCAAGCATTTTATGATACAGACGAGTTTATGGCATTCAATTGGGAGACCCTATGATTAGCTAACTCATTAGGGGCTAGAGTGGTTACATTTGAATGTATGGGAGAGAGTGAGTGTAAAACACTGTATGTTTGAACGGGATGTAGATGTAAGAATGAGAGGAAAATTTTCATATTGTTAGGTTGTGTTTGACTGGTCAGCCTAAGCTAGTTCATCTTCTAATGTTTTTTGCCATGTTTTAGTGACTTTTCCCTTGAAGACGGGATCAGATTGCAGATCCCGTCTTGTTCTTCTAACAATAATCGGAAAAGTTCGCAATAGTATTTCAAGCTCAGATAACAATATGTGGAAGTTTACCAGTGCAATTCGAAACAAGATTAAACATCTTATTAGAATTTCAAGTTAGAAAATGTTAAATTGAAAAATAGATTTACTAAATTGAAGAGTTGTTGAAGACTGTACATTTTGAAGATAAATCTTGCAGTATCTGGTTTTACTCACCTTATTTTCCTTGTTTTTGTTGTTTTTAGTACTTGTGCAAGATTGGTTTTTGTCCAAGCGATTAAGCAATATTATTACGAAAAGATATGATTACAAAGATTATTTGGTTCTTTTGGTTGAAACAAATAATTGTAAATTTACTCCTAAATATTCTAAATATTTTGTTTGGATAGTTATTTTTTCTCTGTTTAAGTGTTAATTTTGTGTTCTCCAAAATGTATGAAGGTTTTGGTATGAAGTTCACATACACAAGCTTGTTCGATAAGTTAAGAAGTTATATTTCAAAATTGGATGAAGACAAAGTGAGGTTAAATTAATTTGTTAAATAAAGTTTGTTTGCATTTTTAACAAACAAATATCCAAAATTCCATAGGCTAGATATTTTATTTGAAATGACTAAGACCCCCACTTGAGGTTTTCCAGGCTAACGTGTATCACAAGGCAGAGAAGTCTGCAATATTCTTTGGCTGCCGAACTATCCAGACTTGGATCTCCTGGCGATTAGATCACCATACATGATGTAAATGCCATACGATAAATAAAATAAATTACGAATCTCACCTCCCCTTATTTCTTTGAGAAAACGAGCTAAAATCAGGTTACAAAATACACTCATTTTGGCTTTAGGGAGATAAACAAACAACTTTGCTTCTTCATTGAGTTTATTTCATTGCAATTCAGTCATGGGTAAACATATAAAAGTGTGACTTTTAGGACAAGATCAGAAGACTAAAATATACCAAACATACTTCTAAATAAAACGGTTATATGAAAACTTAGGCCTTATACTCATATAAAAGTAAGTGTTCCTATTCAAAATAAGATATGGTTGACCTTTCACTATGATAACAACATAATATAAACAGTTACTAAAATCTAATTAGTCGTGCAAATAATGTTCATTGAATTGTATGGAAATACAGTTATTTGAACTGGGCTGGGTAAAAGTTGTTCAATGTAATGTATTTAATATCTCCAGGAATATCTATAAAATAAAATAAAAATGATTGAAAAAGCCAAATAGAAGAAATAGTTACAAGTCTGAAATTGCAGATAATATAGTTTTAAAATAGAAACTGATGTTTCTATAACACATACTGTTTTTTAAACGATAACAAAAGACATAACAAATTATTAAATAGGTTAGTGTCATAGACATATACTTTGATGTTATTTATGAAATTAATATTTGTATTAACTTAACGTGTTCCCAACCCGTGGGCAAAACAGACGAAAAAGTAATAGTGCAAAATAAGTACGGTATAAATAAACCGGTCGTCGTGATTAAATATTAGATGATCTTTAGGATCTCAAGTTAAGCTTTAAAACTACTCCATCGATCAATTTTTATATTTATTTTATAGCCATTGGCACATATAGGGCATAGACTTTACAAAAAAGATGTTATAGTAAAAAAAAAATAAAAAAATTATTAAGACAAGTTCACAGATAAATTTAAATAGTATCTTCCAAAAAGTGCTTTATGTTGTAATAAGATTTTTGTACTAAAAAGGTTTGAATGTTCGTTTGAATTTTATGATGTTGTCTTCTTTTTGATGTTAAATGGTATCTTGTTGTGAATTTTTAAAATTTTGTAATATGTTTGTTTTTTATAAAGCTTGTATTAAGTTTTGATATTACTAAATTTTCTGAATTTCTTAAGTTATGTTGATTTTGAAAATTTTGAATGGTTTTGAATTTAGATTGGTTTTTTATACAATACTGCACATTCAAGGATATATATTGAAAAAATGTTAATAATTTGTAACTTTTGAAGTAAGGTTTGCAGCTTTCTCTCCTCTTTGAATTAAAAGTTTTCCTGATGGCCTTTTTTGTAAAACAAAAAGATACTTCGTCCTGAAATTTTCGTGGCCCCATATTGGTATTCCATAGTTAAAATGTAAATTTATAAGTGTATAGTAAATATTCATGTTTATTTGTAGGGAGTTGTATGATGATAAATTTTGAAGTAGGCCTATAAATATGGCAGTTGATATTTGGATAAATGAATAATCCACAATTGGCAAAATTGCACTGAGGCAGCTGATGGGATCTTTAACAACTTACCTGGGTGAAAGAGTCATTTCTACATTTCTACTTTCGTTTATTAAAAAAAGTACATAAACAAGTTGAACGTTGAGAGTGATTTGAGGCTGGAATTATCCCCTGTTTTGATCCCGATATAGATGCTCTAGTAGGGATTAAACAGTGTCAGAAATCTCATTAAGTTTGAGCATTAATGTAAATATACATATATTTTAGTGTGACAGTCACTGTATGTAAATATGTATGTAAATATACATACATTTTAGATGATAAGAGGGTATCCTTCATTTACTCTGGTTTCCCTTCAAAACGAATAAATCTTTCGCCTTTTTTTACAGTCTATTGTCTGTGTTTACTATTTATATAAATATATATAATTATTAATAAAATGTAAAAAAGAAAACATAGAGTACCCTGTAAAGTATAATTGTCACAACTACGGTTTCGGGTCTAGCCCATCATCCGGTGAGTAGTACAATACAAAATATGTAGGCTATAAGGTTATCAAGGAGAAAATATGTAAATAAATAATGGTTTAAAACTATCAAAAAGATGTCAGATGTCATGTGTTCAATACTACAAATTAATTATGGTAAATTAATAATTTTGGAAAAAGTTGTGCATATTGTATCTAGTGGGGTTTCTTAATATCTGCAATAATTTCAAAAATGGTTTTTCTTTTTGCGTTAGCTGAGTTTAATAAAGTGCCTTGATCTTTTAACTTCCTTAAATAAATGTGTAGATCTTCTTTACAATTCATTTGTTTCCCTTTGGTACTTATATAATTATATACTCGTAAGTATTTTGTTATGTTTTGGTTTGACAATGGTAATTCCAAACTATTCCAAAAGTAGAATAATTGCAACTGTGAGTTATTTATACTATTTATATAACCTTTTGGTACCATTTAAAATTTATATAGTATATACATATGTAAAATCGGGTGGGTTGGGCCTCGAAATTCAAGAACAAATATTATTGGGCCGGCAAGCTTAAAATGTTGGGAACCGCTGACATTGACAACACACGAGTGGCTTGAACTGATAATACAACTTAGTATAAACATATGTTAATAGTACATTATTACTAATACAATTTTGGACCGAACCGGGAATTGAACCCGGCTCTCTCGCTTGCTGGTTACTACACCACTCTATTATGCTGACCACTACACCATCCGGCCCAACTATTTATGCCTTCAAATTTAGAAAAGTATTTAAATCTGAATCTTTATCCGAATAATAGTACATTAGGTATTGTAATAAATAATATTTGTATTCTTACAAACAATAGTGACTATTAACAATCAAAGCAATAAAGTTTTATAATAAAAATAAAGATAAGACGATAACAATGTTTATAAAGGTAGTATCAATTTTAAAAAGAAAACCTGCGACGTCAAAGAATTTAAGATAAAGTTAGTTAATAAGATGAGACAAATTGTTTGATTTAATATAAAGGGAAATTTTACCGACGCTGGAAAACATTGATCAACTCTACTAATTAAAATTTTGACGAAGGTTGATATATTTAACTAACTCAATTTGATATCCAATTACTATTTGTTTCCTTAAATTATTCAAATATTAGTGATTTAAGCTCAATTTGTATATTTAAAAAAATATATCCACTCTTTCGTTGAATAAAGATTTATCATTACATTCTAGCATATATAATGTGGTTTATATAAGAATATAATAGCATTGCAATATTGTTATTATCTCGTACCATATGAAAGTATCGTCTATATAAAAACTTGAATAAAACCTTTGATAATGATGACTTGGTAATCTATTACCTATTGAAAACCCATTAACCAACTATAGTAATAAATTATAACTATTTGATTAACATGGTAAATGCGATTTTATTGTCTTGAAGATCAACCTAAGTCTTCTAGATAATTGTATTTAAAAGAGCTTGTTAAAAATTAAGAGTAAGATTAAAAATACTTGAAAATACATACGCATAGCGTTAGGAAAACTGTAGAGAACTGTAGATTCATAGTTAAATATTATAATTAATAGTTAAATGAATTATTATGTAGTTAACACAATTGGATAGCAAGCATATGTTATGAGGAAGTACGAAATGAATTTTCATGGAAATAATTCTAATTACGAGATATAGCCATCTCATCTTCACAAAACTCAACACCTGAATATAAATTAATTTCTAAATAACTTCTAGCGGACTAACCTCAACTCAAGCCATCAATTCTAACTCAACACCCATCCGTCGGAATCCGTGTCGCTCTCTGGTTCGCTGATCGAAGCCGGCCGATGAACTGCCGGAGGATGATCGGACCGGAGGAGAACTGCCGGTGACCCGAGGAGAACTGCCGGTGACCCGAGGAGAACTGCCGGTGACCCGAGGAGAACTGCCGGTGACCCGAGGAGAACTGCCGGTGACCCGAGGAGAACTGCCGGTGACCCGAGGAGAACTGCCGGTGACTTGGCGAAGTACCGCTGAGCTTTCTTCAGACGGTGTTGAGATCGCAGATGACTGGTGAATCACAAAAGCAACCCTTTGAAGTAGATAGACGTTGAGAATTCGAGAAGTCAGATGCGTGTGAGCATTTTCCATAACAAATCAACGTCTTATTTGGTGTCCAATGATTTTTGTCGGATAAAATGATGGTGGGATTTCAGAATACAAGAAGTCAGAGAAGGTGACATGAAGATTTAGTTTTCTTGGTAGTTCTAAACTCAATGGGGAAACTCAAGGACGTCCATGTGACCAAGGGGATTCATCCTGGTGGGTTAGTGGTGGTGGTGTGGGGGGGCGGTGGCGGAGGCTCAATTTAGTCTGAGCGGATGAAGCGCACCAGGGGCGTAGGAAGGATGACGCGCTCTGCGTACTGATATTCTCGAAGGTCGTCCCTCTTGATGAAGACTTGACCGAGTACCAGGAATGCGAAGTTACCAACTTCGAGAATGCCATGGTAACTTGTACCATCCAAACCCTCAACTTCTATCGGAGTGTTCAACGTGAGCCGTAAAGCCTGGAGAAGCAGGTCCCTCGCATACTGCAACATGATAGCACTCGCGGTCCCCATCAGGATGACTCTCGGCGACTGCTTGCACCCACGGTCTAGGGAGCGACGGAGGACGGAGCGCAGGACTCGACGGGTGGCGAAGGGCGAAGGGTGGGCCACACGGCTGTGCAGCCCTGCAGGTTTATTTATAAACGAGCTCCCGGCTCGTCTCCAGGATAGCAACAACCCACCTGTTCCGAGAACTTATTAAATGGAGGATAAATATAAAGCCACTTTCCAAGGCACTTACCGGCCAATTTTTCAAGTACTGTTTTCCTTGTAAGTTAAGCCACATTTCTGAGTTCACGTGCGATTTGGTTTGTAACCGACACGTCTTGTAAACAAGTTATTGAAAATTCAGCTGTTGTTTACATTTAAGCCCTACGAAAAAACTATTATTACAAGTATTTTATTAATATTTAGTGTTAAAGTATAAAAGACACCTCTAAACACTAAAAAGTATACAATACAATATCCATATAGGCCGTTAAGATTTCAAGTTAATCTAAAAAGTAAAAACCCTTGCATTGTATTTCCAGCCGTCAGAAAGTTTTTGACCGAAGCAAAGTATTAATCACGTTGTACCTCATAAACTATATATATTAATAAAATAAGACTTTTGTCTGTACACTGCAATGAATCCATCGGATTTTGGTTATTTGGTGTTTATACTTTGCAAAACCAAAACTGACGTCAAAAAATTCCTGTATGTCTGTCTGTAACGTTTTTAAGTCATATTGGACCACTTATAACTCAAAACCGGTGGTGAAACTTTGTTTAAGAGTTCAACCCATTACACAGTGTGTCTTTATCTAGGCTTTGTATCAATAGAACATCCGCAAAATTAATTGCAAGGAACCAAAGTGGGCTTTGAACACGTCTTTTATGTATTTTGGACCGCTTAGGCCCGTTGCAGACACACCGATTTTTATCGGCCGATAAATATCGCCCGACCGGTATGCAGTTGAGAACTACAGGAGTATATAGGGGCTTGCACACGGGTCGGCAGTGTCGGGTCGGAGTCGTGTCGTGAAGTGGTCGGCGAAACTCTCGACAAGCTATCGTGTCGGAGACGTGTCGGGGATACTGAGATTCACGTGAGCTTGCAGACTCACCGATATTTACCGCCCGAGGGGCCGACTTTTTACTGATGTTAACAAAAGGAGGTTTACTTCAGTTATTATGTTTTGTTGTTTCAACAGTTTCCAACAAATAATGAAACTAAATACCAAAAACCACAAAAGTTTGCTTGTCCCCCACTTATTTAAAATAATATTTATGTATTAAAAAAATTGTTTCACCAATGAAAACAGGCTAATTGTATTTTAATTATGTTTTTGTCTGAACGTCTTAAATATAATTTTATACACTTTGCAAACATTAGAAGTTTATTAACAAATTTATTAACGATTTCTTTACAACATGATTTACAATTCAAACAAAAATCCAAATACACGAGAACAAACTTTAAAACAAATAGTTTTTCTAGCTACCTAATTTAATTGTATTATTTCTTGAGTAACTTAATTTTTTCATAGGTACCGGTATGTTACAAGATATCGAATTTGTTTCCTTATCTTAAAGTTAAAGCAAGCCTTTCAGTCGAAGGAATAGTTTTTCTCTTAGGAGGAACCTGGGCCGGGTTGGATATCATTTCTCAGCTTCTCGTGTAGTTCATCGAATGATGAAATGGACATCCTGAAGAAGTTGAAAAACTTATCCTCGTCACTACGAAGCTCTTCAAATAAGGTGTAAAAGGTTCCTGTTTGTTCTCTGGCCTGGTTGATTGGATGAACCCAGAACCTACGTTTAATTCTACGACGGTTTATGCGTCGATACAACATATACATAGCTCGTTTACGGTTCGTGCTGCAACCAACTGCGATAACATAAACCATCGATTTTAAATGTATATTTAAAGTCAATGCATAAACGTAGCAACTTGAGTTTAGCAGAGACAGACGGGTGGTGAAGCGTGGAGGGCGTCTTTGGCCGATAAAAATCGGTGTGTGTGCAACGGGCCTTATAAGTCAAAATCGGCTAAAACTATGGCAATAGAACTTTGTTTGAGGGTTAAGCTAAACACGCAGTGTGTCTTTAGCTACATTTGAAGTCCATATAACACCTTCAAAATAAATTGCAAAAAACCAAAACGGGCTCTAAAAACGGCCAGAACGGCGGAAGTAACTATGACTCTGACGAGGTAGCCAACACTTATAAGGATAAGATGGTGAACTAACAGGCAAACTAAATGGTTTTTTTAAGGATATTATTATAGGAAACTAATTATTTTGTATATATTACATTTGTTATGTTAACAAAGCCCCGATGCGAAGCGCGGTACTCTCAACTAGTTGCAGCTATAACACTAGCGCTTTCTACAGAGTGATGCCCCAACTAGGTCCAGTATATCTGGATATCCTAGGGGCCCATATCACCAGCGTGGGCCCATAATACCACCTTTACCTCTACTGTTTCGGCATTTTTTATCAGTCACATGGATTAAAAGTTCTAGCCTCAGCATACTACAGGTGCTTCTATCAACATCTAGTCTATGCTCTCCTTATATGAGGATGGGAAAGAACCGTAACCTCTAAAGTATTCATCCTTTAGTGCAAAAGAAAGCACTCAGGTAAATGTATGGACATAAGTCCTTGGAATCGTGCAGAGGTGGTTTTAAATCGAACACAATCTTGACGTTCCCATCATTGTACATACTACCAGTACAATTTCCAGTGAGTGGACCAGTGTCTTCATTGTTGAACCACAGGGTCTAGAGAGAGGGAGACGGAGCGCCTGCCACGCTGATTTCTCGGACACCAAACTATCTACCTGAAAATGCAACGACCGTGCAAATCTCGGTGGGGGTGGGTTTTCTGCCTCGAAGGGTGGAATTGGTGGGGATGAAGACACCGCTGCAAATTGACCACCGGCACACCCGTCACCGAGAGTGTACTTACTCTAATTTAGTGGACAGATACTCTAATTTAACTGTTTGTAGTATAAAATACAATTCCGACGGAAAACAGGAAATGGTATAACAATGTTTAAAAATGTCTTTACAACTCAAATTTAAAGACAGCTCAGTTTGATGAAATCAGTTAATAAATAATGGTGCAAGCATTGTTTATAAAGTCTGCAAATTTTAGCTACTATTTTTACCACATTTACGCTAATTATAGCCCTGCCTCGCCATCAATTTTAGTAAGTTATAAGCTATAACTAAAACAAATTAAGTGTCATTATATTGTACACTTTAGTTGTAAGTTCAACTAACAAACCCGAAATGCTACTGAACATACTGAACATTTTTAACCGACTTCCTACGCGAGGAGGAGGTTACACAATTCGACTTGGGACTTTTCTTTTTCTTGTACGATGTTTGTTTTCGCATAACTTTTGAACACGGCTACCGTTTTAAACGCGGGTTGTTTCGTTTTGTAGAGGTACTTACCCGGTGGTCCCATATAAAAATATTTTGAATCAAACTTAAGCTTCTATATAAAAAAAGTAAAAAACTCCAACAAAATCTAAAAAACCCCTGTACTTGCGGCATATCTTGAGCTATAAAAGCTCTATTTTGAAGTACATAAGGGGTTAAACTACACTATTTCGATGTAAAATTAAATTTCCAACAATTTGGTATCCTTTGATCCATGGAATCTTTGGTTTCGGCTGAGATAAAACATATTTTATTCAAAAAATATATGAAAATTTTTCTTTGTTTGACCTTATACATTTATAGAAGCCGAGCCATACTATTGATCAAAGTTTTGAAAACACCAATCAGGGTAAAATTTGATTGTCTTTCAGAAAATATGGCTGGTTAATATGATAGTCCTTATATTTATGAAGCTACGGCCTCCTTCTCGCTAAAAACACAAAATTTTAAGCATTTTATTAAGTTTTAAAGCCATAACCTCTGTTATTAGTTGAATTTGTTATGAATTTGTTGACAGCTTTTTACTTACTGTATCTTAGGAAACCTAGGCTACTAAAAAGAACAAGCTCAAAATAATTTACAGCTTACATTAATTTCTGCCCAGTGCTCTGAATATCAAAGTGAAGAAATGCCGACTAAATAACTAAATTGAAATAACTTTAAAACGGTCGGTTCCAGAGCAACGAGAGATGTTTTGATGGTTTTAGAAGGTGATATTCTAGCGGTTTAGCAACGCAATATTAAACATAAGGGATACCAAACTAATCAAAATAAAATGTCTGCAATATAATTAATGCCTATAGAAACAAAATAATATTTGTTATACAGTATTATATTGATTATTTTGTTATACTTGCCAAGATGATGGCTTTACAGCCGAAACCAGTCGCAAATATACATATTTGAAACTGGGTAACACTAATTATGTTAAATTTCAAGCTTAAGTGGTTAGTCATATTAAATTTCTTTTTTGGATAAAACCACTGAATAATATTTTATTATATAAAACTTATAACAAAACAAAACATTCGTTCACTATGGTTGACATCTTCAGTTGTGGAAAAGAAAAGTTAAAATAAATGAAAAATATAAAATGTATAGGAGTATAAAGATTTAAAGGTAAAATAATTTAAATTGTTCAGATGTTTATTTAGTTTGTGTATTTACAATGTAAAATATTTTACCTTTGAAATTTTATACCCCTATACATTTTATATTTTTTCATTTTATACATTGATTTAACTCTTCTGTCTATACAACTGAAGATGTCTACCATAGTGTAGACGAAACGTTTTGTTTTGTTATATATTTTATATAATAAAATATTATTGAGTAGTTTAATCCAAAAAAGAATTTTTATTATGGGTAACACTAAGTTTATTTTCTTTAAACCACATATAATAATAACATATACAAAACATGTTTAGCCCTGTAAATAGAAATTTAAATGTTCTGAGACAATTTACGCAAAAAGACGTATTAATACACAAAGGTACCAAATAATCACGTAATTTAGCGTTTGAATGTTCAATTTGATGTAATGAAAATAATAACTTATCAATCTGTACAAAATAAAATTTTCTCCAAAATGATACCCCTGATAGTTTTGATACTATGTATGAAGATTTAAATTTATCAGAAGTTTGCCCAAAAGGCCGAACTGCTCGTTGATTTTTGGCAGCGAATGTGTTAATTCTAACGTTATTGAACCGTTAACGAATCACACTGGAAAACAATAGACTTTTTAGAAAAAAGGCCCCAACTTGGTTCCTTCAATCTTTTAAGTTGAAGGAAAACTAAAATTAAGAACCACAACTGGCTATGAGAAAATAAATGTCTACTAATTTGCGATACTAATGGCCAAAGCGTAATGGCCTTTAGTATTACAATCTTACAAAAAGTAGAGCGAAGTACCCTTAAGCCTTACAGATAAAGGCCAAAACGTCACTTTAAATGAAAATACCGTAAAAATCTTGTTAACTGGCAATAAGAAAACAAACAAACTTTAACCAGCAAGAAGAAAGCGCAACTGCCAGTGAAGCTAACAACCTAACCATTAGGAGCTTGACCAGGCACCAATACTACATTGATAGAAAGGGAACAGCCTAATCCTGCTTGTTTTACCGCCATCGTGATTTAAGCTAATTCGTTTGAGCTAATTTTAGCCAATTCGTTTGAGCTAGCCATGAACAAATCGAACAGCCAATGTTCTGCGAGCATGGCCTTAGCAAAGCTCTCGTGGCCAAAGGACTTACCACCACCCTGATCCAAGCGATTGTCCCCGAACCGTGGTAGAACCGCTACTTTGAGCGAAGCCGTCGAAACTTTGACCTATACGCTTACCAAGATCTCAGACAACTAAGCTAAACCAGCAATAACGAAGATGAAGGGCTTGAAGCCCAAAGGCTGATGAGGGGACCACCTCAAACTGGCTGAAATCTGCGTTTGTTCAAAATCATTTCATGTAATTATTAAGTTCAAGGTATATGATTAAGTTGCTAAACTCAAAATATTAAATTAGGTTCAAATTCCGAACCAATATTAGCTCTTTGACCTTATTTCTTTTAAATTAACTAGCATATCATAACATTCGTATAAAAAACTAAAAATTGTAAAATAAAAGTTTTAATAAAAAAGTGAACCGACTTCAAAAAATGTTTAAATGAAAAGCTCTAAAAGGGAAAAATAACTTTAAATGCATAATATCACGTGTCTTAGTCTTCTACAAATGTATTTAGTCACTGCTACCAAACTTCAATATATTACAAAATGGAACGTCGTACTTCTTGTTTACACAATGCATTGAAATTCCACCAACCATATTTAGTCTTAAAAGCAGCTTATTATGACTTGAATGTTCATTAATGAGTGAAATATTGACTGAAGCAGCAGCAACCTGTTTAAACGTTGATCCATATTATTTGGAGTAATGTCATGTCAATTTGAAGTCTGCGCTGTCTTTGAAATTGTTCTTGGACAAATTTGCAGCGCCGACTTCAAATTGACATGACATTTTCTCCAAATGTATGGATCAACGTTGCCTAGACTAGTAACTGGGTTTAAAGCCTTTAGCCAGTCCAATATTTCACTCATTGAAATTAACATTCAAGTCTAAATAATGAAAGACATGAAAAGACATGAATTTGCAGCACAAATAAAGTTTAATAAGTTACCAAGCAATATAGGCTAATACATTCAAATACCATTCACATTTTAAGTAGCAAACTTAAGACCTGGTTATTAGGATTAGAAAATGTTTATGTTTTATTTTTAGTATTGCAATGATTGTTAAGCAGTTTATGCTTTAGGATAATTTCAAGGTTAATTTTTAGTTGTTGTTGCCGGAGCCGCCTGATGGTCTGCTGTTGTACTCGGTTTGTGAGTTCCAAACCTTAAATTCAGCTGATGTGATTGTGGTGTGAATGATATGTATAGGTAGATATAATAAACAAATAATAATTTTCATAATTATGTTATAATTATAAGTAATTATATGTTTAATTTAGTAAGATTTATTTTTATAATTGGGCAAGAAGTGACGCCGGTTCTTTATAAAATATTTCTCTGTCTGAACGCTGCATTTAAGCAAATTATGTAATAAGGAACCTCTTAACAGGCCTTGTGCCTCAGGGGCCCTAAATTTCCATATTTGTCAAAATAGGGGCTTATAAACAGACTGTTTTATTTTAACTAATTATTTGTAAGCCAGCCCTGACAATTAAAGGACATCACAAAGTATTAATTATTATTCTGTAAATGTGAAAAAATGTATTTTTATAAATACTTGTCAACAAATTCTGTAATGTACAAATATGGAAATAAATAATTCCTATTCTAGTTACCCTTTTCTGCCTTAGCGAGGCAGAAATCTGTTTCATTCTTTTAGTTGTGTAAGATGTATTCAATTTTCTAGTTGATCACTAGGGCACTGTTAGAACAGTACAATTTTAAAATGTAGCTGCTCTATCAACTTAAACCCTAACCAAGCGATGGAACATCAAATGCATAAGGGTAACCAATGCCTGCCACTTGACCCCCTGAATCTAACAAAAAGGCTGACGATGTTCCTCTTCATTGGCTGTGCATAAATAGATATTTTGTGTTTCTCTGTTACAGTTAGTCAGTCTGATACACGTCTGCGGTTGGTCGTCCGCTGCTTCCAGCCAGCCAGTCAGTCGGTGGACAGTTTTCACTGGCCGTGTATTCGTATAAAGTGTCCGTAATAATAAGTTAAATAAATTTAAAGACAAAAAAATATGTTGTTTGGTGGTAGGTTATGTTTTAAGTTATTTTTTACTTGAAGACGGGATCAGAAACAAGATGCCGAAAAGTCGTGTACTTCTGTTCACTAAAACGACGAAGAACGTCCGTAATAATATAACGACTTTAGAAATTCTACCATCGCCAACAATAACTTACGAACAAACCATTGGGAAATGGCATTAGGAACACATTAGGAAATGAGCTAGCCTAAAAGTAATCAGCGTAAACTAACCAATCACCCACGACCAAACAACATAAGTTGTATTTAAATGTATTTAATTTTAATACAACATGCACAAAAATAAAAAACAAGCAACAATTAGAGAAACCAAACACGTTCCACGGCCAGTGACAGCTGCCCATCGACTGACTGGCTGGCTAGCAGCAGCGGACGACTAATCCCAGACGTGTATCAGACTGACCAACTGTAACAGAGAAGCACAAATTACCTATTTATGCACAGCCAGTAGAGGGGAACATCGTCATTCTTTTTTGTTGCCAATGCTAGAGTTTCTAAGGTTGAAATATTATTACGTTCGTTGATGAACTTGTTTATCATATTGTAAAAATTGTGTTTACCGTGTATAAATAAAAATAAAATAAACCCAAGCTGACACGCAGCTATGCGCTAAAGCGCCGCTGGCATGAGTGAATCGAGTTTCCTTAGCAATTTGTTACTCAAGCATGACAGTTCACAGCCTCGCTTCGGCCTCAGACTTGCAAATTCGTTTACTGCAAGTTTGATTACATATCTTGAGGTGATTACACATTTCAATAGGACTATTCATTCCGCTGTTATAGCAAAAAATAATTTTTTGGTAACCATTTTGAAACGACTCAATGAATTTACATAATTTTTGGTACATTGAGGAATACTGTCAAAATATATATTTATTTTAAATCGGATGCAATGTACCCCCCTCCCGAAAAGGTAGTGCTCAATCATTTCTGAAAATCGTGAGGGTGGGATTTCCCAGTTGCGAACTTATGTTTTCAAGTTGGGAATTTATCCCTTCAGCCCTCTAACCCCACCCAAAGATGTCATACCAAGACAGTTTATATAAAACATGCAAACCGTAAGTCATTAGCCATGCACTACAACCATAACACTAAAACCATTCTTAACGCAAGTTTTACAGTATTTTTCATTGCTGTGTTCTTGTGAATGTCGTATAGTTTGGTTTTATGTTTAACACCTAATATGGATAAATTAAAACGTGTCTAAAGTTATTATTGAAAAGCACAACAACAAATCAAAATGCTCCTTTGGTCACATAAAACCCTACTAGCAGAGTCAAGACTGTAACATTTAAAAGTTGTTATATATTTCATAATCTTGTTAATGACAAAGATGTACCTGTTTTATTTGTAGTTATAGTTTGATGTTAGTATACTGTCATTAAGGACATCCTTGAAAAGAAAACTTTCCTTAGCATAAACTCATTGATATTACAGTATTATTGAATATTCTCATTTCCACTTATTGTTATTACAAAGGAAATATGTATTGTTAAAGTAACTCCAAACAAGGCACATACATTTATGTTCTTCGGACGTGTTTCTGTGTAAAAATGTAAATTTGTCTGTATTTTATTAGAAAAATAAATAATTTTGATTTCAAATTGTATGATGTCTAAATTGATGTTATAAAATAAGTACAATATTTGACAAACAAATATATTACAAATATGTACAGATTTGATTTTGTTCTGAAAAATATTTATTTCTTTACAGCTTGCACGTTGTAAAGTTCAACTGAACAATGGTTCTGTATTTTGTTGGTTTCTCATTTTGTCTAACAACAGTTATACAGAGTTTTAAATGCCCACCCCGCCATAACTTTTGAAAAAGGTAATTTTTTTAAAATCCCTTTGGTGAATGTTTTGATAGGATTCTGAAGTTTGACGTACTTTGCGTCACCCAATACCCATCCTAAAATCGGGGGTAGGGACCCCCAATTATGTAAAGTACAAACCCCTCTTGTGGCATCTCAAAAGAAAGAGAATTTCAACACAAACTCAACGACCCAAAGAAAAACGGTTTATCTCGACTCGTGTTTTTGTTATATCAATTTAAAGATGACACAAAATCAGGTGACATAATTTATTTTTAATGACAACATTTTCTTCAAAATACTCTAACGAAAATTAGAAGCAATCAGACGTTTGATCTGTAAGCCTGAACTACTCGTAGATTTTGAACTGCAGTTGTGTTAATTCCAACATTATTAAACTGTTTATGACCGTACTGAAAAAAGTCAAATTTCCAGAAAATAACTCGCCTTAGGTTAAATCTTAAAAGTTCGAGGAAAGCCAAAGTTAGAAAACAAAAGTGACAATGAGTAAATCAAATCTCTACTAATTTGCGAGACTAAAGGACGACGCGTGACCATGGTCAATGTAAACAGATCGCAATATTTCAAACTTGCCAAGAGAAGAGTGAATATCCTTAAGTCATAAGGATAAGACACGAAACAAACATCAAAAATCATGTGAGCTGGCAATAAGCAAACAAATAACCTTAAACCAGCAACAACGAAGCGTCAATGCGAGTGAAGCTGTTACTAAAAAATATTAAAAAGACTTACCTAAGGTTTACTGTTTGTATAAAAAATTTAATAAATACTTGCACGATCTTCTTACACATTGTACATTGCATGATACCGAATACTTCCATCAAATTTTGACTGATGTTATTTAAATAGTTTCATAAAATTGCAATTGAACTTTTGACACATATAATTGGTATAAGATATAATTAATGATTCTTCTTTTTAAATTTTGACTCTTCCAGAACTCACGAAAAGACTTTGATGTTGTTCCTCATGATCCAATAAATAACCAGTACCACAGAAACCATAATGTATCAGATGACATAAATATGAATCTTCATCTATGTCAACAGTTTTATGAAGTGTAATGGGATAATCTTGAAATGTATACATTCCTGTAATACACTATTATGTAATGTTCTCCAGCTGATTTATCTTAATACGGGAAAGCAAGTCTTAAAACGCAAGTATAATTTACATCAAGAACCCAACACAATATTTCAGGTTTTTAAATAAAGCATTTCGATACAAGCAAAGTTTAACGTCAAAGGCACATCAAAAGGTTTAACTAGTTGAATGCAAATTGTTCTATAAATGCGCTTGTAAAACAAACACAAACAGACAGATAAACAGATAAACGCCCAATGTTGAAAATATCAAATCAGACACCTTAGTCTCACTTGGCCAATAACTTAGTTTATTGTAATTTATTGAAACTTTGCTAACAATTGAACCGAATTGAATTATTGAATCTGTTTGTTACCTCTGATAATTGTTCACATTATCAAGTGAAGTTACGTCTACCCTCTCAGCGGAAGTATTGAAAATGTAGAATCTAATAAATACAAAGTTTATCTTCGGAAGTAACTGAAATGATTAAAATTGAGTTATATCAAAGTTTCATGACCAATGTTTTGTATGATTCAATAATTAATCTTAAGTTATTAAAGCCAAGGGGCGAGGTTTAATTTGATTCAGTGAGCAAGAACAAAAGATGCAACAGAATGAGTTGTCTCAGAATTGACAACTTTGGTCATTATAAGTAACAACCCTTGTTATTGTTGTTGTATAAATAAGCCTTCGCGGCCGGCGAAACAACTATAATCTAGTTCTTTCCGTTCACGCCGTGCAAAAATATCATAATAATTAGTTTTAAATGTTTCCGTCTCGCTGTGGAGTACCATCTTCAGTCACTGATTGGCTGAAGGTACCCCACAACAAGAATAAAATATTTCAAACTAATCAAGCATGTTTATTAATCAATATTGATTTATCGACAGCGTATAGTCGCTGTAACTTTTGTTTATAACCTTATTACTATGTACTTATGTACCGTGTTAAATTATAGACCTAGTAATATGTCAAACTCATTTGTTAAATTGGTGTTAACAGTAAATAAATAAATAATCATTATGATGATTGACGTGGTGTAAACCAGAAGAACTGGATTATAATTAGTATTATTAGCTAAACTTCATGAGTATCGATCCTTATTCTATCTTACGACACTTCTTGAGTGGAGTTTGTTTAAACTATGTACTGTACTTAAAGTCAAGTGATAATTTGATTGATTTAATAAAACCTTTTTAACGAAAGTATTTAACCTACTTCAAAAATAAACCTACAGTAAAATGCTCAAAAAGTTAGAAATAATTGGGTAATGCAATTATTTCGTGTAAAGTTACGTTTCGGTCCTTATCCTTATGACTTGAGGGTTCTTCTCTTAGATTAGTCTGGTACTCGTACCTGTACTACTTTTACAGCCTTGCGGAAGTGGATCTATAGCACAAAGCAAATAGAACACGATACGACATCACATTTTGGATATTTTATAACTGCACTCAAAACCTGAGTTTAAAAGAAATAGAATATGGGTTTTAATACAAATACCTTAGTTATGCATATTAATACATCATTACTGGGTTCAATACATTGACATAATGACTCAATGGCTTTTAAACTTACATGAAATGCTGTAAAATATGCGTTTTAACAAGAAGGCCATAGCTCGGTAAATATAAATATAATCATATAAAATATAAGTATTTTCTTAAAGAAAATTAAATTTGACAGGTTCCTTCAAAACTTTGATCAAATTATGGTTTGGTGTCTATAACATAGAGTACAAAGACACTTTTGAGTATTTTAGACGAAAATATGTTTTATCTCGTAACATAAATTTCGAAGGATTAAAGACTACAATGTTGTTGGAAATTTAGTTTTACATAAAAATATTATCATTTTATGTTCTTGTTTTGTTCGAAATAATACATTAACTACGCAAAAATGCAACAAGTACTGGTTTTCTTCGAGATTTTTGAGGTTTTACTTTTTGTAGAAGTTTTAGTCCAACCAAAAATATATTTAAATGGGACCCTTATGGAATCAGATCTTTCAATCAGCGCAAATTGGGTGTGAAAGAAGGGGCGCGTGAAACGTTATTTGTGAACAGGCAATAAACATTAGCTTGGGTCATCTTGGCATCGCAAAAATAAAGGAGAACAAATTTCACTGCTGAGTGTAGGTGGTCCCCACAGTACACCCAATATTGGATGCCTGAAGGGAAATTATGTTTTGAAACAGAGGTAGAGAACGAATCTTTTTCGACACCAGCAGCTCCGGTCCTCAGGCGATGTTTGTCAGTCACTGGTATATATCAAATCACTATATGCGCACTACCACCGAGAACTAGCATTTTATATATACCAATATAATTACGTACGCAGCTTTTCCCGCAACTTGACTTAGTTTTTGTATCAACAAACCTCAATTTACTTACTTGTAAGTAAAACTCACGAAATTACGAATGCACGTCCTTTTCCAGTTTTCATGGGGTACGCCTATTCATGAGTAACACTTCGTTACTGTAATTAGTCACTAGCGGTAGTGGTTGAATCGACAACCGCTAGAGTAAAAAACTAGTAGTCTGCAATGTAGATTGTCGTTGAAAAAATATGAACCAGTAGCTTTTTTCTATGGAATTACTAACCTTGCTAATGACTGTACTGCAGTTATTTACTGTATGTTGTAAATTCTGTGGATATAATTATTTCAAAGGTAGCCCTAAAGCATCAGAAAAGACCATGAGGCTCTACTTTCACCTTACTTTTGTAATTTTTTTTTTTAAAATTTGTATTTCTATACACTGAATTTCTACAGAGATATATGACATCTATATATTAATTATTTATTATTTTCCCATATATTTATTAATATTTTTACATTAAATTCTGTTTTTAGTGTGTATGTTGTTAATGTGGTGTATACACAATGGAAAACAAAGATATTATTATACTGGAGTTGTTGGACTCCACATAAACTGAAGGAGTTGAAATAGAGTTAATGTAAACAATATCTTCCTGAAAGTTAGTAGAATCAGAATAAGCGAAAAAACTTCTAGTCCTATGAAGGATCAGATTATTTATGTTGATAAAATGGGTAAAAACGTGCAGTGTGGATACGTCTTTGAAAATGCAATTACAGGGGGAAAGAACACAACATTGATAAGGAATACCCAGCGTGACTGCTGTCAATGAAAACATGATAAGTCCGGGGCTCAGGCATTCAGGGAAAAACTTTGATAAGTGGCGGGACAGGACGTTTGGGAGGCATAAGTCCAATGAGTACCTACATAAAAAATTATTATTAACCAGAAATGAAAATTAAAAATTTACATATAACAAAAAGTGTTGAAATAAGGTAAAGGGTTTTGGAAAAAAAATAGGTTTTACTTTTGTAACTCTTTTTAAGTTATTCACGTTTTAAACAAAACGCTCTCCTGTAAAATTTGTAGAATTGTGATTACAAGTTCTTCTATAGCGGTCTTCAATTTCTATCCTCAGAAGTTATTTGTATAATGGGTCTTGCGTGTGGATACGTCTTATAGAAGTTTCGGTAGGACAAAACCCACTTGAAAGGAATGCTATGATGATCAGATGAGACCAGTGGCGTAGAATTATTGAAGGGGGACTGTGAGTGTCATACCTCTTATCAACAAGGGAGTCAGGGGCCCTTCCCGAAATGGTTTGAAATATACAGGGTTAGGCAAAAGTGTGCTTTATAACTTTTAACCCGTTTTTCAGCACAACCAAACGTAGGTTTTTTTGGGCCAAAAGTCCTTAATGCAATACATTCAAAGGTGAGGGTATTTATGGTATTTTAATGAAACCCCATCGAGTGACACCTTTTGAATGAAAATGTTATAATGATTAGTAATTAGAAGTCTCTAGCAACCCAGAAAGAAATGGCGTCGATTTTAAGTTACACAGGGTTTAAAGTCTACCCCATGCCCTATTGAAAACTGGGGCAAAGTGTCAGTTATCATTGAAAATATTTTCGATATTTTAATAATACGTACCGAGTTTGGTTGTGAAAACTTGTTAAAATTTTATAGGTGTTTTCACATTTCGCATAATACAAATCTGTGTTACTTAAAATGGACGCCATTTCTTTTTGGCTTAAGATAGAGACGTCTAGTTTTCAGCATTCATCAACATTTTCTAAGACCTTTAAAATAGGTTGGCACTTCCCTATGAAAATTATTGGCGGTTCCCCTTATTCTCATTTGAAAACTGGGGCAAAATGTTAGTATGCATTAAAAGCTTCAAAAATAAACCTACAGTAAAATGCTCAAAGGTTTGAAATAATTGGGTAATGCAATTATTTTGTTTCAGTTACGTTTCGGCTCTTATCCTTATGACTTGAGAGTAATTCACTCTTCTGGCAAGTTTTAATATTCTCGCAAATTAGTAGAGATTTAATTTACTCTTTGTTAATTTTGTTTTGTAACTTTGGCTTTCCTCGAACTTTTAAGATTTAACCTAAGGCGAGTTATTTTCTGACAATTTACCTTTTTTCCAGTATGGTTCTATAAAAAGTTTAATAATGTTGGAATTTACACAACTGTAGTTCAAAATCTACGAGTAGTTCAGGCTTACAGATCGAACGTCTGATTGCTTCTAATTTTCGTTAATATTTGCAAGCATTTTTCAACGTATCAGTGGTACCATTTTGTAGTAAATTACGTGTTGCACGGTATGGTACCATTACCATTTATATCCATTACTTCAAGATGAAAACTGTAACAACTTCAAATATGTGAGTAAATCAGTTTTTGCGTAAAATGGCTCCGAAAATTTCTTTAATATGAATTAAATTATTCTATGGATATTGTGTTATAGAAAATTTAATTAGTCGTTTTCATTTTTACTTTACCTTGCGGAAGTGGATCTATAGCACAAAGCAAATAGAACACGATACGACATCACATTTTGGATATTTTATAACTGCACTCAAAACCTTTAAAGAGTTTTAAAAGAAATAGAATATGGGTTTTAATACAAATACCTTAGTTATGCATATTAATACATCATTACTGGGTTCAATACATTGACATAATGACTCAATGGCTTTTAAACTTACATGAAATGCTGTAAAATATGCGTTTTTTAACGAGAAGGCCATAGCTCGGTAAATATCAATATAATCATATAAAATATAAGTATTTTCTTAAAGAAAATTAAATTTTGACCTCACTTGGTTCCTTCAAAACTTTGATCAAAGGTATGGTTTGGTGTCTATAACTCTATAAGTACAAAGACACTTTTGAGTATGTTTAGACGAAAATATGTTTTATCTCGGTAACACTTAAATATTCGAAGGATTAAAGACTACAATGTTGTTGGAAATTTAGTTTTACATAAAAATATTGTCATTTATGTTCTTGTTTTGTTCGAAATAATACATTAACTACGCAAAAATGCAACAAGTACTGGTTTTCTTCGAGATTTTTTGAGGTTTTTCTTTTTGTAGAAGTTTTAGTCCAACCAAAAATATATTTAAATATGACCCTTATGGAATCCAGATCTTTCAATCAGCGCAAATTGGGTGTGAAACGAAGGCCGCGTTCAAACGTTATTTGTGAACAGGCAATAAACATTAGCCGCAGGTCATCTTGTATAACATCGCTAAAAATAGCAAAAGGAGAACAAATTTCACTGCTGAGGTGTAGGTGGCCCCCAGTACACCCAAGTATTGGATGCCTGAAGGGAAATTATGTTTTGAAACAGAGGTAGAGAACGAATCTCTTTCGACACCTAGCAGCTCCGGTCCTCCCAGGCGATGTTTGTCAGTCACTGGTATATATCAAACCACTATATGCGCACTTACCACCGAGAACTAGCATTTTATATATACCAATATAATTACGTACGCAGCTTTTTTCCGCAACTTGACTTAGTTTTTGTATCAACAAACCTCAATTTACTTACTTGTAAGTAAAAACTCACGAAATTATGAATGCACGTCCTTTTTCCAGTTTTCACGGGGAACGCCTATTCATGAGTAACACTTCGTACTGTAATTAGTCACTAGCGGTAGTAGTTGAATCGACAACCGCTAGAGTAAAGCACTAGTAGTCTGCAATGTAGATTGTCTTGTGTTGTTCTCTTTGGCAAAAAAAAAAAAAGATACAAACTGTAGCTTTTTTCTATGGAATTTCACTAACCTTGCTAATGACTGTACTGCACACTTATGTTACTAGTTATTTCTTTATATTTGTAAATTCTGTGGATATAATTATTTTAAGGTAGCCCTAAAGCATCAGAAAAGACCATGAGGCTCTACTTTCACCTTACTTTTGTAATTTTCTTTTTAAAATTTGTATTTCTATACACTGAATTTCTACGAGATATATATTTTTACATCTATATATTAATATTATTTATTTTCAACATATATATTTATTAATATTTTTACATTAAATTCTGTTTTATAGTGTGTATGTTGTTAATGTGGTGTATACACAATGGAAAACAAAGATATTATTATTACTGGAAGTTGTTGGACTCACATAAACTGAAGGAAATGTTGAAATAGAGTTAATGTAAACAATATCTTCCTGAAAGTTAGTAGAATCAGAAATTTCTATCCTCCAAGTTTGTGAGTTATTTGTATAATGGGTCTTGCGTGTGGATACGTCTTATAATGCAAGTTTCGGTAGGACAAAACCCACTTGAAAGGAATGCTATGATGATCAGATGAGACCAGTGGCGTAGCCAGGAATTATTGGGGGGACTGTGAGTGTCATACCTCTTATCAACCAGGGAAGTCCGGGGGCCCTTCCCCGGAAAATGGTTTGAAATTATACAGGGTTAGGCAAAAGTGTGCTTTATAACTTTTTAACCCGTTTTTTCAGCGCAACCAAACTAGGTACATTTTATTTAAGGAGCCAAAAGTACCTTACAATGCATATTGACACTTTGGCCCAAATTTCAAAATGGTGGAGGTAGCCCATAATTTTCATGGGAAAGCCCCATCGGGTGACACTTCATTTTGAAGGTCTTGGAAAATATTGATGAATGTTGATACAGTAATTAGAAGTCTCTAGCAACCGGAAGAAGGCGTGATTTCAAGTTACACAGGGTTTTAAGTCTACCCCCCACAAATCACCCATTTTGAAAACTGGGGCAAAGTGTCAGTATGCATTAAAAGATACTTTTGATAACTTTAATAATATGTACCAAGTTTGGTTGCGCTAAAAAAACTGTCTAAAAAGTTATAAAGACGTTTCCACACTGTCGCTTAACAAAAATCTGTGTAGCACATTGGACGCCATTTCTTTCTGAGTTAAGATAGAGACGTCTAGTTTTCGGTATTCATCAACATTTCCTAAGACCTTCAAAATTAGGTGTCACTCGATGGGGCTTCTTTATGAAAATTATGGGGCTACCCCCCAATCCCCCATTTTGAAAACTGGGGCGACGTGTCAGTTATCATTAAAATATATTTTCGATAATTTTAATAATATGTACCGAGTTTGGTTGCAATGTAAAAACTGGTTAAAGTTTATAAAGGTGTTTTCACACTTTCGCATAATACAAATCTGTGTAACTTAAAATGGACACATTTCTTTTTGGGTTAAGATAGAAACGTCTAGTTTTCAGCATTCATCAACATTTTCTAAGACCTATAAAATGAGGTGTCACTCGATGGGGCTTCCTTATATGAAAATTATGGGGCTCCCAACATTTTGAAAACTGGGGCAAAATGTCAGTATGCATTAAAAGGTACTTTTGGTCCTTTTAATAAAATGTACCAAGTTTGGTTGTGCTGAAAAAACTGGTTAAAAAGTTATAAAGGCGTTTCCACACTTTTGCCTAACCCTGTATATGCAAAAACGCATTTTTTGACTCTTTTAGTGATTTTCATATCTTTTAAGATTTAAGACCTTAAGGCTTAATGTATGAAAACATTCTCAAAATGTTAAATCAAAAATGTATTCTTTATTAGTGGGAAAACTGTTATTCAATTGATGAAATTCTTTAATGTCAATTAGAAAACCCTCCTTAGATGTTTATTTTTCTAACAGGTTTTTCAGTTAGCATAAGGTTAATTTCAATAGTATACAAGTCAAATTCAGTACTTGTCCATAGTTAAGCCAGATAATATTAACTAAAGGAAACAATTTGGAAAAGCTAATAAACAACACCATAGTTGATGACAAACAAGTTATTGTTACACGCTCAGTCACTCCTGTGTGTCCTGCCACACACTCGTTACTCCCGACACCTTTCTTGGGCATTTTTACAATTTAAGCGGGTAGTGACTCATTCAATTCTACTTACTTATAGACATAATAGGTACGTTTAGTAAACACTTAATGACAAACTACTTGTGCAATGTGCAAGTTGTAAAAAAGATTCGTGTACAATTGTTCTGTTTTCTCATGAAAATTTCGGGGGAGAATACATCCCGATATCCCCTGGATGAAGCAAATGTTACTACACTTGAGTTACTTTTATACACGGCTGAAGAAGAGATGAATCTCGAAACCGGTTCTGTGTAAATTAAAGCTTTTAAAAGGATACGAATGTTACATTTGTTTATTCTTATCGCAAGTTTAATATGTGAAATTCTCCTTTACTGAGTAAAAAAGGTAAAGTTTGTTATCTTTAACGAGGCGAGGTTAGGACTGCAAAGACTTATCTACCACTTAACTTCAATATTTACCTGGAGTTACCGTAAATCACTTTACAAATGTTAGTGATGACTGTGGGGATCGAACCCGTGCCTCTGTGATGAGCTCCAAAGTAGTGCGCGGTACCAATACGCCACTGGTCTGAGTTAAAACCATACTCAGCTTTTAAAGATTTCAAAGCTTTTAAAGGTCAACTGAAGTACTTTTTGGTCATGTGATTTAAAGGAGATTTAGAACCCAACAAGCGCCTTGAAAGATGCCCATAGAAGCCAAATCGGGGGTTTTCTCCTGGTGTTATTTTCCGTGCAGAAGTGTATGAAACTTATGCTTTTCAACACTATAATTGTAAATATATTAAATCTTATTTTGAATAACTACAAAAACTTTGATTGATATGACCTTTTCGTTTCAGCTAATAGTGTGTTATACGTGCAAACTGTTTTAATATTAATTTTTTTTAAAATGAAAGGTATCAACATTTGCAAAGTATGTGGGTTAAATCTTTCTTTTGCACTTAAATGTGCTAAATAACACGTTGATGTCACTCCCAAGTCTGGTAGTAATATTTTTGGAAATCAGCTGCTATTTTCCAATATGTGAATTGACTAAAGATTTCTTATATAAATCCCCATATACAGTACAGTAATATACAGTCAGGCCTATGTTATTTTTGAATTTTTCTTTGGAAAAATTAGATATTCAAGTCGTCAGCATGGTAAGACCTAGACCCGAATCATGAAATGAGCACCAATCCTGACCACCAGAACACGTTTTGAGCATTCCAACACTTTATATACAAATGTATACAGTGTGTTCATAAAAGGGTGTCACAAACTTTGAGGTTGGGCGAATCGGATAAAAACTAAGTGATACCGTAATCAAGAGTAACGTTTTTCTGAAAAACCCTTCGTTTAAGAGATGTCCGCCACTGACCTCCTTTGATTGAACAATGTAGAATGCTGTCCGTTAACTTGAGGCCCGCCATAGATTGTGTGGGAATAATATATTAAACACAATGCCAGCCAGTGTTGTTTGTATTAGACTTTGGACCAGTGTGAGTACTTGCAATATTTAAATCTGACATTTCAACTGAGAAATTAATCAGAAAACTACTTAAATTTGCCATATTGGATTACTGAGTCATCATATACTAAGAAAAAAAGAACAGATTCTGCTAATCTGTTGGCAGCTACTGATATAACATTATATACTAATAGTTTTAACATTTATCTTTGGATATTTTAGTAGTTTGTCAAGAAAATGGGAAAATACCCCTGTAAAATCTGCACATAAAAGGTAAAAAATGGTGGCATATTTTGCTGTGGAATACTGTATGTGATTCTTGGATTCACTTTAAATGGCTGGGTGCTTTTTAAAGGTCAACTGAAGTACTTTTTGGCATATTTTGGGTGTTTGTCCCCCTACCCCAAAATAGGGGTATACCTTTGAAATATTTATTTTACCCCATCATGTGGCCTCTCATTTTAAAGGTCCTCTCATTTTATGTTATAAAAACATAAGTTCATTGATACCATTAACAAATTGTAACATGCCCTGTTCAAAATGGTGGCACAAAACAGGTGTCATTGTTTGAGAAGATAAATTGGCGTAATTGCTATTATTTTCCTAATTTTGGAAAAAAACTACGGATTCGGTTTTTGGGTAATCAGAGCTTTAAAATGATATGAAACAAGACAAAGTTTACAAAACGTATCTTGTAAGTTGTAGCATATCATTTTAAAGCTCTGATCTAAAAACTGAGTCCGTAATTATTTGTTTCCAAATTTTGGAAAATGATAGCGACTCGTCGATTTATCTAATCAAACTATGAAACAGGTTTGCGCCACGATTTAGAACAGGGGCGTTGTAAAACATTTTTAACGGTATGAATAAATTTGTGTTTTTATATACCCTTTAAAACAAGAGGTGACATGATGGGGTAAAATTAATATTTCAAAGGATCACCCCCTACTACCCCAACAAACCTCCAAAATGAATATCACTATTAATTTATTATGTAAATAAGTAAGGTTGCATATGTTTGCAGACGATGGTGTATGAACATAATTAAACTTGATTTTATTTTGATGATTTTATTGATTTGACTAACAACAATACTAGGTATTACTACCAGAGTTAGTATTAGTTTAACACAATACTGATACAGTTATTCTGTATACACACTATGTGGTGAAACTAAATTTGTCTTGATACCCAAATAATTTAAAAGATATTTTGAGAGTGGGAAAATACTAAATATTTCCATTGATTATGTTAACAGCTTAATTGCAATGTATTTATTAAAAAAACGTACAAGGTGAGTTTTAAATGTCCCCTCCGCACCTAACTTTTGAAAAGGGAAAAATATTGAAAACTCCTTTAAGGAATGATTTTATGGGGTCCTGAAGGTTGTTTTGACTTACCTTTCGTCTCCCACGTCCAGCCAAAACCCGGGTGTCACAAGGGGGTGATTGTATTTAAAAAAATTAGAGGGGCCCTCCCCTCCGTGGAGGAGGGGGTGTTTGGGTGACGTAAAGTACATCAAAACAAACTTCAAGACCCTCCCCTAAACATTCCCTAAAGGTTTATTCAAAATGTTTCCTCTGTCAAAACTTAAGGTGGGAGGGACATTTAAAACTCACCTTGTATAGTGAGTGACTGTTGATGTTTAAAAACCATGTATTAAATCGATGCCTTTATTTAGAATAGTGTTGTCTAACCTAGCTTTGTACCCGTGCTTCGCCATGGAAAATCATGTAAATCATCCTCCCCCATCCAATAGAACATCTTTTTTAACATACATGCTGTAAAGTTAGTTGTGTAACTAGTAAAACTCTTTCTTGATGGTAGATAAAAACCTCATGAGATTCCTAGTGAAAATAATAAATTTGGAACATAGTCGACGCGTAGCCACAAGCGCTACTGTTAATCGAGGAGAATTTCCTATTTCTCACCCGAAGTGCTCTTATAAGAGGATATATAGAGATTAATACTATACAAACTGTATTTATAATAAAATATTGATTAAACTATGTGTAAACATTTGTGACACTGTACCTATCATGTTTGGTATAGCCGAAAAATCAGCAAACATCCATCAAGTCATACTGGTCCAACTAAAAATCAAACTCTACATACAGAGAGGTCTAGAGCGGCTTAATAAAGTTTGAACGGTGCAAGATAAACCCACCAAATTTTACAGGCCTTTTCTTAGGACCATAAACTACTTTTATACGTAGTTGTTGACCTGATGCCGGTAGTAGGGTGCGCCCCACTGGAGGTTTGTAGATTGGATTTTCAGATGGCTACAGCAAATTGCATATCGTTGGAAAGGTATTTTTCAACACAATGCTGTCAATGAAGGTCCTGTGACCCTTCTCCAAAAGAAAGCTGTTAGCCGCTTAGTGGGGCACATCATCTCGAACACTGTAGACCTTTGTTTGTTAACCTTGCGGTCATGACCGTCTTCAATATTGTATACATCTTTCAGTGCCTACTAACAATCAAGGAAAAAGTAGAGGAATTTCGAATTTGTGACCAACAATGATGTTCAAAGTTACTCCACAAGAAACAATTGTAATATTTTTATCACCAGATGTAGACTGAATAAAACAGCACAATATTTTCCTGTTTCAGGTGTACGATTTTACAATGCCCTGCCTTTGGAAGCAACTAATTTAAATGTGATAGATTGTTTAAAAAATGTGAAACGTTGGCTAATCAAGCACCTATTTTATTGTTTACAAGGTTTTTTAGGCACAGAAGACCATTTTTTCTTCCGTAAATTAAGCTTTATGTACTTTTTATCTCAATGTATTATTCATTGAAATTTGATGTTATTTATTTTGCACAATGGACGATTTTGCTGTGACGAAAGAAGATTGTTATACCTAATTTATTCTATATATCTAATTTAACTTTGTCGGTTGTGAAAATTAAAAGACAAAACAAAATCAATCCCTCAAACCACACTTTTAAAAAATTATACTATCAAGTTTTCAAAAGCTTTTTTGCAAAACAATACTCAAAACGCAGGCTGGGAAGTGGGAGTACAGGTTCTGCAAGATATCCATGGAAAAACCTGGCAACATTCAGATAATTGTCAACCGATCTTGAGCAAGTAGCAAAAGAAAAATCTAAATGTAAACATGCACATTTTACTTGCTGACAATCGGCATTTATTTCCCAGATTTTAACTCTGTAATTTACAGTTATTTGTCAATTATTCTCTCACCATACTTTCAACACATATCCTCAGTTTTCCCTGTTTTGTCATCAGTTGGATTTTAAATTTTAACAACTCTCCACGATTCCCTGCTGATATTTTTTGCTTATAATATTTTATTTCTGTTAAGTTTCCTTTTAAATGTATCCACTAATTTAGGATTATTTCTTTTTTCTAACTGGTATCTTACATTGCTGTTTGAATTTCTGGTTTCCCAGTAAAAATTCATGACGATGTTGAGAGTACAGCAGTGCAAGTAACGGGAAAGCATTAGCTCAAACATACAGAAAAGTTGAACACAGAAAAATCTCCTAATAAATCACAACTCACAAATCATACTCGTATTGTTGTCTACATTTTGAATCAACTGTAATTTCAAATCAATACAAAAAGCACCAATGGAAAATGAATTACGGTAACTTTCCACTTTACCGGGTTTGCTTTTTCATTGTTTTCAGAGATAAATAACATTTAGCGGACCGGGCCGGTTGGACTCGTGCGCGACTCCAGAGCTCATACTCTGATGATGCGGGTTCAATCCCCGCAGTAACCACTTACAAGTGACTAAGCAGGAATGCTACGTTAAGGTCGAGGATTAGTGATGGAGAGGGCTTTGTAGTCCTTACTTTGTCTCGTTAGACAAGACAAACAGTACCTTTTTTCTTTATCAGTGATAAAATATTGTGGTCCCACTAGTGTATGCAGGTTTAATTTTAGTTGCTTTTGTAACTATTCTAGGACCATCTCCAGCCACGATATAATCCAATCTCAAAAGTGATTTTTGTATGACTTTAGTATTGGAAAGTTCAAATGAATCAAAGATATTCCTTAATGACTTGATATGAAAGGTTTCTTTTAAAGAATGTACTCTACATTTAGGTCTATAGTCACACTGGCCAGTAAATTAAATTTCATACTAATAATATCATTGACTCTGTCCAATGGCTCAATAAAATTATTAAGTTGATCTCACATAATGGGCGATACAGATTTAATACTGTACATTTAAAATCACTTGTCTTAACTAGTGAACCACAACATTCAAAACTTGAGGCAGATCAAGAGTTCTTGTTTTGGCAATCTATTATGAGGCTGCTGGTGTTTAAAGTTTAAAAATCCAGTTTATAGATATCTATAGTCTGTAACCGAAACATAGCAAACATTTATGCCAAGTTTCATGAAGATTGGTCAAATCTATTACCCATTAGAACCGACACAATATTTTCTGCACATACTTTGAAAATGAGAGAATCCTTGGTTTTGCCTACAGAAGCTAAAACAGAAAAGACGGTTGCAAAAACACTCACACTGATACTGAACAAATCAAATTTATTTCCAGTATAAACTTTCAGGTTCAAGAATAACAAACTGAGGAATATTGTGCATCTTTAAAACTTATTCTAAAATATCAATAGAGTCATAAGTAGCACAATATCCGTATTCACTATAATTGTAGACATAAATGAAGATGCACTGATGAAATACTGCCTGAGATACGTTATTTGTAGACTTTGAAAGAATACAAACGACAGTTCAGATCATTACAATCACTCTTAAAATAAAGCGTATTTACAAGAAATACAGTATAAAATCACACACTTAATAACAATAATTAAACAATATAAAAGTAGGAAAACAAAGAAAATACTAAACTTATCGTGGATTCCGATTCGTTCTGGTACATTGAGGATAGTGAGATATCCGAACTTAATTATTTGACTAAGTAAAAAAGGAACAAACACACAAGCGTCGAACGTCGTGTGGAACTGCCGCTCGCGTTTGTACAGATTCACGGCCAAAGTCGAACTGTGTCAGTTACTGACTAACGAGACACGACAACGAACAACAAACACTGGGCACGATATGACTTGGCAGTACGGGAAAGGCCCTCACTCTGAACGTGAATATGTTGTCTGTAGCTGTGTAGCTCTGTAGCTGTACACAGACTCAACAACAGAAGTGAGTTCTCTAACTTCATCTCCGGCAAACCACCAGCTCGTAGTTAACAAAAGTAGCGAGAAAAATCAAGATGCTCAAGCCACCAATTTCATTCCTCCCTAATATTTATTTCAGCCTGGAAAAAATCAGGTCTGTGTGAATGTTTGAAAACCAACTTAAGATAAGTTTAAAAATTTAAAATTTGACTAAATAGTTACATGTATTTTGGGAGACAGAGTTATTCCCACTGTTCGGTTGAAATTTGAATCTGCTTTACGTTTATTGGAAAAAAGCAATACAATAAAAGAACAATGAAGAATTCAAGTCAAAAAAGAAGTTATAGGCCAGGTAAATTTGCATTGACATAGTTTGTAAGATCACCACTGACGCAGGGGAGTCAAGTCAATTTGTTATTTGGATACATTTTAGTATTAGTGGGGGTTTGTTAACTACAGGAGGAGTCTCATGGGCAAATACGGGTTTTGTACGACCGAATTGCACAGTGTATTCCCCTAGCTCAAAATATTTTTGGAAGGAAAGTACTTTGCAAATGATGAAAACCCCAACAAGAAGACAAATTCTGCAGATAAAGCCAAAACTTCACTTCATTATTAATTTTTTTCATTACTTGCCAAGTGTTTTCCTGTTGGAAATGGCTTTAGCTTATAAAATAAATTGCTGCAATTTCATAATAAAAAGCCCTTATTTTACCAATAAAATCCTTCTATTCAAAAGTCAACTCCGGTAACTAGTTTACTTTTGGTATGTGTTTAACTTATTTAAAAACATTGTAAATTAATCGCACAATTTTGTACGGCAATGAAACTCACCCCAAACTAACTGATAATGCCAAGAAGTGTAGCTAACAGTTCATAACGTAGTCATGATGGTAGGAGGTTAAAATCTGACCAAGATTTGCAAGCGTCTGTTTCTTTCTGGACTTCCCTCTGAGTAAATGTGTTTATATTTAAACCCAGCTGATAAATAGTGTTTATTTATGTCCATTGAGCATCTACGCTGACTTTTAAAGAATTTTACAGAAAAATAAACCTAATTTCATTTTGGTACCGTGAAATACTCAGATGACGGACCGATCGCTAGTGGTTTGTCAGAGTCTGTAATTCCTCTAGAGACAAGTTATCACATTACGCACACAAAAAAGCTAGTTTCGAATTTATTAAAATTGTAGCCAACACAGTTCAACGCTGAAAAGACACGAACAATTACAGCTATATAATACTAAAAATGCACTACTATCTATAGACAGCCTTTAAAATGTGAATAACACACATTGCTAAATAAGTGAAACTAACTTAAAATATCTAAAAGAGATTTGTGAGAATGTCGCAAGAACTAATTGAAATAAGTAAAATAAATGTATATATAGGTCTATTAATTGATTAAAATACGTAACCGTGACGTCCGGTTACAAACTAAAATAGTAAGTGGCAAAAGATCCCCCACTCCATAAATAAATAAAATGGTCTTCTAATTTGCTTGTTTATAGATTACAAAACAACTGGAAATTATACCAATAACGTAGGTACTTTGCTACTGTACATAAAGTAATCTAATCTTTGATATTCATTTTATCATATATACAACGCTATATATATCAATAAGTATACACAAAACTAAGAACACAGTTATATTCCTAAAAAGCCTTTGAATAGCTTCAAGTTTTTGCCGTATCGTATAAATCAGTTGAGGTGTAAAATATAAACAAGCTAAGCCTATCTTTTGATTGGCACACAGCAATACAAACAGAATACTAATAAAAACAGAACCATACAACAATTCACAATTGTCATGAACACTGCAAAACAACTTATTACAGGGTGGTCCAAAAAAGCTAACACTTTTTAACCAGCTGTTTTTCTGCAATTATTATTAAGTTTACACGGTTGTTTTAGTTTGGATATCATGTACTACTCTAGTAAACATGGAGAAGTAGATATCGCAACATCGTGCTTTTACTTTAGAGACATTTTCAAAAACTTGATCTTGAAACAACATCTTATTCTTGACCAAAGACTATTGCATTTGATTAATCTGGAAAACATTCTGCAATAGTTAATTGAAGATCATTTTCACTTTTTAGTTAAATGGCAGTGTAAGTACACACATTTTCGTTATTGGCAAATGAAAATCCTGGAGGGATCTATCAACAATGTCTTCATGCTGAAAAAATATAGTGTGGTACGGTGTTGCAACGTTTCAGAGTTATTTATTTTGAAAAACAATAGCAGTGAAACGGTCACTGTCAATGGGAAGCGTTTTGTTGTAAAAGTACAGAATTTTTTAATTCCAGAATGACTAAAACTTCAGATTGAAGTGAACATGATATGGTACCAACAGGATGGAGCTACTCCACACCCAGCAGATGTTTCAATAGCTACTTTGCAAATATTCTTCCCAGGAGATGTCATTTCCCGTTTAGGTGATGTTCCCAGACCTACTAAATCATCGGATCTAACGTGTTTTACATCCAACGCAGAGTTTTGCTACTAAACCCTATACAATTGGTAAAGAACTCTATACTAAATTAAATCCCCTCGATACCATTGTCCATAGTACGTCGGGTAAGGGCAGTATTTCAAAAAATATGAGATGTTATATTTCATAAATTAAAATGGCATGCCTTCGTAAATAATTTGTCAATAAATGTTAAGACTTAAGTATTACTTCATCACATGTTATTTTACTTTTAAAACTGTCAGGTTATTTTGGACCACCAACTATTACATAACGAACACAACAATTTAAACACCTCAGATTGTATTGAATGCAATTTGTAAATGGTCAAGTGTTGTTTTCACAAGACGGAGGTCGTTATTTACTCGTACATAACCTCTTTCTGAAAGTAGAACTTTTTTCAGGGACTCACAACTTACTTTTAAATCTGACAGAGTTGTTGTGTTGCTAACATATACACAGCACAACAGTTATTACACTACAATGGGTTTTTACTACCCATAGTGTTTTTAGGGTATTCTTCAAGAAAATAACACCAGTTTTCAGTCTTATTAAAAATGGACTGTACAGGTGTTGCTCAGTAGTTACCGTAATACTTTAACCTTTGCACAACAGCTATTGACACTTTGAAGCAGCATTTGAACTTATTTACAATATTCCATTCAATACAAATCTACATTATAAATGGGTGTTCAGATTGTGTATTTAGTTGAGAATAACAATGTGTGATATATTTGCTAAGAAGAAATTATTTAGGATTGCTTGATTTTCTTATTTGGTATGAGCAAAAGAGAAAGCCCCTCTAAACGATGATTAGAAAATCTGCAACAAAAGAAAAATTCAATTAAAATAAATTTGTCATGAAGCTGTAATTAGTCTTATATTTAAACTAAAGTCTTCTTGGATTCTCCTGGAAGTGTTTCTTGCGCCATAAGCGGTTTATATGCCACTGTCCACAGTTGAGTTTTGGTACTCCTTATGTAGAGGACTCAAAAGTTCAATATTCTACTTGATATCTATGTGATTTTTGATGTTCATAGTAAAGGTCTTATGGTAAGTCACCTTTGTCTTTGATATGTTAGAAAAACACAACTAGATGCCCTTTCAAAGCAAACAGATTAACTCCGGGCACCACTTGTAACATGGAGTAAAAACTGCAAACCATGTTATAAGCTGCTTAATGTACTCAAATATGGAAACTGTTTCTATAGAAGCATAGAGCTTTAGCGCTTTTGAGGCTATTGCATGTAAACTTTAAAATTTGTAATGAATTAAAATAAAACTTTTGGGTTAACCACAAAGAAAAATAAACAGTTTTTATTATTCTATGATAATTATCATCTGTTGTTACTCGGCCTATGACCTCGTATTTTGAGGGCATTCGCAACTGTTTTGCCGCTATGATGCAAATAGTTAACTTTCTTATTTCAAAACAAATAAAACTATATCAGATCTATTTTTATACAACTGATAATGATTATCATAGAATAATCAAAACGCTTTGTGTCATCAAACACTGGTTCTTTCATTGTGATTAACCCAAATTTAAAAAAATGTATTACGACAAACCACAAAAGTTTGTAATCTAAAATTTGTACTTTTGTCAAACAATAAATTTTGTCTTTCAGAATTTAAAACTTGATTTTTCTATAAAAACATGAAACTTGAAATTTGGTAATAAATATTTTATTTGTCAGGGAGATTTTACGTTTTTGCATTTGTATGCTGCAGGATTAATGTATCTATGCTTCCAGAAAATAACTTTTCCTATTTTAGTACATTAACCTACTCAACACATTGTTTGTTAGACATCTTTTAAATAAAGATAAGACTAAAATTGTTGAATTTAAAACTAGAACTTTAGCTCAATACATAGTAACACCTTTACCAATAATGAATATTAAATCCATCACAAATATTATTCAGACAGAAGACACACATATTCGGGCAAACACATGACGACAAACTTACACTTTTAAACCCTGACAGATCAAAATCAATTACCACAACCATGCACAGAAACAGTTTTAAATGAAAATAAAACTTACCTACTTGGCTACGAGGTGGACAACGGTAGAATAGACTATGCCAAAGGGAGTGGATTTATCAGGCAACGGATCTCTAGCTCGGTATGATCGTGTTTGTATGGTATAGTGCGTTGTACGGTTGCGTTGTATGGTATAGATTAGATAGGCTAACAGGGTCGGAACAGGGTCTGGCGAGAGAGTCACCTACAATCATGAGGTGCTGGAAACCACTCCATAGCACTCAGTCTACTAATAATCAGTCAGAGCTTAAAACTACACTAAATACTACCCGCTTCATTTATCGACAATAGTTCATCTTACACCTAACACAGTCGTGATTTTGAAAGCGGGAAAACGTAGGGCTTTGTTTTAATATAAGGAGTCAACATTCATTGGCAAAAACATCGAATTGTACTGTTGAAAATCACAAGCTTGAAAGCACTTTTGGTGTTATAAGCCAGCTACCTCCCGTTTTGAAAATTATCAGTTTGAAAATTGTTAAAGAATATTGAAATTCTTTGCTTGGACTTATTATATGTAAAACCCTAAATCATTGGAAGTATTTTTGTCCTAACCAGTCTTCGTTGATGTGTCTTCAAGAATATTTCAATGAATATTCTAGTTTTTAATAAATAAACTAAACCGGGTGTTCTTGAACTCTCTGAACGAGCTTTGTACGATTGTTCCTTGGGTAGAGACAATCACATTTCACCTTATAAACTCAAGTCCGACCGGTTTTGTTAGCTTGCCAGCCACCATTTTGTAATGTTAACAAAGCATTTATTAACTACGAGTCCTTCATTCTAGTTTCCTTCAAACTCAACATTGTTTTACCTTTAACGAAAACTTGTTTGAGGAAAATATTCAGTTTGATCCGACATTAAGTTTCCAAGTTATGGTTGTTTAAAATGTACCTGACGTTGTGTAAGTGCTACTTTGTACTGGGACTATTGTACTATTATCCAAGAATATGTTAATACAGATTATTGTCTATTGTCTATTACTAGTAAATTGATATTCAAAATCAAGGTGTTAACTATATTGTAATATTCGTTGTTTGAAACCTATTTGAGTTTAAAGATTTTACACTACCGTAACTTGGAAACCAACATGTTGGTGAAATGTGTTGATCTAAAGAACTATTCTTATCCTTGACAAAGGGTGTCCAGAGAATTCAAAAACATCTTCTATACATTATAAATTGTTACTTTGTAGTTTGTACTATGATAATAATGTTTCAACTTTACCTCCTACATAATATTACTTAGAACCTAGAAAATAATCCAAGCGGTGCTTAAAGCAACCGGTAAAAATTTTCCACGTTTCCTTCAGTTGTATGAAAAACATTTGCCTACAAGATTGAAATCTATAAGAAGGGACAATTCAATAGTTTGTCCAATCATTAATAGAAAATATCTTTCAAAACTTTTCTTATTTTAGTTACATCCAAAACCATTTAACTTAGGTTTCAAAAATATGCATCTTTAAATATAAAGGAGGCAAAATGTGATTTTCATCATTCAGGTGATTAGCAAACTAGGAAACCTTTAATAGTTTTTATTGAAACTTTAGAAAAACTGTCAGTTTATTTCAAAATTTGATTAGGTAACTTCTTTCAAACAACACAGTTGTATAATAATAAACTCAGTAAACTTATTTATAAAAATATAAATCTTACTGATCGAAAATCATTCCTCAGTAATCTAGAACTTGCATTAACAGGCCATCAGCACTGTTCATTACTCATTCGTAACTTGTTTAAAATGTTGGCAGTTTGTCGTTAATAGTGATTATAATCCACACAGTGGTTAGCGACATTTTATAAGTTAGAAATTTAAAAATTAGAAGAATCTTAGATTGTACCTAAAATTGTTGGTAGCTGCCATGTTAAGTTTGATTGTTGATTGTTCACATTTTTGCGAGCAGATTCTGATCACTACAGTATGTCTAGTAAATAATAACAGTCTTGACACAAGTCATATTGTAGCAAAAACATCTAACATTTCAGGCAAATGATGTCACAGTATTGATGTCACATAGATGAACACGGAACACCACAGTTGTACAGTGTACAATGTATATATGTATATGTCAGGCATTTGCGAGCAAACTATTCACGGGGTAAGAAAGACACTGTTCAGGTCAGGCACAAACAATTGCTCTTAAAACTGGACAAGGTGTTTGATGGAGATAAAGCATGTAGCGGATGTTCTTCTCAATCTATTCAACATCGGCTTTAGTTAGGGTCACAATACAAAATACATTGTATTTGTATAAAGTAGACTATATATTTACCTACCCACCTTGCCAGTCCATATTTGTGTAGCTTTATGAATAAACTTTGAAATTACCAAAATGAATTTTGGTATTTGAAACTTAGGGGCAGCGAGTAATTATTGCGTTCAACTTTTCGAAGTATTTAAGTCAAACTCGTTTAAGAAGAAAGTTTGACACTTCAGTAAAGTATATATATGTATCTTTATCGGCGAATTGTTAACTTATTGAGTTCTAGAGCATAAAATTGGCTGTGTATCTTCAATGTTATAGTTTGCTTTCCCTAACTCTAAAATATTAGTTGTATAAATACATGTGTAGGGAAACCAAACCAAAACTGACATTGAAACACTTGATCCAGTTGGCAAAATGACTTATTGGTAAATTGCCTTTTCTAACTTTCTTATCTTAGACAAGCTACTACTACATGACCCAACAACGGAGTATTTTCATCAGACACTCTATTCAACAACTACTCACAACACCCCTGGAAAACTACTACTATTTATTGCTTGCAAACAAAATAAAAGCACGGGTTGGATAAAAATATCCAAATATAACCGTGGAAAATCTCTTTCAACCTAGTTATTCTTCAAAATCTGTTCAGCTACTGTTGTCAACTGCGCAAAATCTGCTTTGAGAATAAGTTGCTCGCAAATGCCTGGACGAAACTAAACGTAAATGTGCTATCCGAGAGGTGACCAAGCACTTTATGGAATTGAAGATGGTTCTCGCGCCGGACGACTGACCGTGAGTGGGCGTGGGTGGGGAGAGGGAGAAGGGGGATGGCCTAGGGTGGGGGGTGGGGAGGCAGCGGACGTCAGGAACTCACTAACACGACCGCTACCGACACGACAGCGTGTCATCAATGGAATCTATTCTGCCTTGCAGATTTCTGGCCGGCAGAGGTCTTCTTCTCTTCTTCCTCGTCCTTCTTCACCTCGGTGTACCGCTCACCCTTCATGCTCACAATCTTGCTGTCACGATACCTGACCAGCTTTTTCGGCTCCTGGAAGACAACATCAGCTTCATATCCATGTACAGGGTAATGTTAAATTTGTCCTGCTTTTAAACACTTTTTTAACCCTCCAACTGCTGATCGTATAATTTTAAATGTTAAGAGTTTTTGGGCCCTCACGCAGCTATTATTTGAAAAATAATAAAAATTCAAAACAAAATGATCTATTACCCAGTTGTAGCATATTATAAATCTATGTTTTCAGGAATAAATAAGGAATTGAAAGAATATTTGCAAACTATTTTGTTAAAATATTGTCAATTGTTTTGTGTAGGTATTTTTCTATTATTTTTTTACTTTAGCATTAGATACAAGTGGTTAGTGATTGAATAATATAAGACCAAGATTTACAAAACTTTACTATGAAGACAACCATATAAAATGTTAGAAAATGCCAAAATAAACTGTGTAATCAAATGCTCAATGATATCAGACAATTTTTTCACCATAGCCCACGTCACCATCACTCCTGCCGCCCGATTCGGTAAAAGTTTCGTCTAAAGTATCACAAATTCCACTTGAGTCACTCATTTAAATCATAATTATTCTAACAGAAGGAAGCAGATGACAGTTTTGCTTTTGTTCTGTTTTGAAATTGGCATCAGAGTAAAAAGTCGGTACTTATTAGATCGTTTCATTCTGAGTCAAACTACAGTATATAGAGATCGAAGTTTTAGCACGATTTTAGTACTTTGAAATAACGGGCAAGAATCTCAGCCACACTAGCAGTTGGAGAGTTAATACTGAAATTCTCAAGAACTTTATCATCCTTATAAAATGTTTGAAACCTTATTCTTTTAAGGTGTTGATAGTACAGTAGAGTCTTGTCCATCCGTCTTAGATGGGCTGGTAGAACATAGACAGCCAAAGATGCTGGATAACAGGAAAACCTTAGAAAAAAAGCCATTTCAGTTCTAAATAGGCTAAAATAATGTTGCCATCCAGTTAAAAGAAACATTTTACTATTGAACCTATTACATAATGAAAATATACACACAAAAAGTGAAATAAACACATGTAACACAACAAACAAGATTTGTCATAGAAGAGAATACGTGATTATCGTTTGACTCTTTCCATGTTTTTGTCTTGGTTAGTTGTTAAATAGCACAGAATTCGTAGACATCTTAAAAATACATATTTATTTTAAATTTCATCGAAATTGGAAGAAATTTACTCTTTTTAGATCATTAAAACCACTTTTTGGTAAAAACTCCTCAAAAAGGGCCGGATTTGCTGGTTAACGAACTTGACCTAGATATTTACTAAAGGATCATTTGTACCAAATTTCATACAAATCTGACAAAAAATGCGACCAGTAGATAGTAAAAACATATATATATATGTATACACACATATACGAGGGGGTACCCAAAAATAACGGGAATTTCATTATTAAAACCATATTTTATAATTTTTTTTACTAATTTACATGTATACCTTCAGGACACTCTTCTTTTAGTAAAATGCATTAAGTTAGTCAATTCGGTTCTCCCATGGTTTTAAGCACCCTTCACACCCCTTAGTCTGAATGGTTGCACGCTCCATCTTCGTTTGCTTTTTCACTTCTTCAATTTCCTCATAACGGATAGGTGGCTTTTTATGTCATTTTTCATTCTGGGGAACAGAACAAAGTCGCGTGGTGCAAGTATGGGGCTTGGGGAAGAGTGGTCATGCTGGTCTAGGCCAAAAACTAGCGCACTGAGATGGCTGCTTGGGCAGGTGCATTGTAACTGGGAAAGACCCAGTCTCCAGATCACCACAATTCAGGTCTTTTTTCCCCAAATCGTCAGTTAAATTAACTGCACTGAACTCCAACTCACTGTAGACAGCAAAGAGGTATTCTCAATTGTCCTCTGACTGTCTTCTCGTAATATTGACCGATTTTCTAAACATTTTCATTTGTCCGAGAGGTTGAAGGTTGTCTGGGACAAGGCTTGTCCTCAATTGACATGTCGCACCATCTTGAATTCGGGAAAAATCCTCATACACTCTGGTTTCGCTCAAAACATTCTCTTTGTAAACTTTTTTAATCATTGCAACCATTTCCGACGAGTTCTTACCGAGAAGGAAGCAAAACTTTACTGTCAACCGTTGTTCATCTAATGTCACCATCAAAACAAAACGAGGCAGAACAAAAACTACTTTTAGAAAAACGCGTGCAATTACTTTTAACAACCTCGTCACCGACCGATTCCCGATACTTTTGGGTACCCTCTAGTATATATACATACATGGATCACAATATGCAAATACTTAGCGAAGAAAGGAGAGAAGATGGATTGCAAGGAAGATCTGCATATATATATTATATACTATGAATAAAAAAAAGAGATGAAGGGGATTATTCAACAACACACATTATAACTACAGGAATCCTATTTTTAATTACATCTACAAAATGAAAATTGTTTAGTATTACATTGTCATCTTTCTAATGAAACCTATTTTTAAAAAATTGGCATGAAAATTGTTGGCGTGAGGTGTCTAAAAAATGCTCGCTTTTACATTGTTTTTATGGGACAAAACAAAATGGCCGGCAGGTACTGGCCACTCTTAAGATTCAGAAGACAGGAGAGAAGACTCACAGACTTAGGAGCGACGGGCCTATGCTCACGGACGTCGTCGTCCTTGTCCACGAAGGAGTAACGCTGAATTATGCGGTTCTTCAGTTCCTGGTCATCCACGACTAGCTTGGGCTGGGACCCGACTTGCAGAACAGAGGCTGAGGTGAGACTCTCCCCCATCTCCTGGCGGTCAAAGATCAGCTGGGCAGCCTTGGACAGGTCCCCTGTACGATGTACACAGCAGCACATTACATCCAACATTCTATTCACCATTGTACAAATTAAATTAGTTTGTGTTGGTATTTAAAATAAAAAACAATTATGACAAACTACAAGCCATTACAGTAAATTTCATCCCAATTATTAACATTTTCAAACATTTAAAAAATCAATCAAATGCCGAGTCGATACCCCTGATAAGAATTTATTATACAATGTCACACTTCTGAGTGGTAAGTGGTTGTCTATAAATTCTTGAACACTAAAAACTTAATGGGAATAAGATCATTTCTAAGTTCGTTCTTAAACGATTTAAAGTTTTGAACACATTGCATTTTCTGTACATTTCAAGTACTGTAATTCAAGCCTGAGAAGGAGGCAATGTGTTAAAAACTCTAGTCAGAGATAATCGATTCTATGACTAGTTAATGAGTATCATGACTATGAATATCACTGCCTTGTACTAAACTGCAATTATCAGGGTAAAATTAAATGAAATCATAAATGGAAAGTGAAGGAAAGGTCAGAATGTCTAATAATTTAAAATAATTGTGACACGAGTCTCTGGCCTTTAAATTGCACAAGATTCTAATGACATATTTTTGTAAAACAAATACTCTACAGACTTTTGACTGAGCACATTGGTTACGCTCAGCCGACACTGATCGCTCTGAGCGCTCACTGATTATTTACTGATTGTTCGGCTGAAGTTTATGTTCACCTCTCGATTCTGTTCACCAAAAAAGCGCAACTTTCCGTTTCATTCACTGATCGACTGAGCGTAGTTTTTCTCCGCTCAGTTTACTCCACGTAAACAACAAAGATGGCTGACTCCGAAGTCTAAACCTGTAGAGGTTAGTTATCTATGAATGTGACCTGTATTGCAATGTTAAAGTCACGCAAGATACTCGAAGTAATAACAGAACATTAATCATTTCATCATGAATTAAAATTTATATTACAGATTAAATTTTTATATAGACTATCAATAGTTATATTAGACTGAATTATGTAATAAAATATTCATAGTGTTAATACCAACAAAATTTAATAATGTTTCTGTTAATAAATAAATGAATATCCACAATTACACGGCGAACCATGTTAATAAGCAAACTCAGCAGCAGACGATAAGCTAGGACTTTCTGTGAGTTCACTTATCTGTCAAATCAGCCTTCAAAAAGCGTACGACAAAATCAGTTTTTTGTGTGACTTTTTCTCCTAAAACCAGATCAGTCCATTTAACAAAAAAAGCCAAACACTCGAACGCTTATGTCGGCTGAACGCAACCATTTTCCCCACAAACATGCCATATTTTAAATAGGGATGTATAATGCTGTAATACACCAATTTTAAACCTCTTTGGGGCAACACCGACACATATTTCATTCAAAGCAAAAATACTCCTGATTAAACCTTACTGTATACATGAAGGTCAATATGGAGATCCCAACAGTTTCCTGTCCAGGTGAACACCTAGAAACTTGAAATATTAGAACATTCCAAAGCAAAAAACGTTTGATTGTTATTTAACACCAAAGGGATTTAAACAACAATTTTTAGATCAACAATCAATGCCTCAAAGAACCTAACATTCCACCTCTTGATGAAATAAGCAGAAAACAAAGCTTTGTCTGCCTTGACAATTTTACCCCTCCATGAGTAGTACCTGAAGTGCATTTCCCCGTGCACCCTTACCTTTTGTCCGTACCATCGCAGAGTCCTCAGTGTTAGGTAATAAGAAATACTGGGAAATAATAGGTAATGTTCGAAAATACTAAAATGCACACAGTTTATAGAAATGTCACATTAAAGTGCATTTTTCAACTATACTTTGACATCTTCACAATAAAAGTTGAAGGAATTATCAAACCTAGCACACATTTTTCCACGCTATACGCTATTTTTCTGTAGGTGCTATTTTTTATTAAACCACCAGTGTCCGTTACGATTTGCAATTCACTCTTTAACCTGCTTTAGTTTGCAGACTGCTAGATTAGACACACTGTTTGAATTTGGTTGAAAAGAGTATAGAGTATAAAACTGAGACGACTACACGTAGACCGAGCACAAACTCATGACTTACAAGTGTAATATTTTGAAAAAGGTGCTTACTAGAAAACAGTTAAAGAACCACTCCACATCCTTTCCTCAAGCTTATTATTATTAATTCATTATTATTTCCCCCTTTTGTCGAACAAGGCTTTGTCTTGTAGCTCTAAACAAGCAAACGGGAAGCTGAGTACCGAAAAGTTTCCTTTGAGTTTATCCTTTCCGCTATTTCAGCTAAAAGAGTCTCATCTATGAAAGGTACATTCATATTTCCGCTAGCCTGCCTATAGTGAGAAACTGTACTAAAATTTAAAACAAAAGTAGTGAAATAAAAATGTTCCTAATTGTTTAATTTACCTTTAGCAATGGCTAAACACTGCAAGACTTCCTGTTCACAAACGGTCGGGAAAGTCTCCATCAGCATGGCAGTCTGTCTAGTAACGTAGTTGTTCTCCTACACACAAATATTAGTCATAATTATACTTATTACTAAATTAGCTAGCCATTAACATTTGTATCTCTCATAATTTCATGTAAATTTTGTATTACCGTAAAAAAAACGAGCATTTAAATGGTTTACACTGTAAACAAAATATTGTAAAATATTTTATTTGTTTCAACAAATGGCCTGATTTCAATTACAGGTAAGGTAGACATCGTTCCTTTGGGAAGAGGCATCATCCTAGCATATTCAACTGTACATAGAAAATTCCCAAATAGCCCTTGTTTCCCAGAATTCCTGTATGCTGGACACCCTGTATATGTATGTTGCTGCGTTACAAATGCACGGGGCTTTAAACCAGGAACAATGGGGTGGTACTTAAAAACCATACAATTCTTGGCAGAAATTTAAATATTAACAACTCCATGAATTATCTGTAGGCATTATTAGGCTAGGCCTGTGAATAAAAACTGGACATTTTGAATTTAGTTATATATTTAGTTTAACCCTTTGGGAGGTATGCACGACACATATGGGGCCACGCATCAGAGTGCCACAAGGAGTACGCCCGACACTGCTGCGGCTGCCGCATGGGCTCTCTGTAGTACGCACATGACTTTTGTGATAAATAAATATTTTATTTCGTTAACAAAATACATTGTATGAAATTTGTCAGGTTTTAAATATTTTAAAAGCTAAAATTTTGTCACTCATTCTTACATCGAGAACTCATTCATAAATACAATTTTAAAGTCATATCGCTCATTCATTCAATTCTCCCACTTAAGCATCCGAGTGGGTAGCCATTTCTCACTAGGTCTCCCTGGTGTGCCAAGAACTCGCCTGAACTATAGTGTTGCGGTCAAAACTGCTTTTAGACGAGACTTGAACACCTATGGCGTTGGAGCACATTTGATCGAATTTGGCAATTTGTTGACAAAACGGGCTCCTGCCTGAGAAGGCAAACGCTCGTTGATCAATACAATTCCGGCTCAGTTTATAAAATATAACGTTTGTGGATGCCCCTGCTACCTAGCGGGAGTTTTTCTAGCCTCTCGGAAACAATTAAAATATTGATCAGCTAGATTGTAGCTGCTGTCCACCAGCTGGGGTTTTTGTCTGACATTGTTTCGTGTCTGTGCCGATTATTTCATCTACGGTTTTTATAAAACATCTCTTAAACTGACAGCTGATTTGTTTTACTTTGTTTCTTGCATGTTTATTACTATTCAGTGCGTTCACAGGAAAGTTATACACGGTTATTTTTAGCAGTTTTTACTTATATTTGATTTAGTTTTACTAACCTATTTAGTTCTATTTTGAGAGTGTTTTATTATTGTAATTTGTAAGAATGTCTCTTTCTAACGAGCAAATAGCAGAGATTTTTATGAACGATAAAACTTAAAAGTGAATGTGAGAGTGAGAAAGAAGAAGAAAATGTAGCGGACTATTCGTGGGTAGACAATGAGAAGGACCCAGTGTGAATGTGCGTGAGTGTGGCGACCCTGCGTACCAGACTGCTTTGTCACTTACCATGCAAAGCTAAATTTTCAAAGTAAAAGAATGTGAGAGTGAAAAAGAAGAAGAAAATGTAGCGGACTATTCGTGGGTAGACAATGAGAAGGACCAGTGTGAATGTGCCGTGGTGTGGCGCCCTCGCGTGCAGACTGCTTTGTCACTTACCATGCAAAGCTAAATTTTCAAAGTAAAAGTGAATGTGAGAGTGAGAAAGAAGAAAATGGCGGGACTATTCGTGGGTAGACAATGAGAAGGACCCAGTGTGAATGTGCGTGAGTGTGACGCCACCCTGCGTACCGAACTGCTTTGTCACCCATGCAAAGCTAAATTTTCAAAGTAAAAGTGAATGTGAGATGAAGAAGAAGAAAATGTAGCGGACTATTCGTGGTGACAATGAGAAGGACCCAGTGTGAATGTGGTAGTGAATGGCCGCGCCCACTGCGTACCAGACTGCTTTGTCACTTACCATGCAAAGCTAAATTTTCAAAGTAAAAGTGAATGTGAGAGTGAGAAAGAAGAAGAAAATGTAGCGGACTATTCGTGGGTAGACAATGAGAAGGACCCAGTGTGAATGTGCCGTGAGTGTGACGCGCCCCACTGCGTACCAGACTGCTTTGTCACTTACCATGCAAAGCTAAATTTTCAAAGTAAAAGTGAATGTGAGAGTGAGAAAGAAGAAGAAAATGTAGCGGACTATTCGTTGGGTAGACAATGAGAAGGACCCAGTGTGAATGTGCCGTGAGTGTGACGCGCCCCACTGCGTACCAGACTGCTTTGTCACTTACCATGCAAAGCTAAATTTTCAAAGTAAAAGGTACATATTTTTTCGCCTTTGTATCCACATTTAAAATATATCCAAATATAAAAATAATGATTAAAAAAGTTTTATACAAATATGTAAAATAAAAATTTTAAAACATCAAAAAATATTTTGACCTAGGTACCTATTTCAACTAAACATTATTTTAGTTATAAGTTTAAAAAACTACAAGTTAAATAAACCAGTATTCAAATATTGTAATAAAAATTTGTTTTTTTAATTTCTTTCTGGGGCTGAAATCACCCTGGAAAACTCACCTGTGAAAGGGTTAAAATTTCCACTTCCATTTTTATTCACAGACGTAGCCTAATGATGCCTAAAGATAATTATAATATGTCTGTTCATTCAAACTTCCACTCAATGAAGTATGAATGTTTTATCCTGTTTGAAATATCTTAATACCGTACTCTAATGAGCAATATAATATTGATCTGCCTTAACCTTGAATAAAAGGTAGAAAGAGACACTTTGTATGTGTGAGTTGAGGTTAAATAATTTACTATATTTGGTTTACTAAACAAATAAACTTACAATCGATGCATGATCAAAGTTTATAATGGATTTATTTTTCATATATTTATACACATAGGCCCTGAAAAAACAATTTATTAAACACTCCAAAATTAGGACATTTTGTTTGTCCAGTTTTGTCAGTTCCGAGTAGCCACTTCGATACAGTTCATTCAATAATCTTGCCAAACGACTAACATTTCAACATTTGAATCAAACTACCTATTTTTCAATTATCGTCTACTAAATTGCCACTTATCCATCTAACTTCCACTTGATTTATCAACGATGACTAGTAAGTGCATCCTGTTTAGGACTTCCAATCCAACCTGTTTTTTCTGGACCTGGGATTTCGAGATAAGGTTGGCCTGGTTTGGCTGTCACAGGATTGGTCCCAGGATTGAATTTTTGCTACAGTTCCCTTCTTAAACCACAAGTTAGCTGATTTTTACTTGTAATTATATTTTTTTCTTAAAAAAACTACATCACAAAGCGTTTTGAATACTTGTGTACACTCACAATAGTGATTACTTTTTATACATGGTGTTTTTTTTCTAACGCAACCCAACTTTCAAACTTAAATAAGTCATCCTTACGAGCGATATAAGGTCATAAACTGTATCATTGGTTTGTTCACATCAATATCCATCAGATATTGATGCTTGAAGAAATTTTAATAAAGATATTTTGACTTTGATATTCCTCACCACAAGCTCAGTTTTTACAATAAAAAGGCTTCATTCATGGGGATAAAGTTTTTCAATTACCTACCTCAAAACTTAAAAAATTGCATAAATGAAAAATCTTTTAAAAATAAAATTAAAACAAATCTATTACAAATAAGTTGTTATTCGTTGGTAGAATTCTTTTTAGAGTGAATATGTTAACTTTTTTTAATATATATAAAACATTTTGTATCCAACATTTTTCCAGTTAAATATTTAAACGCTAATAATAAATTAACTTCAATAAGCGTTGTTTGGTTTGAAATTTAAGTTTTAGCTTTTTTTTTATTTTTTAAGTCAAATTTAGTTTTAAATTGATTATTGTAATTTAAGATTGATCACTACTATTGTATAAAATATTTCTTGTAATGCTGTTTTGTCCTGAACTAAAGTTTGTAATATTAATTTCAAACAAAAAAACTTAATTTAAGAACTGACACTATTTATGTATGTCCGATATCGCCATGTTGCCGTTCCACTCCGATGTCGGATCTAGTCCGACACATCGTTTATTGCATATAGCGCTCTTAGTATATAAGTTATATCTGTGGGATTTTTTCCCGTCTCTCTTAATGAGTCTGTGAATATGGATATATTGTTTTACTCGTCTTTGAGTTTCGTGTATTTGGTACAAACTTTTGTACGCTTAGTTTTGTGGTTTTAGACTTTTTTGCTTACATCCTAATTTTGTTTTTACTAATATTATATTAGTTTATCTTATAAGAAGTAGACTCAACTTGTAGTTTATATAGATATACCCAATGACAAACATGCACGAAAATCAAGATTACTTGGATGACATTGACTCAATGTTTGATGAAGATGATGACGACTTGAAGCCTTAATTTGAAATATCAGAGGATGAAAGTGTTAGATTAAGTGATGAAAGTGAATAAAATACAGTTTGTGAACAATTTTATTAGTTATTTGTATTATTATTACCTTGACAACAAAATATCAGCTATACAACACAATACAGTAGTTTCAATCTTGGTGTAATAGCCTACTTAGGCTACTAGGAACCAATATAGGCTAACTTTGGGCAAACTGATTTTACTTTTTGTAATAAAGTGTGCAATTTTTGCAGAAATTTGATGATTTTTACACCATTACTTTCAAAAATAAATTCTTAATCCTAATATGTAAATTTCATAAAACATAAAATTTTTAAATAAATGAAAAAATTGTTGTGAAAAAAGAAAACTGTTAAAAAAACTCTTTTTTACCGAGCCTAAGGTGGCAAAAAAAATTGTTTGTTAAAAAAATATTTGTACACGTTTCTTTGTGTTATTTTGAACACATTGGTATATAATAGTATGATATTACATAGAGTTGGCACAGTAAATTTTTGTGTGTGTTCTTTTGTTCACTAACAACGGAAAACGTCCATAATTAAATTTCTACCTCAGAGGGAAATTGCCTAAAATATGTAGTTTTTGAAGAACCAGTAAACCCCTGTTTTATTCAGCAATACAATTTCAGCGCTATATTTGTCTAACAAATTTTGAATTCGACCCTGTCAACCCTGGCATTGTTGACACCCTAAATTAGTCCAAGATGCGGAAATTAGAAGCACTGCCACTGACCTCGGCAGAGTTGTAATCCCCGGAACTATCTGATCCAGAATGCTCCCCGCCGCCGCTCTCCGATCTGGTGCTTCCGAGTGCTCTTCAGCGGAATCGTCTCGTCCAGGCTCAGCGGCCGCAGGAGCTCTGTCAAGTCTTTCTCTCGTAGGTTCCTCTCGGCTGCGAATCCATCATAATACAGTTTTAGGAGCTTAGGTTTTGGAACTGTGTCCTATTAGTTGCTCTACCAAAACATATTAGATTAGATGTTAGTAGAGTTGTACCCTCCTTGAAATCCAATCCCAACCTCTTCTTCAAAAATCAGAAAAGGACAATGATGATCAAGTTATAATGTAACAAAGAAACTTGAATAGCACAATCAGACATAATAGTATATAAAGAGGTTTTTTAAATTTAGGTTTGTTCAAAAATTCTGAAACGAACACCATTTGTAATTTTGTAGGCATGTTTTATTATATTTGTTTTAAAGAGCATTAATTCAGCTAAACTTTAAGATATTCATGATAGAGATTGGAGCACTTATTAAACTAAGGAACAAGGTTTTCTACCCTAATAACATTCCACTGCCAGTGTCCATAACGATAAGCGGAAGTAATTCACTCTTTGACCTGCTTAATTTCACTAAAGGCTGGATTACTTGCAACTTTTCAAAGTTAAAGATGAAAATAAAATGGATTTGGCTAAACAAGGGTTCTAGAAACTTCTTTGGGATAAAAATTGATGCTAAAATTATTTTTTGGGTTAACATGGCAACCCAAAATTAAAACTTTTCCGTATTCAAGCTAATTATTATTTCTATTGTTTTACCATAAATAACACAGTGGCCCACTTAAAAATCAATTTGGGTACATAAAATACATGGGAAAAATATGTTTAAACAACATGTTCAATTTGATATTACATTTATTTTGGAAACCCGATTTTAATACGTTTTTATTTCTGAACTTTTTACGATTAACCCAACCATTTAGAAGATATGACTATCCAGAGTTTAAAATAAAATCATGTGAATTTTCTCTGCCATATTTTGCTATTCTAACTGCGTATATCTCCCCGAATATTTGAGTTATCAAAAAAATGGCAAGAATAAAAATGATACCACTAATCCAAAATTATCATAAAAATATGGGTTTTCTTATGATATTTTAATGTGGCGGCCATTTTGAAAAACGTTTCTCGCATATTTTTAATACTGGTACAAAACTAGGTAATAGTCCCCATTTAAACTTTCCTGTATAACCTATAAATTACGATTTTCCTATGGTGGCCCACTTAGAAAAACACCCTGTATACAGAGTGACCAGAAATTACGGGATCAAACTTCACCAGGTGATTTGTTAGGTCATAATAAACAAAAAATTTGACTAATTTTCACTTTTGATTTAAAAACGGCAGCCATATTAAATTGTCTAAGCTTAATAACTGAAACCCCTTAAACTTTATGGTAATACACAAGACTAACACAACGTGGCAAATGTTTTAATAAACATTTTAAGACCAAGTTTGTTGTGCTGTGATAAGTAGCAACGGAGTAATTAAAGTTTTCCTGAACAGAAACCTTTATTGACATATGTTTTTCAAATGTAAATAGGGAGTGTCTTCAGGAAATTTTTAATTACTCCGTTCATAGACTTACGGACTCTATATAGACGTCCAGTCCAACGTTACAAATAAAAGGTTAATTCAATCATCAAACTCATTGCAGCGCTAGCGTCGAGGCATCACCAAGCGCAATTGCCATGCCGTGCGTCTTGTAGCGGTTTACTGTGGAGTGTGCGGAGGGGGAGAGCCGACTGGGTGATTACTTGGTGATCTGTGACGCGCGCCAACTTGACAGTGGAGCTTGCACGCTCACTCAATCACCAGTTATTTAAGATCGGAACTTTGATGAAGTTTATGTCAATCGATCATGGTACTGATTTAGAGTACGTGAGACTTTGAACGGAAATTGTATCTATCTAAAGATAAATCACACGACTATATGAAGGTAGATTTAAGCAGCATAAACCATCACATACATTTAAGCAGCTTTTAATACAGCACTTAACATTGAATATGTGCACATTTGAATACGTGAGATTCTTTTATACACAGACAAGGCTGTCAGAACAGGCGATGTAGGCCTACAGTATTGATCTATGAACGTCAGGTAGACGACAGACCAAAGACCTTGAGGAAGGGGCGTAAAGAGATTATAGAACCATATGTTTGTTTTGTTCAGAGGGTGTTTGTCATTCAGGCTTCACTGCCTCAGTTGGACGGACACTGTTCTCTTGAGTGGAAGTGAATGAGTGGAAGTGTCTGTGTGTTTGTGACTTGTGTGGTGTGTCCGGGGGTTGTGATTATCATGGCGCACAAGACGTCCACGGTTAAGTGCTCATACAAAAATTGTGGTAACAGTTACAAAAGTCAAGAGGGCCTGCCAATGTTTAGATTTTCTAAAATAAATCATCTTCAGTGGGCAGTGAATTCTGGTAAGTACAGTAGTCTTTACTCTTTAGTGTGCATATCTATTTCCGATGTATTAGTGTGTACGTTATAATTTCAAATTATATTCTGTAATATGCCAAATTTAATCGTGAAGAATTATTTTTAATAAACACGTAAATTCTTTCCATCATTGTTAAATTGAGATTTAAATTATTTTCTTGGTCTAGTTGGTCGAAATGTACAAATTCTAAATTTCTACCAAAGTCACAACAGATTTAAGAATTTGCATAATCCTCTGTAACGTATATTATCAATGGTAAAATCCATTCAACATCCATTTATGAGCTAATAATTACATATTTAACTAGTGATCGCGCTTCTAACGTGTGTGATGTTTTTTTTGGGAAATGCAGCCCTGGTAGGATTGTCCCCATCAAAACTTTACAAAAACAAAAAGATTTGTGAAGTTCATTTTAATAAAAGTGACATTTTACCAAATGGAAGATTAGTGGCGAACGCTGTTCCCATTCCGTTCTGTAACGAACCCCCGATGACAGAAGAAGACTTGACTGTAAGTAGGTCAATAGGACAATCGCCCAAAAGGTACAGATTCAATCAAATTAACGTACCCATTACGTCTCCTAATGTCAATTCATCGTCCGCTAACTTCTCTGTAGAAATGTCACCTTCTGTGAACAAATTGATTTTGACCGCTTCCCCGACTACAGAAGAAAAGCAAACTCAATTCGTACAAGCTAAGTGATGATTATTCAACTCTCCGACAGTCAGTGGTGTAGTGGTAAATTTGGCAGAGTGGGAACGCAAAATTGTATCTGGGCTATCTTAAATATTAATGTAATTGGATGGTACCTAGGCACTTTACGAAGCAGATTAAGGAGTATGAAACACCTAGGGGAAGGGGAAATCCGGAAACCTTCCCCCCGAAATTGTTTAAAATTATTAAAAAGTCATGAAAAATTGAAAAGCATTTTTTCAGTGTGGGAACGCCGTTCTCACGAGTTCCCGCACCACTACATCCCTGCCGACAGTGAATAAAATTACAACAAAACTCAAAGTTAAAGGAAAAAAATTAGCGAAACAGAGCAATTATATCAAAATTAAAGAGAAAATTATATAAAATTAAAAACATCACTAACAATCCAAGTGGCAAGTTTAAATCTAAAGACTCGGCGACATTATGTCGAAAATTTAATATGGCCGCCGTTCTTAAACCAAAAGTGAAAATTAGTTAAATTTATTTTTTAAATATTGGTATTTCTAATGGCACAACTTTTTTCACAATGGTCACTCCCTGAGGTCAAGAAGTAATATTAAACTGTTGGTTAATTTCCACCAAGGCTATTAATTAATGATCCAATCTGGGGAACAGTCAGTCCTAGTTTGCAACAAGAGTAGGACATCCCATTATTGAACATCCCTTATTCACCTTAAATGCCCTCTAAGAGTGTTTGGTGGCTCAAGTCAAAGTATTTAGGTACCACATACTTTTGAACTTTTCCCTGAACCCTAACTGAGCAGTCAGACAGCAAGAGCCAAGGGTTGTTCCTCCTAAATCATTTGGAAAATTGAACACAACAAAATTGCATTTTTAGGTAATGATTGAGAGTTTTAGTGATATTTGACATGGGCACATTAACCTACTAAGATTTTGAATGACAGTATTCACCTTCCTCCTTGACTTTGCGAAGAGAAGCCTCCAGTTCGAACATCCAGACGCAAACTTGAGGCAGCCTGATAGCGTCGAACTCAGGTACATAAGCAGCCATCATCTCACAGAACCCCTCGGCATCAAAGGCATCCTCCACTTCACCACTGTTCTCCTCCCCCAGCTCCTCCAGGATGCTCACCACATAGTTCAACACTATTTCGTCAATAGAACTGCAGAAAATCAATAATTATTAAAGTTCTTTTCCTTAAAGAGAGACAAGGTCAATCTGAGAATGTACGTTGTACACCCAGGACTGGCTGCCCAATAAGGCTTGATCTCAAGAAAAAGTCAAAAACCTCTGTATTCAAAATGTGTACATTGACAAACATAGAAACGTTGTTATAACTAATTTAAGCTTTTAAACATTTACCTTTTTTATCATTGAAACATTGAAACTAGAAAAACATTGAGCTTACTTGGTACCGGTACACCATCCATCAATATCCTTGAATAGAGTGAACAAACAGAAACATGAGACAAAATTGTTTTAAACATAATAGTAACAAAATTGTCCAATAAACTAAAACTCATTTAAAGAGTAAGGTGTCATAGAGTACTGTAAAGGATGTTTTCAAAAGTTGTGTGAAAAGTGAGTACTGTTGAAACACCCTGGAAAACTTAGGGTGATGTTTGATGACAGAATTCCTTGAAATAACCATGTTGACACAGTTTGTGCAAAACTCAGCTCTGCATTCGCTATAAGAATAAAATACATCAGCACAGCTGCTGCTGCCAAAAATATCTTTGAAACATACATTCATTTTGGAATTATACTTTGGCTCTTTTATAGAGAACCTACTAATTGCATCTTAACAAATCATGTAGTTTGGATAGTTTGATTTGACATTTGATTCAATTAATGACTGAACTGAACTTTTGAGAAGCTTTTAAGACTGAATGGTTCGTCTTGGTCCATCTTGACGAAGATGACAACATTTTACAACTTGACCTTTACCTCAGAACTTCCTAAATCATTTCCTAAATACAAATCCATTTACTCAGAAAATGGTCATCACAGCTTTCACTTACTGCATTTAAATATTGATAGTTATTCCTGAAATATGGATATATTTATAATATAGTAACTGACAGTATTCATGCAAAAATATGGGATTTAAAAATGAATTTTTGTGATTAAATTTACCAATATATTACCAAACAAATTCAATGTTAGTTTTGTTTGGTAAGTTATACTGTTTGCCTGTCAGTTCACCATTTTATGGGTTTATTACATAAAAGTGGTTATCCGTTCTCGTCACGGGAGGCCGGCAAATGTAGTGACCATGTAGTTTATTTACACCACAACTAATAATGTATAGTCGTATTGCACTTTTATTTACACAAACCCTAATCTATAGCAATATTTCCAATGTATTATAATTAGCTTAGTAATTTATTGTCATGTAGCTTAACCCAACTTTAATATCTGCTCCAGAGCTTTGAATGACAATGTGAAAAATTCTGAGATAGTTTTTAATTTTAGCCCAGTGCTTTGAATGTCAAAATGAAGAAATCTGCCCAGTGTCTTGAATGTCAACGTAAAGGAATTCTGAGGTAGTTTAATAATATATTTTTGTACAATTTTAATTTAGTCTTTCCAAAAAAGTTAGTAAAAAATATTCAAGTGGGCATGATGAGGTTCCTCTGAAACTAATTATATATGTAGGGAAACCATTGTTAAACATTTTAACTCATTTAATAAACAGTTCTCTTATATCTGGTATATTTCCTGACAGTTTAAAAGTATCCAAGGTTGTTCCAATTTTTAAAAAGGGGAAAGAACAGATATTAATAATTACCGACCTGTATCAGTATTACCATCTTTAGCAGAGATTTACGAACGAGTGATGTACAAGCGATTAGTTGATCAACTAACTGTGAAAACTAACTGATTGTATAATTATAACACTTACAACACAACATTTGTGGACAAAACATCAAGCTATTTAAATTTTTTTAAAAAGTCTGTTATAAAAACAGTTATTACTTTCTAATGTAAAATTAAAAGGGTTTGAAATGTGTACGTCTTAAGTTTTATTTATAAACTTGATTTCACCCGTTTCCGTTGAATAAATCCAATGATATAACAAATAAGAATAATTTGTCCAAAGTCTCCAAAGTCTAATTGAAGTACTTTTTTAGACAAGTAACCACATTATTTCTTACAGTCAGTGCAGCCTTAAAAATGATTTGAATACAGTACGATCTCACTAATCCGGCCCTATATTGGGATCGGAAGCGCCGGATTAGCGGAAATGCCGGATTAGTGGAGGTTCACTAAAAAGATTCAATTTGCCAGGAATAATATTTCTTACGTTAGAGAACAATTCACTACTCTTAAAGAATGCTTCAATTTCATTCTTATTCTTCCTTATGTCTGTGAATTTTTGATCTGCCGATGTTAACTTATCATCACCTTCTAATCATTTTAAAATCAAGTGCTTTTAATCCATGTCAAAGTAACATGATTACGTTTTTGCGACATCTCACGGCCTGTACTGAACGGAAGCACTGATTAGCAATAAAGAATGCAGGCTTTACAGACAAGTAGAGACGAAAACAGAAGCTAAATGGCAAGGTCACAGCGCCGGATTACTGGACGTGTCGGAGTGGCGAACGGCCGGATTATAGAGACTGTACTGTACTTAAGTTGCACTAAAGTAACAACTAAGTGACCACTTTTTGATGATAACGAGGAAGTCAACATTGTGTCAGCTGAGTAATTTAAAGTAATGTTAACTACCCTAAATTTAAAGTAGGTTTTTGACAATGTTGACCGAGCTAAATTAATAAACAAACTAGAAGCAATAGGCCCCATGGCAACACTCTTGCATGGTTCTTTAAATCTTTCTGACAGACGACAATTAGTATCTGTACGTTGAGAAAGTAGCGACTCACTACACATGGATTTACAAAATGTCTAGCGAGGCATCCCATCCTGCTTCTCATTTACTTCAATAATATTACAAAATTACAATTAAATAAAAAGCTTTGCTTAATTGCAGATGACACATTAATATTTCTCAAGGAGAGCGTATGCAAATTTTTCACAAAGAGGCAAGTGGCAATTTTGCAACTTTAAATAAAATAGCTTGATAATAACAATTGTTTGTCTTTTAAAGCACCAAAACTAAATCTATGCAAATTTATACCTCAGTTCGAACTCAATATTCTTTAAATATATTATATTATTTTTTCAATATTTTTTTTCTTCAATATTCAGTTTTCTCAATATCTTATCATCTATTAGTGTGGAGATCATCATGCAGCAAATTGGTCTTGTGAATTTACAAGAATAACTGTCCAGTGTCCAAGTCAAAGTATTCCAAAAGTATACAAATCAAACTGGATAGGATACATTTCAAATTGAAAAGAAGTTCAGTAGAAGTAGGGTTGGACATAGTGGACACATAGTCCTCCTTGCGGGAAAATTCCTAAAATTCAAAAAAGAATTTGTGACCAACAGGGTGCCGTCCACCAAGTCTGGGCCGGGATTCACCCAAGTCTGGAACGGGCACTTGTTCCAGGGGTCAAGTTCCGTATGTTAAAGGTTTTAATAGTAAAATTTTATTTATAAAATAGACAAATATATATAAATATGACTCAGCTATCGGCTATCAGGCTAGCCATTTCATCATCGTCATATATTGTAATTTTGAAAAGAAAGTAATTTAGATGTTCGAGCCGAATTAATATTTAAATACCAAATAATTTGAAATACTATATAATTTTGCAAACTAGTCACTAAACGGTTAGAAATATCTCTGGGTTTTGGCAGGTTCGTTGCCAAAATCTGTGGTTTTAGAAAAATGGCCAATCATCAAATCAAAACAAACAATTTTTGGAGGCTACGCCCGGCTTGGCTCCACATCACATGTTTCCAGTTTTCCAACTTATTTTACGTTTGCCCAATGCATAGAGCAGTATTTAATGATAATGCTGGATACAGGACCTCGGGGCCTTAGACCGCATAGATATCCAGGCTAGACCTTCCGTCAAGCCTAGGCTAGCATAAACGGTTATAGGTGTCCTATATGTGGTCTAGTCTCTCCCTACCCCCACCCGCTCCTCCCCACTCATCCACAGAGCCGGGCTGTCTGCCTCATAGGAGTTCTGGTTAGTGTGTGCGAGGTTCGTCAGTCCGAGTCTGGGTGAGATCCTTCCAATTTTTATTTACCTACCACATTACTAGCATGTAGCTTATTCCATATTAACGTCTCCTTATTTTACTTATTTCTCTTTCTAATTTGTGTTTTGACAGGCTGTCAATTTCTTAAGATGTAGCATATTTTTAAATATTGTTTAGTAAAGTCTTAGATTAAGAATATATAATTATATGTAGTTCCTACATAGTGTAGTCCTGTGAAGATGGGTGGAGTTTTTAACTGCCCGAAACGTTAGGAGTAGTTTTTCTTCAGAAGTGGCAGGAAAAGTCTGTTTCTTCTTTTTACCAAATTGCTCTCTGCCACTATTATGAACTTTCAAACTAAAATAATAAAGTTATCTCCAAACCACCCTGTACAATGTATGGACATCTTAAATAAAGCACTAAAGTTTGTAGCCTCAACCCATACATCAGAAATTAATCATCTCAACCAAAAGAAGTTTAACAGAGAGTGTAAATAAGATTAGGTTAGGTCTTGGTTAGGTTAGGTCATGGTACCTATTTGTAGTAGGTAAAATAGATTCATTTAAGTTAACAAGTTCACTGACTTAAGTTGCAAGTGACTATGAAACATTGTTTATTTGGGCTAAACCCCAGTTCCCTTACTCTGGAAGACTAACCAAACAGTTTGGCAGCATACAATTTTGGTCTACACACAGCTTTTGTGACCTCTATTAAAATGTATGTGGTTAATGCTTACATTAGGAACCCCAAAATAAGTGTACTTTTTATGCCTCAGAGATATACTTAAAACTAGATCTAGACTTGTGAACGTGAATTCCTTAAAAAGTAATTTGAACACATTAAAATAGACCAGGTAATACAAGGTAAGTTTAGCATTCATCCCAATCCTGCATTAGTGACAAACATAGCCTAGTCTGTACCAGGCTTAGGCTTGCTGAAACATAATTATAAAAGAATCTAAACTGTGTTCATATATTAGATAGAAAGTTGAAAATATAACTTGCCTTATCTGTCCAGAGGGCAAATGCTTCTGTAGAAATTTATATAGAGACTCTTTGACGATTGTTTCTGTTGATGGGCGATTCATCCTGAAATCGGCATATCAGTTAGCACAAAGGTTTTGAAAACTATACATAATACATGTAAAGTTGAGAAACAGACGGTTTTTATTAGTGTAAAGAAATTATATATAAAAATATTAATAGGGCCAACTTTTAAAATATCGACTAAAATAATCCATTTTATAGAAGATTTCGACCGATAGCTATCGGGCAAAATCCTTTCAATTCATAAACACGGTTCCATGAATGCGAATCCTCAGAGGAACATAGGCTTACCTGGAGCAATATAATTCCACAAAGAGTAAAGCTAGGTGGAAATAATTTCTTGTAGGCCTACTAAATGCCTCTTCCACTCTGTGCATAAATCATAACAAGGTAAAACTACGAACTTAGTTTTGTCAAGTGAGAAAATACAATACCCGAACCCGAGTCCCAAGTCCCAACTCTGTACTGAACTGTCAGGACTCAGGAGTCAGGAGCAAGAAAACAAAACAAAGACTGTGTGGGCTGTGCCGACTGCTGATTGTTGACAAGCCAATGAAAAAGCTCTCGACGGAGAGACATACTACATAACATACAATATTGTTGATATGATGTTAAGTTAACGTTTACAGTATGCATGTAAGTCAAAGATGTTTAGATGTCAAAGAAGGTAATAAGGTACATAACTTGTAGTATAAGAACTATAGTGCAACGCTGACGATGGGACACATCTGCCCCGACGGCCGAAACGCGCGTCCGTTCATAAAGAAAACAACTATAGAAAGATCAAGAGGTACCCCATACAGAGGTAAACTCTTTTATGGTGTACAAATAGGAGTTTCTAAATATTTATAAGGGTATATTTCCATAATTACATAATTGACTTAATTATGAATTATAACCTTTTTGTTTTTACTGCATTTGTGGATAATGGGACAAGTTTTATTGTTCACATTCCTAGTGTTCATGTTCCTGTCTCGTGTTTCAGAAGTCACGTTAAGCCGTTGGTCCATTTCCACTGGTAGTTGGGCTATTCATTAATGACCCAACCTTGGGAACAGTCGGCCCTGATTTGTAACAAGACTACAAGTCATCTCATCATCCATCAAAACACTTATCACACTCACCATCATTCCAAATTCACCTTAAAATACCCTCTAAGAGTAGTCGGTGTCCCAAAGAAAAGTAAAGTAAGTAAGTATTGACATTGACTTTAAATATACTGTACATTTAAAATCAAAGGTATTGCGCAATCACAATAAATCTCTGCCTCTAGAGGGAAGATTTCCACGTTCAAATGAATTAACAAGCTTAAAACGACGTTTGAAATTCATTACTGCATGTCAAAATCTGGACCCAAAATTGGACCTGCGCTCGCTCCATCTGGTCGCATTTTACATACATACTATTTAATGTTGTATTAAAAGAATATCTATGTTCTATATACTTAAAAAAAAAGTAACAATCTTACAACTCAAGCTGATTATTTTGACTTTTATAGCAATTTTTTTATTATTAGCAGACAACAGTCTCTAATTAATCTACATGATTGTAGTTAATAATTTTGTATTTTGATGTTGATTCATAGATTATATTACTGTAATTTAAAACACAAAACATACTTAGTTTAATGTCATATTATTTAAAAATGATTTAGTTTTGTCTTAGAATTCCAGTTTTTGTTATTTTATATTGCAAAACTATATTTCACTACATCGGCTTTATGCTTCCAGAATAAAACTTTCCGCATTTTATTACATTAATAAACTTTTAATTTAGCACATTTTAATTTGCTATTTCCCCACTTACTTCAAGATCTGTAATTTGCAAAGGCTAGGCTTGCCAAGTCTTTCAATTCTTTCGCAGTCCCCGTTTACATGGTGTTAATGCATTTAAAAAATACTATGTTTGCTCTCACTAGAGGCAAATATATTGAAAGATATTTATATTCACAATTCAAAGGAATTTTATCTCGTCACACTAGAAGGTTCGTATGGCTAAGGGCTTTTAAACTTGTCGTCTACTATTTTATTATGCTTAATTAGGCCCCATTGTGCTTACCTTACCAATTTTTTTGGAATTTAGTAGTAGGTGAGGTTTGAAACTTTAGGACTCTGGGTTAAAAAGCTGTAAGATGGCTGGTGTAAACTTAAATCTGAGTGACAATAAACTGGCTGAATAAGGTATTATCTTGAAGTTAGGTTAGGTTCAGTTAGTTTATTTTTTGTGTAAAAACATTGTTTTAACCTTCCAGAGGTCGCATCAAGGAGGTTACCTCGGGTGCATCTGTGTTCTTTAATCAAATCAGCCTAGAAAAGAGCCAAAACCTGTGAATCCGTGTACCTTTCGGCTTTCTTTATTAGAACAGGATAAAATATAATTTAGCCACTTACAGCTTCAATTTAGTTAGTTTTAACTGTTTATATTAGAGCCTGGAGGTAACTTCCATGATGCCTCCTCGCGTTCAAGCAACCGGGTTAACCTCCGTGTGCGACCTGCTTGTAGCTGGTGAATTCATCGTGTATCATTCTTTTAGTTTTATAGTTCCGAGTTTCATTTCACCAATTGCTTTTAATTCTAAAAATGATGATACAAATGCCACACTGTAAGAACAACGATGTTTTGCCATTTTCACGATGGTTTTAACCCACCTGGAAGTAACCTCGGTTACCTCTCGCGTTTTAAAATCCATGCCCTCTGGAAGGTTAATAGTTTCATAACTTTCCGTTAAAACATCGTGTTTTGGCTCTTTTGGAAGGTTTCAACTTAGAAAAGTGCAAAATAGGCACCAGTCACTATACTGGAATTTTACCAAATAAGTTATTTAATTTAAAACCCTTGTTAGAAAATTAATAATAACCATCAACACTAATATACCCATTATTTTTAGCCTATTTTAGGGGTAAGCTAGCGATCAAGGCTTTTCGAGCTTTTAACAATCATTTGGTGACATCATAATATATATATATAATATTATATTCATAAATACGGTAGAGTCTCGCTTATCCTTCCTTTGCTACTATGACATTCTGTATTATCCTTCATCCAACCAAGACAAAAACAATGTAAAAAGTCAAAAGAAAATCATATATTTGTTTTCATGGTGAATGTTTTGTGTTGTCTTACGTGTCTTTCTATCACTTTTTGTTGATATATTTTCAATATGTTTATTATTAGATGGTTGGCCTGTTTAAAATTGTAGTGGTCTTTTCTTAAGGCTTCTTTGTTGTCTGACATTTTAGGTTATTCGCCCTTCTGCCCGGCGGTTTATGACGGATAAGCGAGATGTACTGTATTGTATAATACTTTATCTACACATTTAGAAGTCATACTATCATACCTTAATCAAGTAGAGTACAATCAATAGAATGACAATAATCCTAGACACTGCCAGACAATAGTGATTCAAATTAGGCAGCGCAAGGAACAAACTTCACGTCAACACAGCTGACAGCGAGTAGATCGAGCGGCAGTTGAGCAGTTAAAGCTTACCACTGCTTTACAACCAGGCAACTGCACCGCTTTCCGCCAACCTATTTCATGGGCAGGGGTGTAGTGGTGCGAGCAGCAGAGACGGCGTTCCACACTGAAAAATGCTTTTCAATTTTTCATGACTTTTTAAAAATTTTAGTCAATTTTGGGGGGAAGGTTTCCAGATTTCCCTTCCCTAGATGTTTCATACTCCTAATCTGCTTCTAAAGTGCCTAGGTGCGATACAATTACATTAATATTTATGATAACCCAGATACAATTTTGCGTTCCCACTCTGCCAAATTTACCACTACACCTCTGTTCATGGGCACACAAATGGGCCAGAGAAAAAGTGGCCTCCAACATGTTGGTGATTGGCCCGCTAGATTGCATACTTGTCAGTCGCCACACTGGACTTTTGTATGGTCTTTCGAAGATACAATAAGTTAAATTAAAATGGTTGTTTGCAAAGATAAGTACATTTAAATGAAAGTTTTTTTCCCCTTTCTTTTGTTTGAAGTATTAGGAAGGCGGAAACTGATTTCAGCCCAGATTTTATTTCACTACCAGGACCAATTTTGAAGTACAGTACTATCTCGCTAATCCGGCCCTATATTGGGATCGGAAGCCGGATTAGCAGAAATGCCGGAGTAGTGGTGGGGGTTTACTAAAAAAGACCACTTCACTGATTCACTACTATAAAAGAATGATTCAATTTCATTCTTATTCTTCCTTATGTCTAAAAATTTTTGAGCTGCTGATGTTAACTTATCACTATTTTCTAATCATTTTAAAATCATGTACTTTTTATCTATGTCAAAGTAACATGTTTACGTTTTTGCAACATCTCTCAGCCTGTCCGGATAGAAGCACCGATTAGCAATAAACAAACAAGTAGACTTGAAAACAGGTGGCTAAATGACAAGATTATATCCACAGAGCCGGATTATTGGACGTGTCGGAGTGGCGAACGGCCGGATTATAGAGACCGTAATGTACTCAAGATGGTGTTTCAAAAAGTAGCTCATCCTCTTAAGGAGGACCCAGTCCTTTCCCAACGAAGTATCTTCTTTTCACATAAAAAACTGTATTCAAATTAATTTGTTCTAACTATTTTTTTTATTTTGGGTCATTACAACTATATTTTAATAGTTTAGTTCGTAAAGTAATTCTAAACTTGCCTCGTGTGACTACTACTTAAAATTTATACAGAATGTCCCTCGAAGGGATTTGTTTGGTCTCATGCAATTTGGCAGATTGTTTACTGATCATTTTGGAACTTTGCACACATAATAATAACAGTTTCGAACATGTTCTGTAAAAATTTCACCTTCCTTCTATCTTTAGAAACAAAATAGTGGTATAATGAAAAGTGTACAGGTTTTCTTCCTCTTTAAAATCCTTTATACTAATAGTAACATATGATTTTCATGTGTTGCAGTTTTAACCAGTGGTGTAGTGGTAAATTTGGCAGAGTGGGAACGCAAAATTTTATCTGGGTTATCATAAATATTAATGTAATTGTATGATACCTAGGCACTTTACGAAGCAGGTTAAGGATTATGAAACACCTAGGGGAAGGGGAAATCCGGAAACCTCCCTCCCGAAATTGTTTAAAATTTTTAAAAAGTCATGAAAAATTAAAAAGCATTTTTTCAGTGTGGGAACGCCGTTCCCACACCACTACACCCCTGGTTTTAACACTCATTGTAAACAACTATTTTTATGAATATCATTGTTGGAGGCTTACTAGGAGAATTTCTTACTGAAGCGCAAACCAGTTTTTCTCTTACCACATCAGACGCTCTAGAGTACTTAAGCACAACACTGCCTGTGTCCAACAAACGATTTTTCCACTTTGTTATTGTTGCTTTGCTAGGTGATTTGACAACCTAAAATTGTCTAACCGCTTCAGTCACGTTACCAAAAGCAATAGCCTACAATACTCAGTATTGTTTTGCCACAAAATGCAGGATGTTATAAACTCAGAAATGTACGGAAACAACTCTAAATAATTGCAAATTGGAAGTTAAATTTAAGCCCAAATTGAAAAAGTTCACTTTATTGATCGTAGTAATGAAATATGCTATTTAATATACAAGGTAAATGGAAATAAAAAAGGTTTCGGGAAACAGTATTAGAAGATGGAAAAAAATGTCATACCAACATAAACACACAAAAGCCTTGCTCTAACATAACTTTGTAGATACAAAACTGATCCTTATTGCAAAACCTTGAGAAACATTGTTGTAATTCAGGAAAAATAATACATTTGATACAGTTCTCGCTTTGAAAAAAGAAGGTCCTCTCTACCAATCAACCTCGACCTTTACCTATCATTACAAGTGTAAGTGGTGACTGCACTGCGTTAATCCAACCCGTGCTAACGGAGGGATGAGCTCCGGAGTCGTGCACCATTCCAACCTGCCACGGGCCGACTTTATGGTATTTAAGTGAAAAGAAATGGTAAGGTATTTTGTTCAAGCACTTTTGATGGTTTATGTTTAATTTTCTCTAGGATGTAGTTGATGCTTTAACCTAAAGTACTATTGTTCTTTGCAGCCAGACATTACGACAGATGAGCTAGACGCATTTACACACGATCTGATAATAAGTCGGAATGCTTATCCATCACCACTTCACTATAAAGGATTCCCCAAGTCTATTTGCACCTCTGTTAATAACGTAGTCTGCCATGGGATCCCGGACAGCCGACCCCTCATGGATGGAGACATTGTTAACATTGATATTACGGTAAATTATGTCTGTATTTACTTTTATTTTATTTATTTTAGTTTTGAATGTTAAGGGTTCCTCAGTGGTCACCTTGAGGAAAGCTTAAATTAGTTTGCACAAGGGCACATTATACCGCACACGTAACAACTGGCTAAACAACGGACCTTCTTTCAACTGATGCAACCTAACTGTTGAACCGAGTGCTTACAAGGGTTTACCCGGGTACGTTTCTAACTCTTCAAAATAATTTTTAAGAAAACTATCTTAATGCTTTATATTGATACTAGAAGACATTTTATCATTGTATCATTCCAATTCTACAAAATCATTTTCACACCAGTTTGTTTGCATCTTTGTCTGCATATTTTGGCATCTTGTAGATCCTTACATCGGGTGTCATCGCAAGACTGAGGAGAACCCTTAAGGTCGTGCAGGCAAGATTTTTTTGTGATTAGGAAAAATAAAATTCTTATTAAACACGTTTCTACCATTACACATGACTTCATTAAAGACGATTTTAAATTTTTTTAACAGTTGAGTTTTGGGCTATGACGTTCTAACGTTGCAACTTTTGACTAAGAAGAGGGGATCAAACTCGATAACGGCATGAGCGTAAGTGCTGAAATTTACGTAGCATACTTCTAAAATTATGCATATTCCAGTAAAAGTTTAGGAATTCCCAAAAATAATTGTTTTTTTCATATATAAAAAATTAAAAATAATTGTTTAGGTAGTTTTCTTTAATCTCTTACTTTAATAAAAACCTAACACTCGTCAGGTGTCCGGTTGATTCACCCCTATGAGTGTTTTGAAGCGGGTCTTGTAAACGCCTCCAACTGCTTGATACTAGCGAGCATACATCTCTGGAGGCGAAATGAAGAAAGTGCCTCCGCTCCCTGTGCTGTCTGCCCACTCAAGGACACTGCTACTGTTTACACTCTGCACTTACACACACACTCACACACTCTCAATCTGCTCAATACCTCTGAACCCTGACCCTGCATCAGTCACTTTGCCTTGATAAAAATAAAGGCTTATTGTACAAGTTAAAAGGCAAAACACAATATAAAACTTTTATCTGTAAATTGTATGGAACTTTTTACAGTTTATATAATTTTGGGGTGGCGTGCAAATGTTTTGACGAATTCAGGAGTACAACAGTTTCAAAACGTAATGTAGCGCATCCAGTATTTAATAAACAAGTAGAGGATTTTAAACAAAATCCATGATAATGCTAACAATTACAGCAAGTTGACTGACAGTTTATGTTGTCTAGGTTTATTACAAAGGATTCCATGGAGATTGTTCTTCTATGTTCCTGGTTGGAGAGGTAGATGAGAGTGGGAGGCTACTCGTATCGGTCACGCTGCATGCGTTAAACGAAGCTATTAAAATTTGTAAACCTGGTGAACGTCTTTCGTCAATAGGTAGCGTAAATACTATACTTTCTTGACACTACACACCAGTAAATTACAGTTATTTAAAAATTATAATATTACAAAATGTGTTTTTGATGTTTTTACAACCATACCAACATCATCGTTTGGTGTTGAACTATTGAAATACTCCACTAGTTGATTAATCATGAAATGTACATAGTGTTACTCTTTCTTAAACATAATTCTATTTCACAAAGTATGTTACATTACATGGTTTGTTCCTAGGAAACACCATTGAAAGTATAGCAAGAGAAAACCAATTGCGAGTGGTGCCTTCTTTTGCTGGACATGGGATCGGATCTTATTTTCATGGGCCCCCTGAAATAAATCACTACGGTAAGATTCAATTATTTCTGATGAGATGTATTCGTTGACTACATGCTAAAGTCCTAAGGCTGAGAGGTGACCTATCCCCACTCATTCATACTGAGTTATTCCTTTACCTGAATCAGGCTACAGATCATGCAACTTTGCAGTGTGCCTGCTACCTTTATCTGCGCTTTGACAGCTGTTTTACTTGCCAATCAAATGTTCTACAATAACCTAGCAGTATAAACCATTTACAAGTATAATAATGTTTCTGTGAAGAGTATGGAGATTGTACGCAATGTGGCCAAACAGGTCAATCAAATTCTTAAAAAACCACAACAGTAAATAACTAAATACCTAATTTATTCCTGAACAGTACATACTTACTCCGAAAAGTGTATAGCCACATATTCCAGCGGTGAACTACTACTAAATAGACCCCAGTACAGAACAGTGCTATCGACTAAATTGATTATTGATACCTTGTCAATTGAATCCTTGGAGATATTCATCTACCGGTTTTGGCACTAAAGTGCCATCATCTGGATGATCTTACAGGCTAATGGCTGCCAGGAAATTCAAAAGTCTGTAAAATGTTGGACGGCATTTACTAGATCAAAATCGTTCTTTAAACTCAATTGACCAAAATGTAAAAATTCTATACCAGTGTAGAATAGGTACATTTTTAAGTTGTATGGAAGAATTTAAAATCTACAAGGCTACAAAAACCAAGCCGTATTTTATTAATGAGATACAATACAGATCCCACATCCTCATACAAAACAGCTGATAACAAAACAGTGAGGGCAGAAGTAATGTAGCAGCTACAAGGTCAGTAGACAATCACATTGTGTCTGGAGCATTTTGTGTGAGCAGGCTAGCCTTTATGTTTGTTCGTTTATATGTGTTAATTTATTTTGTTTTGTAATGTACCATCAAGTTATAAGTGGAAGTGTGAATTTTCCGACAACGCTATATGGCCGATAGACTTGCAAGATCATCCAAATGATGGCACTTTAGTACCAAAACTGGTAGATGAATATCTCCATAAAGGATTAATTGACAAGGTATATATGATAAATTTAGTCAATCTTCAATCCTTGGGCTTAAATGAATGGTTGAAATAAAGTGTTATCGAGATCGGAAGCACGCTGCACTTGACAACAATGGAGCACTACCGTGCTACGAGGCAAAGGGGTTAAGTACTACTAAGGAAATCCATTTTAAGACTGTTGTCATTATGTTTCAGCTAACAGTGAAAGTGGAATAATGGAGTCTGGAATGACTTTTACCATAGAACCCATCCTGGCGCAAGGATCGCCGGAAATGGTGATTCTTGGTGATAAGTGGACCGCAATCACGCTGGACGGAGGCAGAACTGCTCAGTGGGAACACACGGTGCTTATAACCAACTCGGGGGTAGAAGTGCTGACTGGCCCTGACTATCCAGAACCAGAGTTGTGATCATTGTAAATTACATGAAATATAATGTGTATACAGTAAAGTCTCACTTATCCCGCATAAACGGGCTGAAAAAAGGGTGAATAATCTGGAAACCTTAAGAAAAAGCATTTTAATAAGTTATAATAAGTTTCAAACAAAGGCTTAGGTGGTGAGAAATTTATGCAAACAGTTTTAGGGATGTACTACTCACTATAAATGAAAACCAGATGTTTCAAGATGTATGGTCTGAACCATGTCAGACATCATCGGTTTGATTTTAAAATTGAAGAAAGAATAAAATAATTCTATAAAGCGGACAAAAAGTTTGTTATAATAATGTCATCTTCCATTTAATATCAACATTCTACTGATGAACAAAATGAAGTATATGAATGAAAAGTGAAAGAATGTAACATTCGCTTTAAGTGAAAGAAGCCCATCACACAACATTCGCCATGAAAGCAAATTTGTGATTTTGTTTTGAACTTTTACATGTTTATGTCTTGGTCGGATGAAGGATAGTATATAACATTGGATAAGAGAGGCACTACTGGTAAAGTGTCACACTTCTCCGACATTCTGTACTATCCGTCATCCAACCAAGACAAAATAAGTCAACAGAAAATGACGTAATTGCTTCCATGGTGAATTCTTTGTGTTGTGTAACAAGTGTTTCTTTCACTTTGTATTCGTATATTTTCATTTTATTCAACTGTAGGCTGTTTTTATTAAATGAAAGATAATACCATCACAACTCTTTAAAATTAAATCTTTATTACAGTTCCCCTGTTATCAAACATTTTATTTTAGTATGCCCTTCTGCCAGCCTTTGTACGACAGATAAGCGAGACTACTGTATAATATGTACACATTTCAAAATTGTTGTCAACAATTTGTTGATTTTACCTTGTCTCTACATTCTTCAAACTTGTCTTCTTTTCAAATCAAAATGTGACCCCGTAAGAGGAAGTGACATCTTACGAAACAAGGGGCAGGGAGAACTATCAAACTGGGAGATACAGAACGATAGTTCATGAACGTTTGCCTTCTCAGGCAGGAGTTCAACTAGTTAAGTGGTTGCCAAATTCGATTAAAAGTGTGCAAATGCCGAAAGCGTTCAAAGCTCGCCTAAAACAAATCTTGGTCACAAAGGCGTTTTACAGTACAGACGAGTATATGGCACATAACTGGGAGACTTCAGAAACTACTGACGTACAATAGGGCTAGAGTGGAACAATTAGAATGAATGAGAAAGAGCAAATAAACAAAATGTATGTTTGAATGGGACCTCGATGTCAGAATGCATGGTAAATTTTAGCTCAATCTATCTATAACGATTGCATAACATGTATTTGTTTTTCGCAATAAACTATTCATTTATTTTGTTATTTATTATTATTTACATCAACTGTATTATACAAACTTGCAGCGCTGGGTGCAATCTTTTGTCTTAGTACTTACCAAGCAGTTATATCCAAGGACTTGCCCCAGTCATGATTTGAAGTGAGTTGATTGGTTATGAACTTTAAAATAGTAAAGATATGTAGAAAACAAAAGGAGGAAACTGTTTTTTTTTTAAACCACTTTAAAGCAGCCTAGGTGAATCAAAGATAAATAGCGCTAAATAAATGGAAAAGATTTGCTAGATCTTTAGAGATGAAAGAGAGCCACTTGAGTGTAGCAGCTACTGAACATACAGACTGGAACTTAGAGAGAGGCATTATTCTTACAACTTCCACAATCACATGTTAAATTCTAGAGTAATATTTGAATAGTTACTGCATTGACACTCAAGCCAAATTGACGGTGATTACTGTGGGAAATAGGAATAGACCTCACACGCAAGTCGGTTCAGAGCCATTTACCAACTTGCCTAAAGTCCACTTAGATGTCTTAATCAGTTGAGACTTAAAAGATAATTATTGTCTTATGTCAAAAGGCAAAGTTAGGCCTATGTCATCTCTACCAGTTAACTTGAACCTTAATGCCGTCACTGTTTTATGGCACAACACAAAGTTAGTGAATATTATTGTCTTATGTCAAAAGGCATAGTTAGCCCTATGTCATCTCTACCAGTTAACTTGAACCTTAATGCCGTCACGGTTTTATGGCACAACACAAAATTAGTGAATAATTATTGTCTTATGTCAAAAGGCATAGTTAGCCCTATGTCATCTCTACCAGTTAACTTGAACCTTAATGCCGTCACTGTTTTATGGCACAACACAAAGTTAGTGAATAATTATTGTCTTATGTCAAAAGGCATAGTTAGCCCTATGTCATCTCTACCAGTTAACTTGAACCTTAATGCCGTCACTGTTTTATGGCACAACACAAAGTTAGTGAATAATTATTGTCTTATGTCAAAAGGCATAGTTAGCCCTAAGTCATCTCTACCAGTTAACTTGAACCTTAATGCCGTCACGGTTTTATGGCACGACACAAAGTTAGTGGTCACACCAAGATTTGAACCCGGAGGCAATTTTGCAGCTCCTTATCACTCACCTAAGTCACTAAAGACCTTATCACTTACCTTAAGTTATGAATAGTGAATTGACCTAAATAATCAATTTAATTTCAGGTAGTTTAATGGTACAGCTTCTGTGAGGTTTTGTTCGCAATGCTCCTCAGCAGTGAGAAACTGGGTTTGGAAAACTCTGGTTGAAGACTTACTTCAACGGACGTTCTACGCGCTATTGCATCCCGTAATGGCTTCCTAGTTATATATTACTCCCTTGATAACTTCTGGCTGCAGATTTTATTTTGCAACAATATGTGTGTATAATATTATTTTATTCTATAATAGCCTACGTTCTGAATTATAGCCACACCATATGTTGAAAGTGACGGTTTCCCATTTAACTTCTTCCGACTGTAGTGTTTTTCCATTTAAGCCACACAATATATGTGACCTCGCGCCAAAAACCTGAAAAATATTTTATTCCTGCCGGCAGAAGTAACTGCCGGCATGGAGTAAGTCTCCTGTAAGGTAGCTTTTTCACGATTTTATGCAGAAATTCACAGCATATCCCCAGTTAGCTAAATTAAGGTTTCTTAAAGTTGAGTGGACGCCGTGTTACCTCTAACCAGTAAAATGTTATATACATATTTTTTTTAATGATGATGTTTTTTACATTCTCTACACAATTAAAATTGTAAAATTATTTATACCTTATTTTCATGTTTCTATTAATTTATTTTATGTCAATAAAATTAAAATACATTTTTTATAAAGAACTGTTCTTTGATTTGATTCCTATCTCTTAACATGTTGTACGTGTGAAGAACATGTAAATATGAAGTATAGGCAGGGTTAAAAATTAAAAACCCATTTTACAAACATTTTATTAAACATTAATAAACATTACAAACAAATGAACACTTTTTAACCATAGTCACTAATTCTTATACCTATTATTTAGAATGGAAGATAAGTTTATCTAGTTCAAACATAACAAATTGGCATTTTTTTTAATTATTAATAATTTTTTAAACTAATATTGCTTGCGATGGAAGTTTGCGTTATCAGGGATATTTCACCAATAATAAACATAGTGTTTGAAATCATTATTTAAAGACTTATGTTAACAAAACCCCACAGGGTTTTTACACTATATGCTTGAATATTCTTTATGAGTATTTGAGAAATCCTTTAACATTAAACAAAGGGCAAGATGACAAGTAACTAAACTACAAACACAAAAAGTGGAAACTCGTTAACAGTTAGTGGCATAACTAGGATGAGGTCCTGATAGGGGATGAACTACCAGGGGCCTTTCCCCAAAACATTTTGAAAAGTTAACTTTTAAAAACGCATTTCACTTCATTTTTTCTTTAAATTAATATCTTCAATAAAAGCAAATTGCAAATGAGATCCCTAAGTGTGATGTTTTATTTAGGATTCTTTTATTTGTTTTAATTTTGAAAATTCTATAATTATCACTATCACTATTTGAGATGCTGACCACTCTCATGAGTGTATTTTAAGGCAAATATGTGGTGAGGGATGAGTGTGATGAGTGGTAGTAATGAGTTATGAGGTGTAGTCTTGTTACAAACTAAGGCTGACTCTTCCTTAGAATGGGTCATTAATTAATAGCCCGATGACCAATGGAAATACAAGGACCAACGGCTTAACGTGACTTCCGAACCACGCAGGTGATGGTCTCATATGTCTAAACAATGGTGGGAGTTGATGCGGGTATTATCAGATCAAAGTTTGTAGTGTTTTCCTCTGTCATTCTTATTTCCTGGAGTTCTAAAATTAGAATGTTTTGACTTTTGATATGTTAGTGAATTTCCCTGCTTAAAAATTTTACCTGGTCGCAAAACTGTATGTATGTTAAACAAATCAAATTTTTTGTTTAAAAATTAAAAAAAAGAATAGGATTTCCCGGGAGGATGGTTGTGCAGTAAAAGGTCAAGTAAAAGAGCCTCCGGAAGGAAAGGATTTCGTCCCATCCCGTAGTTATGCCACTGTTAACAATTACTTTGATCTTTATGTAAGGACAAATATGTTGAGTTTCTTAAAAGTAGTGATGAACCTCGTGAATGTAGATGACTGAATCTTAGAACTTTAAGGACTCTAGTAGTTTTATGAGCAGAGATTAGCAAACTAACTGTTGTAAGATTGAGGTGTAAGTCAACAGACTTACAAAACAAACAAATTGAACTTGACATTTCGATGATGGAGCAGCGTGGATTAAAACTGAAAAAAAGAAGTTGAAACACAATTAGTTTAATAGATTGATAATATTTTTATAGACAAAGTACATTCTAGGGTGTATAAACCAACTTTTAAGTTTCTAGCTGAACATTTAAGCATACCGTATATACTCGAAGTCTAAGACGCACCCATAAATTTCCCCTGAATATACGGTAAAAAACTCTACACCCTCTTACAAGACCCTGACCCCTCCTTAGCAACCAGTGACGTAATTGCCAGCTGCAGCTGTCAAGAGGTAAAAGCAGAAAAAGAATGCATCACGCTTGCCTTCCCTCTCCCATCCTGAACCCCCGCCCTCCTAGGTCCAACACTATGCCCCTCCCGCAGCACAAAAAAGGTTGGGTTTGAAATCATTATCAAATTAGCAAACAAGGTTCAGCAGGGAGGAGATAAGGAAGGCAGGTAGAGCGATAAAGGACCGGCTGGGGTCTGGCGAGGGACTATTTTTTGTAGTCAGTTAGTTCATGTTTTTGCCACTGGTGATTGAACCCATATTTCCAAGCGCATAGTGTTTGAATTTGCAATATACGCGCATCTCCCTCTTATATGCTACTGCATCCCTTCTCTTCTTTCTTCCCCTCCACCAACCTACAGGCAAGGGCAATTCTGAGTCCCCTAGTCACTTTCTCTGTTTTTCAACTATTTCTCCATTCCACTCTTGAAAACAGGCAACGCAATACGCAGCCCTGTTGTGGTTCCTGTGTTTCCTACCTCTCTCGTGGCCTATCTGAATTTTTTTTGTAACTCTTCAAATGAATTCAATATTTTTATCCTATTGTGTGAGTCTAAGGTGCACCCGCATATAAGACGCAACCTTATTTTAGAGCCTAAAATATGGTAAATAAAGTGTGCCTTAGATTCGAGTATAAACGGTAACTATTTGAAATGATAAAAAAACTACCAATTTTTGAATACTCCTTTAAAAATAAGAGAAACCCCATTCGGTTCATGATTTATTTTGTTAAATATATTTCAAAATGTGAGAAGAATGATTGTTTTCAATAATTGGTTCAAATAAATAGCAATTTTAGCCTTTAACCCGTATTATATTGTGCTATCGAAAGGAATAGACGGGAGAGCAGACTCACACTTGTATGAAGTAGAACACATAAGAGAACAAGTGTCAAATTTTCTGCCCTATCGGGGCCTTTATCAAGATTCAAGAGAAAAAGACAGCACTTAGAGTAGTAAAAGCAAAGCAGGCTTAAATAACAAAACAAAATGTATGCCATTGTGAGGCAAAACTATGACTGGAAACACGCAAAAATCTCTTACTCTCTTTAAAAACTCTTCAGAGACGATTCTGGCTCTTGCATTGACAGCCAATTTCATCTCACTGATCTCTTTGTCAATTTCTTCCATGAAGTTGAGAACAAAGTCCACTAGTTTGTGTTTGTACATTTGTTCTGTATGGAAGTTCGTGATCAGGAAGCTTATGTCATAGCCCTGGAATGTGAAATAAAAATTCAATTAGCTAACTTTTTTTTACATTTTAAAAGCACAACAATTTGTCAACTTCTGCAAGACGAAAAAGCCTCAACAGTTTTAACCTTTATCGAGATCCTTGATGATCTAGCAATTTAGTTTGTTGAATTTTTGGGGTAAAGGTAGTAACAAAACTTAACAAGCCCAAGCTAACAATCATCTCGTCACAGAACCAAACATCGAGAAGCCAGTGTTTAAATGAGTTTGAGTAAAAAAGTTCCTCTGACAAGACCTTTGCAGTCTCCTGCTCACCGACTGCTATCTTCAAGCTATCAAGATTGTGTGTAGTAAAACAAATACATGATTCTATTGAACAGCATCATTCCTTAGAATCAGAGTATCCCTTACTTTTCTGCAATTTTACAGTTAATTGCTCATTTTTCTGTTTCTAGAAAAAGCTCAAAATTTATATGGACTAAGTTTTATTTTCTTAAAGTTTCATTCTGCATTGTTTCAGAAACTTTTGCCTCTAACAGTCAAGTATTTTTATTAACTTCTGCAGTACTGGGCCGTAGCCGTTTGCTTCTAGGGTAAATACGCCACAGGACACCTAGCATCCAGTTTCAGCCAATCAGTGACTGAAGATAGTACTCCACAGCGAGACTGATACATTTCAAACCAATTATGATGTTTTGATGCGGTGTGAACCGGAAGAACTAGATTATAGTTGTAACACTGGCTGCAAAAGCCTAAGAGTTCAGTTGAAATGCCTAGTGAAAAGCAGGACCTACATTTAAGCTCATATTTATTATAGTCCTTTTGAATTTGGAATACAATAAATAGATAATATCTTATATTTTAGTAAAAAAACACCACTATTGTAATGATATATTAAAAAAAAGAACCTGAATCGCCTTCCGTCGGAGGATGATGAAGTTTTCTGATCTCATTTGCATGAAGCGCATGAACTTTTTGCACAATATCTTCTCAATATCATCAGCCTGCTTGATTGCAATGCTGATTCTGATAGAGTTGATAGAAGTCTCAATGAGAACCCTTTCCTTCTCATTTCTGCTGATGAGAACTGGATTCAAAAGAAGCTCACTGCTTGACCTACAAATATACATTTTTAGAAAGTTTCAACAAATGTATCTATAGTTAAATGAAATTCACATTTCTATAGTTAAAGTAACACATTATGCTGCACGGAGAAAGCTGGGTAGTTTTTGTTATGAAAATATAAAGGAAATTAGTGGTTCCTCAAAACAAAACATTGCCTTCTATGATTCTAGATTTGTTTGTAAATGTTTTTGGCTGCTGAAGCAATATTATCAAAGAAGCATCACCGACTACAATTTTTTTTAAAAAGTGAATGAAGATTATAACAACTCCTAAATTGTAGTCTACAATATGGCAAATAGTGTGCGCATTTGATGGTATTTTTATATGTATTAGCAAATTAATATTTATTACATTGGTTACCATGAAATGGGTACAGCTGTAATATCTTACTGTAGTGTAATGGATAAATTATTTTTTGTACGCGTAACACATCAGAAACCCATTGTTTATGAATGTATCATGTAAAGCAATACAGGATTGCATTACCCAATTATTTCACACTTTTTATAGCATTTTACTGTTGGATTGTTTTTGAAGTCGGTTCAATTTTTTGTTAAAAGTTTTTATTTCACAATTTTTGATATTTATTTTTTTCAAACTTTATTTGAACTTTTTTGCTAAAGTAATTCCAATCAGACAAATTTATAATAGGAGAGATGGTTAAACAAAAATACAGTAACGGCAAAGAAAACATTGATTCAATTTTGAAGCTGTTAAATGATTTTGTACTTGTAGTGTAATGTAATCATATTATCTTGAACTTAGTAATTAAGTCATGAGGTCTTGAAATTAAAGTAGTTGAATCATATAATATTCATTAAAAAAGCTTTCAGCCAGTTTGGGAGGGAAGCCGCCCTCTAATCGAACCCTAAGGTTGAGTTCTTCATCCTCTGTATCAATCGCTGGTTTGACGTGATTTTTCTTCAGTACAAACTGAAGTAAATGTGTACTGAGTATAGCTGTGAGTACAGCTCTTCTAGCTAGACAATTAGACCGCTGCACTCAAGACACAAATCTGCCACGGGAGTGTGGTGAATCGCCTGGATCAGGGTAACTCATCGTCCTTTGGTCTCGAGGACTTTGCTTATGGTAACAATGCAGAACATAGGCTGTTTGCTTTTCCCATGGCATGCTCGAAGGAATTAAGTGCTTGGCTTGCTCGCGGTAGCGTTTGGCGAACGGGTATGGGGCATCAGGGTGACGATTTGGCTTATGGCTCGTTGGTTCTGCGAGCCGGTCTTTCTAATAATAAGCTCGCAGGAGTAGTTAGTTCCCTTCTGAAATGTAGTTTGGTGCTTGGTCAAACTAAAAGGACTAGGTGGTTCGCTCCACGCGCGCTTCGTTGTTGCTGGCCTTTCATTTGCTTATTGCCAGCTCACAAGACCATGTACAGTTAGGTTTCGGCCCGTATCCTTATGACTTATGAGTAGTTTGCTCTTCTTTAGCAAGTTTCCTATATTAGGAGCAGTTTACATTGCTCATAGTAACGCATCGTCCTTAGCCTCGCAAGTTAGCAGAGATTTATTTTGCTGTAACTTTTGTGTTTTCTAACTTTGCCTAATATGTTGGGCGAGCTATTTTCGAACTATTTATGAGTTAAAGTTGTTTGTACGGTTATGTACATAATTTATTAATGTAGAAATTAACACAAATGCAGTTCAAATTTATGAGTAGTTCACGCTTACCCTCAAAATGTCTGATTGTTTCAAAATTTTCTCCAGAAATATACGTATTTTTAAACGTATCAGGGTTACAATGTTGGAGTAAGTTATGTTCTGGACAGAACGGTACCATCATCATATACATCCATCACATCGAAATGAAAACCTCATCAGCTTAAAATACAGGAAAAACCCTGTGTTTGCGTAAAATGTATCAGAAGATTTTTATAGGTTTTTTAACAGTTCTTAAAACATTTTATGGAAACCACATTGTAGAAAATTAAATTTTAATTAGTCTTGTACCTTAACTATTTTTATAGCCTTCCAAAGTGAGACCTATACCAATAAGCACGCATGGAATACACGTTTCAGCATGACATTTTGGACTTTTTATACTAGTTTACAGAATCTATAAAAAGTTTTAAAGCTTGTAAAATACGTTTTTGTTGAGAACATAGCTATGCACAGAATCTTATCATAACCGGGTTTATGATATTGAAAATAAGTTTATATGGCTATAAAACTTATACGAAATGCTAAAAATTACGTGTTTTTTAGCGAGAAGGAGGCCACAGCTCGGTAAATATGAGTATAATCATAATAAATATATATATTTTTCTGAAAGACAATTAAATTTGACCGTCACAGGGTTCCTTCAAAACTTTGACCAAGTGTATATTTTGGCGTCTAGAACTCTGTAAATACAAACAAAAACATTTTTTTCAAGTATTTTTAGACGAAAATATCTATTTATCTCAACAACACCCAAAATGTAGAAGAACTTAAGGCAAAGACCTTAATGCAAATTTAATTCAACGTCAAAATAGTGCTATAGAAATCCATTTACGGTTCGAAATAGTGTTTTACCACATAAAATCATAACAAATACATGGGTTTTTGTGATTTGTTTGAGGTTTTTTACTTTTTTTACATAGAAATGTAAGTCCGATCAAAGGATATTTAAATGGGACCACTATGGAGTTAATATCTACCAATCAACGCAAACTGGGTGTAAAACGGTGCCCGCGTTCAAAAGTAATCGTGAACAGACATAAAAAAAAAGCCCAAAGTCAACTTGTATAACCTCCTTGTTTCACTGAAGTTGGTCAACAAAAGACGATTCTCGAAATGTTTGACGAAACAATTTTGTTGATATGTTGCCCTGTTACCAAACTAGAGCTATAAGCGTGCGTAGCTTTTACGGTCTCTGTAGTCAAATTATCAATTTGATTACAAATATGGTGTTTACGTATTGTTTCTCAGAATTTGAGCTTTTCAACGGTATGTCGTACAACCATGTTTTTACATTTCTAACCTGAAAATGGATGAAAACATTGAAGTTGTTTTATCATGAATAAGTCACAAACATTAAATGGTAAGGTATAGCATGTTGCATATCATTGTAAAGATAATTTTAACATGAACATTTCTTGTATTGAACTCAATTTTGTAACTTTATTCATTTAAGAGCTATAACAAAAAAACCGATTTTAACCTAGATTTTGCCTGTATTTTAGTAGTTTATACGGTCGTTTGACCTGCTTGGCATCTAAATTTAGAGCAAAATTCTAATAAATTGTTTTCCTCAATAAAAAGCTCAAAAAATGACAAAAAACAAACAGAAATAAAAATATAACCATTGTTAGTAGCTTTTACAAAATACACGGGGAAAACTTAGTTGTCATGGTTATGTTATCGCGCACTTTATCTGCTCTGTTATATCAGCTGATTAATTTCTCCAGCTGTTGTATTGTTGTAATTCAAATTTGTTTACATTGTTACGTGACAACTGCAATGAATACTCATGGTTTTTAGCGATGTAAAAACAATTAATATTCATCAATGGTACCATGAGTATTCATTGCAATTGTCACTTAACAATGTAAACAAACTTTAAATACAACAATACAACAGCTGGAGAAACTAATCAGCTGATATAACACAGCAATAAAGTGCAATCATAACCATGACAACTGGGTTTCTTTTCACGTATTTTAACTTGTTATATATTTCTGTTTGTTTGTCATTTTTGAGCTTTGTAAGGAAAACAACTTTCTTAGAATTTTGCCCTTAATTTAGATACCAAGCAGTCAAACAACTACTAAAATACAGGCAAAATCTAGGTTAAAGGTTATTTTGTTATAGCCCTTAAACAAATAAAGATACAAAATAATGTTTAAAACAAAAAATTTTAATATTATAATTATCTTTATGATATGCAACATGATATACCTACTATTTGATGTTTTAACCTATTCGTTACTAAACAAATTCAATGTTTACAGCAAGGTTTCTGCGAGATACCGTTGAAAGCTCGATCAAAATCTGAGAAACAATAACGCATATTTCTAATAGAATTGATAATTTGACTACAGATCTATAAACGCCTGCGCAATTTATGTTTATTGCTCTAGTTTTATGCTAGAACAACATATCGAAGAAATTATTTTGTCAATATGTCGAGATTGTCTTCTGTTTAAAATTATGTACAATATGACCCACCTTGCATTTAAAAATCTCGAGCATTGGCCCGTGTGTTTCAGTATTGACACACCTGTATACTGAGAATCTTAAAATATTTTCCTGAAATCTCCGTGTAGATTTCCAGAGAAAAGTTTGTTTCATCTTTCTAGCTCTAATAGTACTCCTGTAATCCGTTTAGGACACTTTATCGTGGCCACTTGGTATAGGTTTAGGTTACTTTGTTGATCTGTCGAGTAATCTTTATTGTAGTTATGAGTACTACACCTGTTACCGATTCACGACATGATCCAAATTATTAAATAAAGTACATATTACAATAATTTAAAAAACATGGACATTTAAAATAATAGTGGAAACACATTGCTGAACCCCTGGACCTTAACATAGAAAGCATCTGTTAAGCCAGCATGAGCATTATAAAGATAAATGGAATCTAATTAAATGTTCTACCAAGTTCTGTAAAAAAAATATTTTGTGTTTATTGAACATTTAAATAAAGTAACTGCTTCAACCCATAACTTGTTCTTGACCAAGTTTGTGTATTTCGTCACATATCTAAAACTACTGTAGCTACAAGTCTGGAAGTCTTAGTCAATTTTTCAGTTCATTGTACATGTGAGTGCCTTTAAATTGTACATGTTAATTAACAGCCAACAAATACCCCAGAAAGCTTCGATTGAGCAGGGGAACTGAAATGTTTCACTAGCATAACCTGGTAACTAAGCATTTTCAGACCTATGTTAATTAGAACTTTTTTTTCTTTATTTTTGATGTGAGGAATCATGCCTGACTTATGGACCTTTTATTCAGAACACCCTGTATATTATATAAATACCAGGTTTTACTATGTGTATATTTACTGTTATTATTTTCTCAATAAACAGCTGTTTTATTATTCCTTACATGTTTGGTTTGCAAGAGAGTCAGCCTATATGGAGGCCGGCAAAGACAGTAGCTGCATTACTAAGTGAAGGACGTGGAACTCGGCATGCCGCTAGAGGTGAAAGCCGCCAGAAATAGAGATTAGCCAATGAGAAGCCAAGGCAACCCTCATTACGGTATAACTGTTCTTAAGGTAGAGCAGTAGGTCTCTCTATGCCACGTAACTATTAGAACTATCTAGCTGCAAAATAATATACTGACACAGCAGTTACAACATAAGGAACGTGAAAATACAGATTAACGGCAATAACGTTTCGTGCTTGTCCTGGCCCTCCGCGGATCCACGTCAATGACACCCAAAAGGTTAATATTCTAGACAAGATTTCTGGCACTTTTTTTGTCTCAGCAAATTTCAATTTAGGTACAAATTTGTGTCGTTTTTCCAGGGGACGCCACTGAGAAAGTCTATGTACAGACAATGGTCAAACACAACCTCTCATTCCAACTAAAAAATATTGCTTTTTACTTGATCTCTAAAGTCCAAACCGCAACAGTCAGGGTATGCCTAACAGCAGTAAGGTACGGTTTCAAAGTTGAAGCCTAGAAAAATACAATGTTATGATTACTACAGGAATTTCAAGTTTGAACAGTCACTAATAGTTAGAACTTACAAGACTAACAAGAAAGAGGTGCCTCTGTTAAAGATATCAGAAACTGATAAATTTCTTTACAGAGAGGGTCGGGTCCAATCTAGAACTGACCACTTACTGTCTAAACTGTGAGAAGCTGAAAATTAGCATTCCAAGCACCACACAGGCTTATCTTTTAGCCAAAACATTTTATAACGATTCATTGTTAGCCCCTGGAATATCATTTGACCAAATATGAAATTTCACAAATATAAAAGTGGTTCGTGTTCAGCATGTAGTTAGTATTGTTAGTTTGAAAGTTCATAATAATGGAGAGCAGTTTAGTAAAAAGAAGAAACAGACTTTTCCTGCCACTTCTGGAGAAAAAAAATGATGTAAGTATTATTGGCATTTAGTATTATACTTTGCTTAGGCCTAGTTCCTATCAGCATTGTTCTTTGGTTTTAAAACTACTTCTTCTTACCTTTAGTAATAGTTTTATATATTAGCTATTCTTTTCAACAATGAAAATTAAGAATAAAATATATTTATTCCATCAAAAAAATACATGATTAATCATATTACATATGGAACAATTAGCACCAAAAAAACTAGTTGTGGTGGCTAACAAAAATAAACAACAATTAGTCCAGTTCTTCCAGATAATCCTGACACATACTAAGTGTTAACCTAATTCACAGACAAAATAACAACAAAATGTAACTGGCTAACCAGCAATCAATATAGGCAAAAGTGCAAACTTCACAGATTGTATATATAAGAAGAATACCTTCTTGAATTTAAGTCTGTTATTGTTCAGTCAATTAAGAAAAACCTGAATTTAAGTCTAAGTTGTCAATACTTAAGAAGAAAATGTAACTATTTATTTATTTATTTAGTTTATCAATTACACTTTTTTTTTAATACATTAGTATCATATGGAAAAATAGTAATTTTTTCATGAAAAAGAGTAGTGTCTTTCCACCATAACTAATGAGTAATTTTAAATTGAAAACCAGTTTACATAGCTGGATTCGTTTATATGGACTCGATCGAGCATTAGGCAACAACTACACACACTATGAAGCTCCTCGATTGAGCTCTGTGATAAGGTATAAAAAAAGCCTTTTGATAGGTCTCAACCTTTCGCATCGCATAATCCTGTCTAATAACCTTAGCACTTTTTTCATTTTTGATTTGTCACATGATATAATTATGTTCTCATTAAAGACTTTATTCTGACTCCTGGTGGGCTGTTCCGAAATGGTGACTTCTTGTTACTAAATACTGTAAAAGGTACTGTAGTTCACTATCACTAGTTTTGGAACAATTAAGCAAACTGAGAAGATGAACAGAATTTAGGGAAGTTAGAAATGCAGTACTGAAGATTTCAAGGATCTGAAAAATCTTTTCGGACAAATATAAGAAAGTTGAATGAACGTTGACACTCACGGTAAGATCATCACCTCCAAAGGTGTAAATGCAAGGAAGAAATAGAGATTAGCAGTTGAGGCAGTTAAAGTAAACAAACTTTTGGTCGGATTGCCTAATCGATTTGGATTGGCTAGGATATTCCGCTAGCCTTGACAGTATACATATGAGCATGTTTTAGCAAACATTATTGATAATTAATAGACCAGTCACAAAAGGCAGCGGTAGGTAGGCCTAGGCATCATATAGACCGAGCATGCCAACTTCCAAAACATTGTAATAAAGCAACAACTACCAAAATAGGGCTAATGGACTAAATGACAGCTACAAAAAAGTTTAAATGAGTTTTTTGTAGTATGTAAAATAGATCACATACCATTTTTATATTGGCCTATCCAGTCAAAACCTAACCTAAATCACAAGCAGTGTTAGTGTTCTTTTATAAATCTTGAAAAGGTAGCTATAGCACTTCTAAATAACAGGACTTGCTACCAATATGACAAACCTACTTATACTTTGTAATTTGTTTTAAAGAATAATTCAAATTATAACGTGTTTTCTACTTTTTAACTTGTCAATATTTACTAATTTAAAGAAAACAGTCAAACTAAACTAAAGCGAAAACACGATAGCCTTCGATTACTTGCGACTTGGTAGGAGTCTTTTCTTTTGTTTTTATCTTAAAGGCCATCAACCGAAACAAAACCAAAGATATCTAAAACATAACTATAATTAATTGTATAAACGCTAAATAGCTAACTTTGTTACTACAGAAATGTAATATCAGAACCCACAAAAATTAAATTGGTAAATACTATTTGCGATTACTTTAGTGTGTGAGTGAGTGCGAAATGTTTTATTTCATTTATTGTAATTTCTGTGTTTATGCACTCAATATTTTATTGTCAAAAGCAAATAGGCCCCTATATACTGTTTTTTAAAGCGTTCATATTGTCATGTATGGTCAAGTTAGATGTTAATGTTAGATTCAGGGACTGTCGGTCAGGACTGGTTACCCTTTATGCACGTCTGCCTTGTTTGTTGGGCATATTGCGCCACCACTGGAAATGAAAGGAAATCTGGATTCAGGAAAGGACACTGGCTGTCCAGACAATCATGAAGGTTGCGACAAGCAAGCCCGCTGCCCCAAGGACAAACCACTGCCCTTAAGTTCAACATGTAGAGAGCCTGCCAACACTGGAGAGCACGACCGTTCCCTCAAGATTATGGTGGCGTGCTTCCACTGAAGTAGTGGTTCAAAATGCTGTGCATCCCCTAAAATGATATTATTCATCCATCTTACCATGGTGGGGAACGATGTGGCTCAACAGATTCGAACCGCCAAAGCTGCCCAGTATTTTAGAAAACTTGATGTACCCCAGTATAAAGTAATCTGAGTAGGTACAACAACAGATACTGACTGCCAGCATGGCCGCTAGTGTAATAAGGGGTTACGATTTACTTGTTCAAAAGCTAAGGGTAATTTGCACCATACTGATGCCTATTTTTGTGTAGAGCTTGTTTTGAATTCACAAAATTTTCTATTTTCTAAGCTAATTTGATGTTTTTATACAAAGGTGCCATTCTGGTAGCCTTGGTAGGAGGATTTGCTACATGAAAGTTACGGAAAAATAAAAACGCATATAAAATGTGCGTAGAAACGAATTTATTAGTCGTGTTACAAGTATTTAAGAAGAGATGCATCAACATAAAATAGTAGATAACAGTGTAACCTAAATACAGGGATAATAACAATTATTTTCTGTAGTTTGAAAGGAAGGACATGAAAACATAGTTTTTAAGACCTTATTCTTTCACAGAAAATCTGAATAATATAAACTCTCTTTCAATACTAGCACATGGTTTTCTTGTCTTTCAACTTTTAACCCATCCTCTATGGAAGTAGTTAGTAAACTTCAGTAATGAAAATAAATTAACGCCAAGTAAACAAATGTAATAAGATAAAAAATCCTTGTTAAAACATAAATAAAAGTTCTGTAATTATACCAAATTAAAATAATAATCTCCCCAACTGTAGACCTTATGTCAACTATTATTTAACAATAGACCAGGGTCAATAATTTTGCAAAATGGTGAAAAGTGAAAAAATTATAGTAGGATGAAACCCGTTAAAAAAAAGGACGTGAATATAACAATAATGAATGGAAAATAATTTACGGGTGATCTGGAGGTCGGAGTGGTAATATGAACTGGTCGAGTACCCAACCCAAATGTCAAGCGTACTAATTGAATTCTGATACTTTATACTGATTATTAATATTTACAATGATATTTTTAAATGCATTCATTAACTTCTTATTTATAAATCTTGTCTTGAACCCTAACACTTTTATCCATTACTTTGTATCTCTTTCGGTGGCAATTGTGTTTGAATTGTGTTTAAAAAGTAAATTTGTCAACTTTTTTGAAGTAACTCAGCCTTAACGTGTATTTTCTTTATAACGTGTTTTTACTTGCTATCTCAATACTGTCTAATGTTTTAATTGGAAGCTGCTACGAACAAATGTCACAGGAATCCATGGAATTCCTTTGTTGGGCTTTCGCTAAATTATCGCTAGGTAACTCCAGGTATATAATTATCATAAAAATAGCAATGATTAGCATCTATCCACATACTCTTTTAAAATATTATAGATGTCTTATTAAATATTAACTTATTTATTTTAATTATAGTAGTATTTTTCGATTTGTAATTTTTTATGTTCATCAATGTAATAAGAATTCCTTATGTTTTCAAGTAATTAAAGTGTAAATTTTATTAAATAGCTCAAAATTGTACATAGTGATTAAAAAAAAAAATCCGATTACAGTTTTTTCCTTTTTTACATTTTCTGAGTACATAATATCATACTGATGTATACAATTTTACATTATCACAAGAAGAGACCAACAAACAAAAAAATGCCAGAGTTTTTTTTAAAAAAAGCTAATATTTTGACACGAGAATTTCTTTTGACTGAAAATTAGGTACAGAGTTTCACAAAATTTAGTGAATATTTTTTTTACATAAGATAGAAATAAAACCAAAAACTTGATTATTTGAATTTTTTACATTATTTTGAGGTATTTGAAAAAGTAAGATGACAAAAAAAGTTGTGGTAATCTTTTATTACTAACAACTTTGCCATTTAATTTTTCCATAGGACCCATAGTTTTGCCGTAAAAACGAAATACGCGTTTTTTTACCCTTAAAACTCCACCCCTTCCACTTCCCGACCCTCAGATCACCTGTAAATTATTTTTCTCCTTTCATTATTGTTATATTCTAGCTATTATTTCTTAACTGGAAGTTTCATCCTACTATAATTTTTTTTTGTTTAAAAAATTATTTGACGCTGGTCTACAAGTTACTCTTTTGTTTTGGTTTGTAGATCCTAGATGTTTCTGGCTAGATACGTATTTTCGTTGGTAAGCAGTGTTCACCGTAAGTGTTTCTATGCGCTTATTTGAATATTAAATATGTCCTGAAGTCAAGTTAAATATATCAATTAAATTTCTTCAAGTATGACGTGACACCATCATTGAAACTATTGCAATAGTTGTAATATAACCGTGTATATGAACACGTTTTAATTACATTATGTAGACCCAGTGTAGGACAGTGTAGAACACGTTTTAATAACCGTTTCCATGGCACCGTTTCCTGGCGGCAGATTTGTTGGTCCTACATAACTCCTATTGACCTGGAACGTTTATTGACCTGGCGAAACCGTACACTATCTTTGTTCGCTATCTAGGCCATCCAGATCTCGGTCGATACGGTTGACATTAAAATACTAACCCTACATTTGTTTTTAAGTATTAATTAGATTTTATTTGGATCTATTTACTTTATGGGTGTCATCCCTGATAATGAAAGCATAATGTTTTAATTTAACCATTTTAGTTCGATGGTTTTTCGCCACGGGGAGAGGACTGTGTTATAATAAACCTTTGCCAATAATAACATGGAGTAAATAATTCAAACTACGTTTTAAGCTAGTAAATGCACTTATGTGTGATTTTTCTTCCCTGGAAACATAGATTGATGTTGCTGCATATAAACCCATGTTTTAATAATCTTTGCTTATAGAGACGGTTTGATAGAGCGGCCGCGGGTCCAACTCTGGGTGCCAATAATTATAACATGGAGTAAGTACTTCAAACTACGTTTTAAGCTAGTAAATGCACTTAGGTGTGCTTCTCTGAAAGCATAAATTGAAGTTGATCATATAAACCCAAAAACGTGCGCTTCCACCATCAAATGAATGTTTTATTTCGTATGCTTTTACCATAAAACATAGACCTTGATATTTTCAAATACAAATTATACTTTCTACTTAACTTAACGTTTTAGTCTTTATAAGCTGATGTACTAAAGGTTCTCTGTTTCTAGAAAAATACGTGGCCTACTTTAGTGCATTAACCTATTTTCGCAAAGATCAGCATTTGAAATGATTCCTGGCACAAATAAGGTTGCGAAGGTTCGCCATGCTAAAAACAAATTAGGAAAGAGTAAGTCTCACTCAACCTACCATAAAAGGCCTACACAAATGATAGATCTATTTAAAGTCTCTGATGTATATGGTCCCGTTGGAGGGACCTAATTCTCGAAGGTGTATATAAAGTATGTTTTACAGTTGGTTGCTCTGTCATGACAAAGCAGATTAATGACGTGGTAGTGGGAAGGAAGACAGAAAAGTTGCCATTTCGACATCATCTCATCGACAGTGAATCTTCATTGATTCAGGGGCATTCGTAGTTCAGGGCTTTCGCGGTTTCATTCCGGGGAGAGCTGATGGAAGATATCTTTTTCTCTGACGTAGCTAATAACGAGACGAAAAACATCAGTTACGTCACTGTCTGCTTTCAACCATAGAGTACCATACTCATAGGGATACAACGCTGATCGGTTTAGCGGCAACTGATATTTACCTTCCTAAGTTAATGTGGCGAGTGAGTCAGTCAAGACGGGAAATATCGATTATTTGCGCTCTTCGAATCGGATTGTTACAACGCTGGTGAGTCCGTGCAGGAGTTTTATTGTTTACTGGATCGTGGATGTAATTTATTGTACATACCACTTTATGATAATACTCAAGAACACCGTCCACCATTGATTATGATCATGTCAACAGATTATAATGTGGCGGACGCCGGGGCCTACCCTCGAGACAATAGGCCGGCCGCTACAATGAACCTGCGTGAATTCGGAGACCCAATTGACTGACAGATATATTGTCGACGTTAGTTACGGTTGAATGCACGCGCCATAACCGTCGAAAGATCGAGACTTCAATCCTATTGGCTGAGAGCCTAGTCACGTGATCTTACTCTCCTAAAGCTCTGAGAAACTTCCACGGTGATATATAAACCCGCGCTTAGCAGCCCCAGCAGTACAGTTCAGTCCAGAGCAAGTCTGTGTAATAGGGCCGCGGACCCTCACATCCCTAGTGCGAGAACAGTGTCAGTGTAAATTCTCGGTGTCAGTGATCTTCATTGTGCCCGCTGCGAACGTTGGCTGTGAGTGATCTTCGAGGGATCGTCACCCATCATTGATTCCGACTGAAGAGTGCTACGGATACGTGAGTGAACGGGCTTCGCGCCGGAGTGCAAAACTGACTGTGAAGTGCAAATAGTGTAATAAGAAACTGTACAAAGTGTAACCAACAAGTGTCTAGACTGTAAATAAATAGTGAGTTAACAAAGACTGACGCCTTATTATTATTTTGTAACCCATGAAAAACATTACATTTGGTGTCAGAAGTGGGATAAGGCGATTCAGTTAGTGAAACTTTGCTTATTTACATAAAACAAAATGGCTACAACTACGAGGGTCATCCAGAAAGTAAAGAACGTTTTGGCATGGTCAAATAAAAAATAAAGATATCAAGACAAAACTTTATTTACAAATACATAGAACCTTCCTCTACTTTTCTACGCAGCCGCCATGGATTTCAAGACACTGGTTTTAACGTGGGACCAGTTTTTCCATACCCATGTTCTACTCATTTGCCGCCAAAAACATAAGCCAGGATTTCTTAGCTTCTTTGAGTTCCTTATCTTTAGCAAACTGTTTTTACCAAAACCCTTAAGTTTCGAATAAGTGATAATCACTCGGCATTAAGTCAGGGCTGTAGTCGTTTCTTTTCTTGGCATAAATTCGACATGGATCAAGCCCTTTTGATTCCAAAAACAGTTGCCATGACTTTTCGAGTGTTTAAATTTCACACTTTACATTTAGCGAGGTTTTCAATTGTTCTACATTATACACATGCGTAATCACACAGCAACGAATATACACTCAAACTGAAGAGGAAGAATGTAGCTAGCAGCTGCACTGGACAACCGAACAGCCTCCTGACAGCGTTAAAATTGCGGATGACGAAATTGCGTGCGGAAAACATTTCGCGGACACTCATTGCCGGTGTCCTGACACAAGAAAATACAAAGTAAACCTTCCTTTCAAACTTGACCCAAAAAGCCTGGGAGATTCGTCTCTTATTGCAAAAAGACGTTTTTTCTCACTTGAAAACAAACTAAACTCCAACCCTGAGTTCAAGTAACTTTACTCAGACTTCATGGACGACTATGAACAGACCGAGCACATGAGTTTAGTCACTGAGGGCTTTGATAAAGAAAACAATTATTTTCTTTCACACCATGGTGTGATAAAGGAGTCAAGCTCTACCACAAAGCTTAGATAGGAAGAAAACACAATTTGTGCTATGCACTATAAGTAGAAGTCGAGCAGCAAACGCCACTGGCATCGTGATAAAAGTGATAGTGTCATTACCCAGTTAGTATGACGAAAACATATAATCGTGTCAATAATTTGTGAAAAGAAATGTGCCATCGAATTGTTAGTTGCAAATTATAAATGTATTTAAAACCGGCCAAAACAACCGTTCCAACTCATCATAGCTTGAACAATGTACATTTTAAACATTCAAATGTAGCTTTTTCTCAGTTCTATAATGATTTTGAAAATATACAACTTCAAACCCGGTCAATTTAAATGGTGAGCTTTCTTCGCCTACCAAACCTAACTAGAGAGGCCAGTATTTGAGTGTCTACCTGTGTTGTGTGATTAACTAAAGCAAAGAGGTATAATAAAAACCATTCAATGAAACAACTTTTAAAAATGTAAAAATAAATCTTTATTCTAATTGTATTGATTACATTTCACCTGAATAGCAACTACATAGCAATGCTTTGATCGGGGTTTGTAGTTAACGATGGAAGAAATTCTGAGTTTGAATATAATTTGCGGACGTGTTCCATTGTTAGGGAGCAAGACGGAGCGTCGTGTTCGTCTTGTTCACTAACGATGGGAGAACTTCTGAGTTTGAATATTATTGCGGACGTGTTCCATTGTTAGGGAGCAAGACGGAGCGTCGTGTTCGTCTTGTTCACTAACGATGGAAGAACTGAGTCTGAATATACTCAAGTTAATTGCGGACGTGTTCATTGTTAGGACTTGCATGGCCGAAGCCCCGCGTTCCCACCATCCACCCCTGCCGTCAAGCCGTAGGCTTATTCTGCAGGCTAAACTTAACACCCGATCCTAACTCTTCAAGTCTTCTCACGCTCCGGCCCTTTTTTCTCTCGGACACATTCTGTGTCCATTACCCTAAAACCAAGTCCTCCTCTAACGCCCCTGCGTTAGGGATCACAGGAGTAATTTTTTCTTCTCCGATTGAATTGTCAATCTGTCATTCAATCGTTTCAGGTCACAGTCTGAATGTTTCCCTTTCCCTACCTAACCTCCTAGTGACTGTCCTGAGAATCTCAAAAGTCTCCTTATCGATGACGAAATTTTCCTTCCTCCATTCCAAGTTCTTCCTTTCCAACGATTCCTTCAGTTCTCTTTCCTCTTCGAACTGTGGGCAGTCCATCAGCACGTGGCTTGCTGTTTCTAATTCACCGCATCCGCATCTGTCTTCCTCTACTAGGTTGAATCTTCTCTTGTTTGCCTTGAAATTCCTGTGTCCTGTCAGAAACTGCGTCATGTAGAATTCTGTTTCCCAAAGTCCTGCTCAAGCCTCCTCCTGATGTGCCTACATGGAACGTTTTCTTCCTTTTTCACTCTCTTCCCACCTCTGCTGCCACTCTTCTAAAGTTTCCTCTCTTCTAGCTTTCTTGCTCTCGCTGGCGTTTCTTCCGTTTTCCTTGTCATCCCAAATCTTGATCCTTTCTTCAATAAGCAGGTCAATGAATGGCTCCTGTTATCACCCTGATCGCCTCGTGTGAAACGGTGTTGTATGCTCTTGCGACTTTTAGCAGCACCTTTCTCTGAACACTCATTAGTTTTCTCTTAGATCCTATCCTCCTTGCATCTTTCCCCCAGAATTCGCATCCGTACAACATCGCCGGTTCAACACATCCCTTGTACAAAGTCATTAAATGCTTCCCAGTCATGCCTCCGTTGGCCTTTGCTTGCGCCACTAACCTCCTATAAATTCCTTTGATCTTTTCTGCCACCTCTTCTACATGTTTCTCAAAGTTCATCTTTCCTCCGACAATCACCCCTAAATATTTCATTTCCTTCTTGCACCCTATGTGCTCCCCTTCGACAAACAGTCTCGGTCCTCTCACTAATCGTCCCTTCAGCAGTGTTGTAACGGTCTTCGGCTTTGAAAATGTCAGCTTCCTCTGTTTTCCCCAGTCTATGACTTGTTCTACGGCTCTACTTCCTCTGTCGATCAGCTGCTGAGTGGCTCGGCCCCTGACCAACAGCAGGGCATCATCTGCGTAAGCAGTGATTGTTACGCCTTCCTCAAAGTCCATCCTCAACAAGCTGTCAAACATGATGTTCCACAATATCGGTCCTACCACAGATCCCGGGCATCCTCTCGTCACTCTCTTCCCTGCTTCCCCGTTCCCTAGCCTCAAAACCACATCTCTTCCTGGAAATAATCCTTGATCAAGCTATACAAATTCTTGGGCAGTTCCAATTCCTGAGTACCCTCATTATTTCCGGCCACCAAGCTGAGTCGAATGCTCCGAGATATCCAAAGACACTGCCAGAACGTACTTTTCTGCAGCTGTATCAATATTCTCCTTAACTTTCATCAGCGTCCACGGTTCCCCTTCCTTCCATAAATCCATACTGCCTATCACTCAGCAAATTCTCTTCAGTCAGCCATTTCCTCATTCTACCTACCACCAGCTTTCTCCTACTTTTCCTAAAACTGAGAGCAGTGTCACTGGTCTGTATGACTTCACTTCACTTGGTTCCTTGTCCTTGCTCTTCAGAAATATCTTAACTTCCTTTCTTCCATACGGCCGGAAATGTTCCTTCCCTTAACATTTTGTTGTACAGAGTGAGCAGGTGCTCTCTAATTCTTCCATACATCCTCTTCACGATCTCATTCTTGACTCCGTCGTGTCCTGGTGCTTTCCTGTTCTTCAGTTCCTTAACTGCAGCGTGCTCTCCTTCCGTGAACTCTGGTTCGTCCAGGCCTTCAGGTTCTTCCATAAGGTTACGAATGGCCTTTGGTCCACTGTATCCTCTTCCGCGCGGTCGTCGGAAGGAGTCCTTCCAATATTCTTCTCAGAGACTCTTCTACTGTCGTAGTATAACTTCCGTCCTCATTCCGCATGCTGACCAGCGTTGTTTCTCCATGATAATTTTATAGGTTTCTCCCACGGGTTTTGACCATCTTCGTCCAGCAGCTTCTGCCATGAGCCCGACCTCCTATTGCATCCCTCTTGATTGAGTTCCACCTCCTTCGGTGTTTCTGTTCCTTGTTTCCTATCCGCTCTGACCACCAAGGTACCTTCTTCTGTCCTCTCTTTTCTTTTGGTACAGTCCTCCATCACTCTTCCTATGAGTTCCTGAAGTTCTTCGCGCATTCCTCGACTCCTTATCTTCCCATCCAATCCGCCCTCCTACCTCCTGTACCAATACCCTATCATTCCTGCCATCTACTTCCCTGAGATTCCAAGACCCTTCCTTCATTTCGTTCCTACTGGTTCTAGCTCGAGCCGCATTTCTCACCTCGAATTTTATGAGTCTGTGGTCACTCATCGTCTCCTCTACTACTTCCCAGTTCCTAAGTCCCTCATCATCTCTCGTGGCTAAAGTTACGTCGATATTCGACATTCCTCCTGCGTGTTCTGGAAGGTGGTCCACCTACTCGACTGGTTCCCTATTTCTAGTTCACATGCCTCTGCCATCTCTTCGACCTTCTCTCCTCTTCTGTCAGTCCTATTGCTCCACCAAAGTCTGATCTCGCATTTAAGTCTCCTCCGATAACAACTCCTTTCCTCCTATTGGTTCTGACAATTTCGGCAATTCTTCTTAGATGGGCATCTATCCCTTCCGATGGGCGGCAGTAAAGACTGACGACTTTAGTGTTTTCCTCTTCTCCAGTCTCACAGTGACGCAAGCTCCGTCCGTTTCCTGGTCGATCATCAGGGCGTCAATAGATTCCTCCAAAATTGCTACTGCACTTCCTACCACTATTCCGTTTCTTTTGTCAAAGTACCACCTTCCTTCACATCCTCTAATCTGCCCGTCACTGACATAAGGCTCTTGTACCAGTAAGACTTCTAAGCCTTCCTTCCTGCTCACTCTGACCATTTCCTCCATTGCTATTTTGCCTCGTCCTACATTAATCTGACCTATCTTACAGTCCATAATCGATCTGTTCATTTTGCCTTTTCACGGCCTTCTCATACTGGGCACTTCCTCCAGCTGGATGGTGTTTCACGTCCTTTTTCCCATCTCTAGTGCAGTTTACGCACTTTACATCTTCCTGCTTGTTCTTGCAGTCTTTAAATTCATGCTCCCCAGCACACCAGGAGCAACTTGCTCCTTGTTTTGCAGAATTTAGCAACGTGTCCATCTCTGGCACTTGTAGCACCTCGCTACATCCACGTAGTCCTTTATTCTGCAGGACTCCCACTCGATGAAAACCTTTTCCTTCCTTCTTAGCCAGTTCCGTACTCTTACTGAACACTCGGCGACCAGGTGATTTCTCCTGCTGTCTCCTTTCCCTGCGCTTTCTCAGCGTATTTGTGTCTTATCTTGAATTCCTCTGTAAACTCTTCTTCTTGAATGTCACTGCCCTGTTTCTTGCAAAATCTCCTCTTTATCTCTTGGTCCTTCAATTTAGCGTTAACGTCGTAGACCATCACGACGGGTTCTTCCTTGTCGGCAATCCTACACTCATACCCGCTTTTTCAGGTCCTCATTCTCCATCAGCTTTTCAGGCCCTCCTCAGATTCCGATTCAATAATGACGCCGTTCTTGATCATGTTGAGCCGCTTCACCTTCAGGCCTATATCCGACGGTTTTACCAATTCTTTCAGTTTTCTTGACCTCTTCACTTTCCTTTTGTCATGCCTGATAACCACGAGTTTGGGGTGGAGAACAGGGCCTTCAGCCCCGTGACTTTCGGAATCTCATTCCTGGCAGCAGCGTCAGCATAGCTGCATCGATCTCGGCTGAACCGACTCCATCTTGTCCTTCAGCTCCTCCCTTACGACCTCTCTAAGGCTCTCAATCATTATCTTCCTCTCGCTCTTCAACTCGAGTCTCAAGGATTACCCTCTTTCCTTGCCTTCACAATCTGCTCCTGAACTTCGTCCATTATCCTCTCCAGTCCTTCAGCATAGTTCTTCCTGACCATTTTACTACTCCTGGTATCCTCGACCAGTTTCAATTTCTTAGAATAAGGCCCAAATTCGTCAGATCCTTCCCTAAACATACCGTAGAGTCCTCCTTATCTCATCTTCTTCATCAGTCCTTGACTTTTTCCCAGCCTTTTTCCTTTTCCGAAGGGCTCCTTATCCTCTTCTTACGGGTCTCCGTCTCCGATTCAGAGTCCACCTTGTTGTGGTAGCACGGTCCTGCTGTTCTCTTTTTTCCATGAATTTCTCTCCGCCTCATTCTAGTCTCTTCTTCCAGTCTTTTTTCCTCCTCCTCCTCCATCTTAATTTATCTTTGATGCCATCTCAGTTGAATAATCTCAATTTAATAATTCAGTTTTCTGCGCTTTGACACTCAAGCTGTATAACAAATTTTCATAATTCCTTTGGTTTTTTGGTCCCTCGGTCAATTGGGAGCTTTGCCAATCGCCCGATGCCTTCCACTGCCCTAGGCCCACATCCTATTGGTTGCTGACCAAACCTCTTCAGGCACCCCTCAAGCCCACCTAGCACAGTCGCAGGCCGGGGAATATGCCTATAGTTCTTCAAACAGCTTCCGACAATTTTGAAGCACTGCTTTCAGCGTGGCGGGGGCTGCTTACTAACAGTGGCCACCTGCAGAGAGCAATTTGATCTCCACAGCTGCCCACCAGGATTGGTTTGGAGTTCACCAGTACAGTTGACCCCACTAAGCGTCCCCCCGCACCCCGACCAGAGTACGTGAGGAGGGCTCATCCCTGAGAGGGGGAGAGCTCGAATCGGGACCATTTGCCTTGGAGACCAAGACGTTCCCGGTTTCCGATCCGCCTCCGTGTTTTTCAAGGTCAACCACACCGGCTGCCTCTTTTTGACAAGCCGCCCCTGGTTTGCCTAATCATTCACACCAACACTCGCATACGAAGAACATTCTCACTGAAACCCGTGTTAGTGGCAGGCAGGCTCTTCCTAACAGGGACCCTAGAAAAAAGGAAAAGTTAGTAGGAAGGGGATAGGATTGGGTAGCCAGAAGGAAAGAGAGAGGAACCTGGCTGGAGGTTGCGGACACAGAGGACAGACCCTCTGTGGAACTCGGGGCCCCGGGACGTCCAACTCCCCTTGTAGGCTGACTAATTACAGGCTACCCCTGGGGCCATTGTTAGGGGAGCAAGACGGAGCGTCGTGTTCGTCTTGTTCACTAACGATGGAAGAACTTCTGAGTCTGGAATATAATTGCTAATTAGGACGTGTTCATTGTTAGAGCAAGACTACGTCGTGTCGTCTTGTTCACTCAACGATGGAAGAACTTCTGAGTTGGAATATAATTGGGCATTGTGCACGTGTTCCATTGTTAGGAGCAAGACAAGCGTCGTGTTCGTCTTGTTCACTCAACGATGGAGAACTTCTGAGTTTGAATATTATTACGGACGTGTTCCATTGTTAGGGAGCTAGACGGAGCGTCGTGTTCGTCTTGTTCACTAACGATGGAAGAACTTCTGAGTCTGAATATAATTGGGTTAATTGCGGACGTGTTCCATTGTTAGGGAGCAAGACGGTGCATCGTGTTCGTCTTGTTCACTAACGAGAATTCATTAATTTCTTTACCATTAGTCAAGTGGTGTTGTTTCACTTTCAAAGATGGCGGATACATGAAAGCTGGTCTGTCGTCACCTTGAAGAAAATTGGTCTTTATCTGTTTGTAAAACAAGGCATGGCATTGTACCCACTTTGTAATGTTGTTGAATTGCAACAATATCTTGTTCCGATACAAGTATCACATTTCCTTTAAGAACTTCCTTCCCTTCCAATTGTGTTTCATAGATCTGAATAAGGCAGATTGTCCCATTCACAGTCACATAATATGGTAGTGTCTCGGAGGAATGTTCTTTACACATACTGACTCAGGGGTTATAGTGGGTTCTAACGTAGAGTGTCTCCGAACTCCGAAGGTTAGAACTTAGTGTAATGCACTGTGGTGTGATGTGCCGGTGCCGGTGGTTGTTACTTGTTAGATAGTAACTGACTGAAGCTTTGCTTTGAAGAATGGAGATTTTGCTTCTACTAACATCACGGTGCTCTGCGCGACAGCAAACCTACACACACGTGCGGAGATTAGATTTCTTGAGTTGTAAAAACAAACTGTACTTCATAGAAGTGACCAATGGAAAATTGTAACTAAGATGATTTACAATTACTTAAATATAATAATTTAAAATCATAATATAAAGTGCAAGAAAAGCTGTGCATCAACATAACACGTTTCGTCAAAACTAATCTAGATTTTTCCACAAATTATTATGGTTTGACTTGCTTCAAAAAAGTGCATTTGAAAATAATCATAGTAAGTGGTGTTGTGATTACCAAAGTAAACTCAAATATATTCAATTAGATTTACTCTGAAAAGTTCCAAATAATTTCATAGCTATATACAGTTTAAAAGTTTATATTTTAATTAAAATTAAATTTTGTTTACACTTTATTTACTTGCAGCATATACTGTGTATATCAATAATATTAGACAATTACGTGATATAACGGCGGTATACAACTATCATTCAACTGAAATTCATAGTACAGTAGTGACATTTTGAAGTAAATGCATGATTCACGTTGAACTTGTGGGTCATAGCCAACGATGGAAAACTGTAGTCTCTACTAATAGAAAGCAATTGATTAAACCCTACCTGAACAAATGCAGGTACAAGCCCTGAGGTGGCATTCTCGGAGGCATGTAGATTCCAAAACATTTTGCAATAGTTTTCAATGTTGTAAAGTTCGTATAATCCTGTTCCTGGTAGTAAATGGCAAGTACATTTCTGAAAACAAACATTGTGCCATTGTTAAACCCTTAAAATTTCTTATTGTATGTTGAAAGAAAGATTGTATGAGATGAAAGATTGGTGAGACCACTGAACTCGAAGCAGAGGGGAGAGAGAGAAAGAGAGATTTAAGATGCGAAAATTTGCAGGATAGCAGTGTTGATCCTGCAGACAATACTGCATACCAGCCTCTGACAAATGAAACGTCGTACCTCTTGTATCAAAGTCACTATTCGGTGAATGTACTGATACTCACCATGACAATCTTGCAATATGTGCAGAATAGGTGTTGGCTCTTTGCACACAACTGTCTCACAGATGAAACGTCGTATTCTCTTGTATCAAAGTCACTATTCGGTGAATGTACTGATACTCACCATGACAATTCTTGCATGCAGAATAGAAGTGTTGGCTCTTTGCAGACACAACTGCCGGGTCAGCTCGACAGATGAAACGTCGTACTCTCTTGTATCAAAGTCACTATTCGGTGAATGTACTGATACTCACCATGACAATTCTTGCAATATGTGCAGAATAGAAGTGTTGGCTCTTTGCAGACACAACTGCCGGTCAGCCTCTGACAGATGAAACGTCGTACTCTCTTGTATCAAAGTCACTATTCGGTGAATGTACTGATACTCACCATGACAATTCTTGCAATATGTGCAGAATAGAAGTGTTGGCTCTTTGCAGACACAACTGCCGGTCAGCCTCTGACAGATGAAACGTCGTACTCTCTTGTATCAAAGTCACTATTCGGTGAATGTACTGATTTTCACCCTGACAATTTGCATGTGTGCAGAATAGCAGTGTTAGTTCCTTTGCAGACACAACTGCAGGTCAGCCTCTGACAGATGAAACGTCGTATACTCTCTTGCATCAAACCTCTTATTGTTGAATGTACTGATACTCACCCTGACAATTCTTGCAGCATGTGCAGGATAGCAGTGTTGATCTTTGCAGACACAACTGCAGGTCAGCCTCTGACAAATGAAACGTCGTATATCTTGTATCAAACTCACTAATTGTTGAATGTATATATACTGATATTCACCTGACAATTCTTGCAGCATGTGCAGTTAGCAGTGTTAGTTCCTTGCAGACACAACTGCAGGTCAGCCCTGACAGATGAAACGCTGTCACACATATCTTCTATCAAACTCTCTAGTTGTTGAATGTACTGATACTCACCCTGACAATTCTTGCAGCATGTGCAGTATAGCAGTGTTAGTTCCTTGCAGACACAACTGCAGGTCAGCCCCTGACAGATGAAACGCTGTCACACATATCTTCTATCAAACTCTCTAGTTGTTGAATGTACTGATACTCACCCTGACAATTCTTGCAGCATGTGCAGTATAGCAGTGTTAGTTCCTTGCAGACACAACTGCAGGTCAGCCTCTGACAGATGAAACGCTGTCACACATATCTTCTATCAAACTCTCTAGTTGTTGAATGTACTGATATCACCCTGACAATTCTGCAGCATGTGCAGTATAGCAGTGTTAGTTCCTTGCAGACACAACTGCAGGTCAGCTCTGACAAATGAAACGCTTGTCCCATATATGAAAATGTTCAACCGTAAGGACAATTGTATATCAGCCCCTGACAGATGAAACGCTGTCACACATATCTTCTATCAAACTCTCTAGTTGTTGAATGTACTGATACTCACCCTGACAATTCTTGCAGCATGTGCAGTATAGTAGTGTTAGTTCTTTGCAGACACAACTGCATCAGCCTCTGACAGATGAAACGCTGTCACACATATCTCTATCAAAACTCTGTTGAATGTACTGATACTCACCCTGACAATTCTTGCAGCATGTGCAGTATAGCAGTGTTAGTTCCTTGCAGACACAACTGCAGGTCAGCCTCTGACAAATGAAACGTCGTACTCTCTTGAATCAAACTCACTAGTTGTTGAAAGTATTGGTACTTGGTCAGATCTTGAGGTCTTTCAATCCAAGCCAAGACGTCCCTGAAAACCATTTCAGTGTAATATCATTGGGAGTTACCTGTACTAGCTCGAACTGTCTCTGTCTTATTTTAGTACTAGCTGAGAGTACCCGTGCTTCGCCTCGGGGCTTTATTAACATAGCTGTGTGTATATTTTAAGAAAATTGCAAATTTAAAATTCGCAAAAAAGTTCCCTATATATCCTTAGAGAACCATTTGGTTTGCCTGTTAGTGCACCATCTTCCTCGTTATAAGTGTTGCCATTTATTTTGTGGTTGTTGTATGGGTATGAAATATAGCTAAAGATACACTGCGTGATGGGCTTAACCCTTAAACATAGTTTGACTGCCATATTTTTAGCCAATTTTGACTTGTACGTGGTCCGAACACCTGAAAACGTGTTCAGTGCCGGTGCCCACTTTGAACCCTCGTTATTATTTTTGATGATGTATGGGTATAAAATACAGCTAAAGACACTCTGCGTAAACCTTTAAAGGAAGTTTCACCGCCATAGAGTCGTCCGATTTTGTTATAGGCGCCCATTATGCCCCAAAACGTTAACAGACAGACAGACAATTTTGACCAGTTTTGGTCTATCCAAAGTATATAAACACCAGATAACCAAAACCGATGTATTCTTTGCAATGTACAGACAAAAGTCCTATTGTATTTTATATAGATAAGAGTTAGCTATCTTGTGAGAGTCATAGTTACCTCCACCGTTCCACCCGTTTTTTTTAGGATGTTATATGGCACAAATGTAGCTAAAGACACATTGAGTGATTAGCTAACCCTCAAACAAAAGTTTCATTGCTACAGTTTCAGCCGATTGTTTGTGGGTGTTGTATGGATATGAATTATAGCTAAAAACACACTGCGTGATAGGTTTAACCCTGAATGAGTTTCACCGCCATAGCTTCAGCGGATCTCGAGTTATATGGTCTAAAATGCCTTAAAACGTGCAAAGTGCCCACTTTGGTCCCCGCCATTATTTTGTGGATGTTGTATGGGTATCAAATATAGCTAAAGACACACTGCGCATTGCGTGCGTAACCTTAAACGAGGTTTCACCGCCATAGCTTCATCGATTCTGAGTTATAAGCGTCCAAGATGCCTCAAAACGTTTACAGACAGACAGACAGACCGACAGACACACAGGCATATTTTTGACACCAGCTTCGGTCTATGCAAAGTATATGAACACCAAATAACCAAAAACTGATGGATTCTTTGCAAAAGTCTTATTGTATTTATATAGATAGACCCTTTATAGTTTTCAGTATTCGACAACGTTGTTCTTGGAAGGGCAGTTTATATTTTAGGCACATTTAAGCACTTATTTGGGTTTTAATCCCTGTATAACCTTTTTAACAAATTGCATTCAATACTGGTTTGTTTAACTCAAAACCTCAGGAAAAATGCGTATACATTTAGATGCTTCTACCCACTACCTGCTTTAGGAAAATGCGTTGGTTACTTGTTGGAAGTAGAATTCTGGGATCCGAATCTGTAAGACAAAACTGCCGCTACTTTCAGCAAAACCACTATAGACGGAATTTTTATTTTTTATTTAGTGTTACCAAATTTTTTTAGATCCTTCAATAGTGCTAACAGCTTTCCAAATACTCGGGAGAACAACAAATTTTAAGACTTAGTTTGGCTTCGCTTTGACCAGTGGTGCTTGCGATTGGTAGAAACTTCATAGGTAAGGTAAGCAACGTTTGGATCGGCAACCGTGAGAATAGAACACTCTCTGAGAAAGTAAACACTGCATGCACACTCAGACTATCAGAGTTTAAACTATTATTTCGGACATTTTCCATCGTTAGTGAGCAAGATGATCAACTTTAGCGGACCCGTGGCGGGTTGGAATCGTGCGCGACTCTGGAGCTGATCACTCTGCTGGCGTGGGTTCGATACCCGCAGTCACGACTTACATTTGTAATGTGACTTTACGGTAACGCTAGATAAAGGTCGAGGTTGAGTGGTAGAGAGGACTTTGAGGTCCTAATCTCCTTCTTTAAACAAGACAAACTTTGCCTTTTTTTAAACTCTGAAATTCTCCCATCGTCATCAACAAACTTGTTATATTAAAGTAAGAGATTTCTGACGACTACTAAATTAATTACCTCCGAATGCATACAGTTTGATTCTTGTAAGTATCCAATGAGACCACTCTTAAACCGATTCTGATTTGCATAACCAATGTTTCAAGTTATTCTATGGCATTTATGATTTATGTTGAGGAAGCTCTCAAAGTATGTCCAACTCAGGTACTTATGACGGTATATTATGGAGTAATTATGGGGTATTATCGAATGTGGGTATCTAACAACGCCTTTTCTACGTTTGGAATATTACTCTCTAGGGAGGTTGCTTAAACGTAAACTTTTCAAAAAGCTTCATTCTTCAAAAAAGAGCAAGCCAAAAAGTTACAAAACTGCAAGGAAGAGAATCAAGCTAACCAGTATTAAAAAAATTGAAAATGTTGACAGTAATTTTCCACTGCATTTTAGAAACGTACCATTCTTTTTAAAATCAAGACGCGAAACTGGAGGTAGTGACCTAAGCTCTTCCAGCACTTAGGCAGGGAAAACTATTGAATGTGAGAGGCTGGAAGAGTACAAGAAGTCCGCCGGACGCCGCAGTACCCAGGACACGTCCGGAAACACGACGCTGCCATTCACATCCCAACCCTCCACTGACCTGTCAACAATCAACATTCACATTCACATCCCAACCCTCCACTGACCTGTCAACAATCAACATTCACATTCACATCCCAACCCTCCACTGACCTGTCAACAATCAACATTCACATTCACATCCCAACCCTCCACTGACCTGTCAACAATCAACATTCACATTCACATCCCAACCCTCCACTGACCTGTCAACAATCAACATTCACATTCACATCCCAACCCTCCACTGACCTGTCAACAATCAACATTCATTCACATCCCAACCTCCACTGACCTGTCAACAATCAACATTCACATTCACATCCACCTCCACTGACCTGTCGGCAATCAACATTCACATTCCATCCCCAGCCATCCGCTGTTGTCGGCAATCATTCGAACTTCACATCCCAACCCTCCACTGACCTGTCAGACAATCAGCATCCGTTCACGTCAGCCCTCCACTGTTATAAATCAGTAATCAGCTTGTTCATTCGCAGTTTTCCAGCCCTCCCACTGACCTGTCGGCAATCAGCATTCACATTCCATGACCTCCACTGACCTGTCAACAATCAGCATTCACGTTCACATCCCAACCTCACTGACCTGTCGGCAATCAACATTCACGTTCTCCCAGCCTCCACTGACCTGTCGGCAATCAGCATTCACATTCACATCCCAACCCTCCACTGACCTGTCAACAATCAGCATTCACGTTCATCCACTCAACTTCAGTGACGTCAACATTCACGTTCACATCCACCTCCGCGACCTGTCAACAATCGGCATTCACGTTCACATCCCAGCCCTCCACTGACCTGTCGGCAATCAGCATTCATTCACATCCCAGCCCTCCACTGACCTGTCAGCAATCAGCATTCACATTCACACCCAAGCCCTCCACTGACCTGTCAACAATCAACATTCACATTCACATCCCAACCCTCCACTGACCTGTCAACAATCAACATTCACATTCACATCCCAACCCTCCACTGACCTGTCAAATCAACATTCATTCATCCCAACCCTCCACTGACCTGTCAACAATCAACATTCACATTCACATCCCAACCCTCCACTGACCTGTCAACAATCAACATTCACATTCACATCCCAACCCTCCACTGACCTGTCAACAATCAACATTCACAGTGCATTCCCATTCGCATTCACTTCAATACCGTGTACTGTAAACAAAATGTGCACTTTAGTCTGTACTTATTACTAATTGATTTAACGGTGACCTTTTAACAATTGACTGTCTGAAACATATATGACCTTAAAACTTGTTGGACAACTGTATCTTAAACTAAATAGCTTTAAATTTCGAGAAGGCAATACTTTCTAAATTAGAAAAAAACCCCTGAGGAAATGTAAAATCGTGTAATAGATTAATGATAAAGACATGTAACAATGAACGAAATCCTCGAAATAGCAACCATGCCTCCTCTTGGAATGGATACAGCACCATAATCTACTAAAAAAATAAATAAAAGTGAAATAGTAACCCCTAATTATAAATTCTTTAAAACAGCAAGACAAAATAATCGCTATAAACCGTCATTGATAGTGTCCAGTACTTACGGTCTGCTGCAACATGATGAGAAGCTGCGGTCGAGGTGTTGGTCGAACACTCTGATAGGCAGCAGGAAAGCCAATCCAGGGAAGTGTTCAGATCTGTAAGCTTGGTGAGGGTTGTTTGATACGTTCTTGTACCCTGATAACACACACACACACACTAAGTTTACACACTTCACACTTGGTGAATATTTCCTCTAACATAACAGTGGCACGTAACATGTTCACAAATGCGGACGTCACTGTACCATAGTCGCGTAACAAGTTACGGCATTTGTGGCAGGTCCGACACCAAAAGTAAGGTTTACGGCGCACCAAACACGTTTGCGATGATGATACGCATCGTGTAGACGAAGTTTGGTTTTAACCTATAGCATCTTTCTGAATTTACTCAACTCTGCTCCTCCAACATTGCTTTATTATCTGATTTTTTAGGAGTTGCCCAACAAATGAAATGAAAATGATGACTTTTGTTAATTTTGCCTGTTTAAGTTATAACATTTATACAAGCTCTTGGAAATAGTGCAAATGTTAAGTTTTAAATTTTATTTTGACAACTTTGAAAAAGTGTTAGGTAGAGTGGCGAATCCCTCCTTCGCTCGCAAATTCGATTAAATATGGACAAGACTTATTTGAATTACATGCATTATTAAATAAAAGGATGGGTGTTGGTGAAAAATCTCGATCTTGGTTGAGGCATATGTTATAGCTGACTTCATGACCGTACCATTCAGCAAACAAAGTAAAGCGCGGTTGAAAATTGGGACAAGGCGATTGAAAAAGAGATAAGGCGTTAACCTATCCCAGTGAAATGTTTGCTATACTTTAATGAAGTTGTTCCGTATTTCAATTTCACAACCAGAAACCCAAAAAATAACTTAAATGCAGTTAAATCTCAACTTTCCATTAGTCTACTTTCAGTTCTACCGTTAGGGTTCCAAGCGGAGACAGCCAGGATGGAGTCGTCCTTGTCGAAAAGGAAGACCAGTTGAGCCATGTAGAAGAGAAAGTCAGGGGACACGATGAGGCCTTCCTCCAGCACAATCACATACTTCTTGTTAGGGAACCGCTTCCTCACCAGCCTCAGGCCGAACAGTATGTGCTCTGCAAGATAAAAATATGTCTGTTTGGAAAACAATCCTCGTGACACAAATTTTCTCTAATTTCTACGCCTTACGATTTCAAAATTAAGGTAAACGGTCATAGCATCTGAGACACTGTATGTTGAAACCATGTCTAATTTGATGGCAGGATGGTCAAGGTCCCTGCTTTCAGTGCAGAATTTCTGGGGATCGATTTTCCGTACGGGCTCATGAGATCGAGCCGGGTGTCCTAAATTATCCTCTGGTGCAAGTACGTTGAAAGTTGAGAGCCTCTGGTGTAAACACAGAAAAACACCAGACTGGAATGTACAAAGTGCGTAGAGTTTATGAATGGAACTTTTACCAGACCACATAACTAATGTACCAGTTCTCATCCTTTGAAAGGGTTAGTGAATTAAATCAATTACGTGAATATCTATGCGGGTTGCATGATAGATCAGAGCCTGACAAAGGATGGACCATTCCGTGGATTCTGCAAGATCACTCCTTCACTCTTCTTCTAGTTGTGCAATGCAAAATCACTCCTTCACTCTTCTTCTAGTTGTGTAGTGCAAGATCACCTCCTTCACTCTTCTTCTAGTTGTGCAGTGCAAGTGGAATTGTAGGCAATTACTGATGTACCATTATTGTTGAATGAAGTGACAGGGACGGGCTGGAACGAGAAGATGCGCACCAAGTCAGCCATGTGAGGCTCAGATGCTGGATACAGCACAAGCACGCTAGGGCTGTGCACTCCGGGCTGGTGGATCAGGGTCTGTAGAGTGAGTAGAAGTGAGGAGAGGGCACGACCCACCACTAGCAGCGGCGTGGAGTACACTGGGTTCCCGATCAGGCTGCGGTTCGTCAGCAAAGCTGGGTAGATGGCCTCGTGCTGCGCTGCCGCTGTAAACACACGAGAAAGCGTTGGTCTCTATCTAGAGTGGCGAACAGGTAACATTGCAAAACATACTTTATTTAGCCTTGAACTGGTTCCACCCGCTTTTTATGTAGTTATTGCCCATGAGTTTGAAAAGTAGGGCTTGAATTGCGCTGCACTATAACTTTGAAATAAATTCTGAGTCAAGGGATCAGTAGGCCAAGGGTAATACTTGGGAGGCTTAACCTCAAAACTGTGGTACAAGGAAAATCAGCGTCTACTTTCTAAAAGAATTGGCGAAAACCGCATAGAAACATCTAAAAATAGAGTTATATTTCAAATAGTAGGGGAAGTTTCTTTTTAACATTTCTATATATCTTAGGATTTTCTTTATTGTACAAGTGTCTAATAAAATGAAAAAAAAAAAGACCCTTTTGTAATGAATAATTTCTAAATCAAACACACTGAAGATTTAATTGTACTGAGCACTTCCTTGAGTTGTTGTTCCACAAATAGCCTACCTCCACAGAACTCGTGGCATTTCATTTCACTGACGGTTTTGCAGAACTTCTCCCGCATCGGGTTCTTCCTCAGCAGTGGGTCGGGTGTGATGACGACAGGTGGGACTGAAAACACCAGAAAACATTCACTTTCAGTTTCAATTTCATTCTATGCTATCTAATTAATAATCATACTGTACAACGAATGTTTTAAAAATACAGTACGCCTTTATTTATTTTAACCGGATGATGGGCTAGACCCGAATCCGCGGTCGTGACAGTTAAACTTTACAGGGTACTCGATGTTTTTCTTTTTTACATATTATTAATCTAAGTACGCCTTTAATATTTAATGTTTGACAATGAATAAGAACATTAGAATTGAAAATATAGCAAAAAATAACTTAAATAACTACAATAACTTAGGTAGATCGCCAGAAAAGTATTCAGATCAAACGGAAAGAGGACAGGAAACTAAATATAAGTTTGGAGTTGTTTAAATTGATATCTGTTAAACTGAACGCTTGTATATATTCATTAAAGGCACAATTAGCAATACTTACCGGGGTAGACCATTTAAAAAGGACTTAGGCCAAAGATCGAAAGGCATTGACTGGACCATGTTCAAAGAAGAAAGATATTCTTGAACGGGCTTCAAAAGGATTGCGCGTCTTTTTTAGATCGAGGACTTTGCGAGGAATTGTTCGGGGAATGGAGGATACATTTTTACTTACTCTGCCTCGGAACACAGATACGTTCGTCGATGACTTCTCCCCAGCGATCATTTTTGGCAAAGGTTAGCTTTTCCAGTGACGTGAACCCATTGATCCCTTTCTGAGAAATCATGTACCACTGAGACCGAAACTGTAGATCCTGGATCTTGCCACTTCCTGAAATTGTACCAGTAGTTGTCACTGCAAGTAGGCCTAACAAATACTTCTGAGAATTTGAATTTCAATAAGGGTGACCTTGAAATTAAATAATGAAGCCCATTTCTTTTGTTACAAGTAAGTCTTTGCTTTAACTATTTTTCTTCTAAAAATAAACCATTAACATGATGGTAACAATCAGAATCAATTAGTATGCAGTATGTAGTACGACTCGACTATTTTGATGGATCTATTCGTAATTGTCAAATTTTGTTGTTTTTGCCTCTAAGGGAGATGATACCTTAGAATATAGTGGATATTTGACTTTTAGTGTGTCCAATATCCAAACTAAACCCTCTATAACAATAGTCCAGTAGTGTCTATATGTATGTTTCAACGATTACTCTATGTATCATTGTTAAAATAACAGTAAGGCATATGTCATGAATAAATGTGCATTTCAAGATAATTTGAACTATGGCCTTTGCTACTTTCTTCACTACTGGGACTGAGAACTTCTCTACATTCTCTAATGAAAATAGTGTTTGACAATTTTTAAATGGCCTTAGAACTCTCTGCGAAGCCTTGCTGAGGTTACTTTGGCTCGTTTAACCCTTTAAATACAACATTGCTTACTGTTACCGTATTTCGTCTCCATTATCTAAGTCAAAGAGAGGAAAGACGTCTAGTACTACCAGAAAGAAAGAATCAGCTTTGACCGAATGAAAACTGAGACGAAACAGTTACCGAGTCTGTAGAGTGACATCTTGGCCTTGTGGCTGAGTTCCTTGGAGGCCTCGTCGAACGTGAAGATGATGATGATGTCGTTGTCCAGCACCTGACTGGTAAGCCATTGTTCCAGAGAGCTGCTGTTCTGGCTGTACAGGTCGAAGTTGGTCACCGCCACTACCTGGAAGTGTGTGGAGTCCACGATAGCCGCGTTCAGTCCACGTCCCCCTCCGTTAATGTTGTTTCCAATAACGCTGCAATTGGATTTCATTAATGATGAAATTATCAATTGATGAAATGATTAATTTTGTACTTACCTACCTATAAGATTTGATTATAGACCACCAGCAATTTCGAAGAATGCTCTGTAAACACGTGTTTTATGTGGCTCTGTCTGTGTTGTCTGTGCGTCTATGCAGCCTGTGCCACAGACAGCACGACCTAAGTCCTAACCACTTCAGCGAGGCGATGACAGCATAGGCGGTTCTTTATAGTCCTAACCGTTGGAAAAGGTGGGTTTGAACCGAAGAGGATCTGCAACCCACGTACATTACTGACTAAGCCAGTCAGGCCGGTAACAACAAACATCACGTAAGTCTAGATATTGCATTTCAAACTATTTGCAACACAGGTACTACAGTGCACCATTGAACAGAGGCGCTGTAGCCTCAGGTTCAGAGGTGGTGCCAGGGTCTAACATGCCTGAATGGTTTATGACGCTTGGCTTACTATTTGCCTCGGATGCAGAGTTTCGGCTGGTCGTCCTTGTCCTGGCCGGTGTAGACGTGCACTGGAAACGAGTCCTCCGGACACAGCTCCTTGATGCCGCAGTTGGGCAGGATCTCCGAGACCTCGATGAACCCCTGCATTTGTCGCCCCTCACCTCCTTTATACAAACACACGTGTCACTAATGAATATGTACGTGTCCAACTGCCCATACCGGGTGTCCCCTTAACATCTCCCTATTTTCAATTTTGAAGTACTGAAACTGTAGTTGTAATAGTCCAAGGAACTTCTTACATATTTTGAATTTTCCAACCAGCTAGTAACAAAGTTGTTAAGGAGTGGGTTTGAAACTTTAGATATATACTATATAGTGTGATCCACCATTTAAAAAGGCAAAACTCCCAACGGTATATTTGAAACTTTTCCACACCCTTACATTTAAATAAATCGCTGCCCAAAGTGTATGAAATTCTCCTGACAAAATAACTGGCAACGCTTTCGCTTTTTAAAATACCATTTTAAAGTACCGAGGTACCAAATATTCAACGGGTTTTCATAAACTATTATCTTAAAAGTGAAAAGTTGGCAGCCATTTTTCTCTGCGGAAGTTTATAATTGTTTTAGCCATCATTTAGACAAGGAAGTCGGTACTAAGCTTGAAATATATCGTTGATAGTAGATATTTCGTCTTTTGATGTCATAAAAATTACGAATCAAACGAAGTTTACGTTGCAATCTTTTTTAATCCACACCGAACACTACCCGTTTAGATACGAACTGTTAAACTACAAAATATGTCAAAAGTGGGCATTTGTGCCAAATTATGTTTAGAAGTGTTCAATACTTTATCAGTAAGAAGGTAACGGAAGGGTTCACGGAAATACCAATATACCATTTGTTCAGCCCAGTAGATATATATATTCATATTTGAGATCTTTCAATACATCTCCAATCTTAATGGAAGTTCTATTGAGTCCACACGCATGTCAATCCAAAATTCGGGTTCCATGATCACAAGCATCACGAGTGAAATTTTTCAAGATAGTCCTTGACTCGGAACAAAGAACCTCGGTGCTGAGAAACTTGAAACTCTTGTGTAAACAGTGTTGATTGCTTGTGCAGTAATGTGGATTGTGCACATTCTAAGGCCCATACGAGTCTATGCTAAACAACTGGGAGACAGTCCTTGAACAGACTGACTTTCAGTGTAGACTTTTGTCTAACAAGGTTTACGGCACGAACGTTTGTTTGCCATTTTATGTCCTTTTGGAAACTTTAAATTCTAACTAAGCTCTTGTGAGTAAGAGTTTTCACCTACCATCACCGACAGAGACGTTGAAGACTGTATCGTTGTTGTTAGCATGAGGAGCAGAGTCCTGGAACCAGTAGGAGAACCAGTTCTGTCCAGAGGTGACCAGAAGAACCAACAGAGCAGCGCTGGTGATACCCACGCTCACCCTCACCTGACCTGTCTCACGACACAGGTTATAGTTACTTGGCGTCAAGTGGCCAAACACATATAATATACAGATCTACAGCTATAATAGACAGATAATATACAGCTCTATATATAGCATATAATTTTAAAGCCTTGATCGCCCAAATACTGAATCCGGGGACGTTGAGCGTGATGTGAACGCCTGCATTTCTTGCACGTCTATACCCGCATTGCTGCCGTGTACTCGTTTCTACGATAGCGCCGTTACTCAGTGAAGTGGTATTCTTCACATCACTACTGCCACTAGACCTGCTAACTTTTATCAAATACTTTAAGAAACACACAGGTGGGTACTATTTTTACTGATATTAATCAATAAACTTCTTACTTTTTTTCTATAAATTACACGATTCTGCTCGAACCATTCCACTAAACGCTTTTAAAAATAAATTGACGGTCTGGCTCCTTTTAAACCCTTTTTATTGCGTAACCGAGTTCTCAGAACAAAACATAGACATTACGTTTTAATACATTTTAATTGAAATTTAGTTAGAAACGGCAAAATCTGCATTAAAGAAGTTACTAATGAGGTTAAGAATGACTGTATAGAAACACTGTTTGCGTATATGTTATTATACAATTACAAAATATACAATGGAAGAATATACAGGGTGGTTATCACATCACTGTCCGTTGGTCCACGTTAAATTTTGCCATGTCTGAATGACATGTAAGAAGTTGGTACAGAAACTTCAAAATTGGTTCACAGTTGGACTTTGATAGTCAATAGTCAAATTCTTTATTGAATAGAATACAATATACATATGTACATCTCAATCGTCATATAGTTCAATATCACTGAAAATCTCAATACTTAAAATAGCAGATAGACATACAAACAAAATAAAATTTACACAATCTTCTACAATTAAACAAGTTATTATAATTATTAATGATCTAATTTGACCAAGGTATCTCAGCCAGAGAGGAATTCGCGGACATCGTAAAATTCTTTTTGTATAAGATACTTCTTAAGTTGAGTTAGAAAACTGGAGTCTCTACAAAATCTGATCTCTTTAGGCAACCTATTAAAAAACATTGCTCCAGCGCACATGGGGTCCTTCTGAGTCAACGCCAAGCGATGATTTGGTGTACGGAGATCTGAACCGTGACGTGTTGGGAATCTGTGACCAGAGCCGACAGTTTTTAAATCTGATTGACTGCTGATAGTAACGGCTACGACTCTGTATATGTAGAGACAAGTGAAGGTCAGAAGGTTCAGTTGCTAAAAACACCTCTACATGAACTCAGAGGTGAGAGCCCCTTAAGAATCCGAATCGCTCTTTTCTGTTCAATAAATACCCTTGAAGCAAACGAAGAGGCACCCCAAACCTCTACTCCATAAGTCATTAAAGAGGCAAAACATGCATGGTAAACCAAAATGAGACTATCTAAATCCAGTAAAGGGTATAACGTTCTAAGGGCAAAGCTGATTCGACTGAGTCTACTACAAAGTTGAGATATGTGCCCAGACCAAGTAAGACCATGGTCAAAAGTCAATCCTAAAAACTTAACTTGGGAGACCTCTTTTATTCCAAATTTATCAAAATTAATTTTAAAAGGACATTTATTTCGTGTTAAGAAATACCCTGATTGAATCGATTTTGAGTTTTAATTTTCGTCTGTCACAACGAGCCTGAAAACATGGTACATAGTGATCGTTTAGAGCAAACAGTCACAATCTGAAATGTGCAATTTATTGATATTTTTGGGTGAAAGAAGTTGGGATGAGCAGTTGTAAATGAGTAGTCGGATCATAAATCTGACGAAAACCGCTGTTGTAAAATACAATTTTCTACAAACAAACTTTTCATTTCATTATTTGTTCTATCTTCCATGATTATTCAGAAAATGGCCTTTTAAATTGTTTCCGGGTAAGTTTAAATATGTTCTCGTTTTCTAATGTGGTGGTAAATTAAAAAGTCGCCACATTCAGATAAAATGTTATAGAAAATTTGCCTATTAACTTTTGACTGAACAGATGTGTAATACAGGTACACGAATACGATTTCAAACCACATTTTTCATCAAACTTACAACTAATGAATCGTTTTACAATAATCTACTAGTTAAAACTTTAAAGAAATTTGCCCTTTTGGAGAAAGAAAGCAATGTCAAGTACTGTACACAAGTTGTAGACGGTTTTATCTCACACGAACGATTTCCCATCAACTGCTTTTTAAGACTAAATATGGTTGGTGGAATTTCAATGCATTGTGTAAACAAGAAGTACGAAGTTCCATTTTGTAATTTATTGAAGTTTGGTAGCAGTGACTAAATACATTTGTAGTAGACTAAGACACGTGATATTATGCATTTAAAGTTATTTTCCCTTTTAGAGCTTTTCATTTAAACCTTTTTTGAAGTCGGTTCACTTTTTTTACTAAAAATTTTTATTTTACAATTTTTTTTTTTAGACGAATGTTATGATATGCTAGTTAATTCAAAAGAAATAAGGTCAAAGAGCTAATATTGGTTCGGAATTTGAACCTAATTAGATATTTTGAATTTAGCAACTTAATCATATAACTTGAACTTAATAATTACATGAAATGATTTTGAACAAACGCAGATTTCAGCCAGTTTGAGGTGGTCCCCTTATCAGCCTTTGGGATTCAAGCCCTTCATCTTGTTATTGCTGGTTTAGCTTAGTTGTCTGAGATCTTATAGCTATAGGTCAAAATTTCGACGGTTTGCCTCAAAGTAGCGGTTCTACCACGGTTCGGGGACAATCGCTTTGATCAGGGTGGTAAGTCCTTTACGAGCTTTGCGGTCATGCTCGCAGAACATTGGCTGTTGATTTTGTTCATGGCTAGCTAAAACGAATTACTTAAATCACGATGGCGGTAAAACAAGCAGGATTAGGCTGTTCCTTTATCAATGTAGTATTGGTGCCTGGTCAAGCTCCTAATGGTTAAGGTAGCTTCACTGGCAATTTCGCTTCTTGCTGGTTAGGTTGTTTGTTTTCTTATTGCCAGTTAACAAGATTTTTTACGGTATTTTCGTTTAAAGTGACGGTTTGGCCTTTAACCTGTATGACTTAAGGGTACTTGTCACTTTTTGTAAGATTGTAATACTAAAGGATTTTTGCTCATGATCACTTTTGGCCATTAGTATCGCAAATTAGTAGACATTTATTTTTCTCATAGCCATTTGTGGTTCTCTTATTTTAGTTTTTCTTCAACTTAAAAGATTGAAGGAACTAAGTTGGACCTTTTTCAAAAAAGTCTTTTGTTTTCCAGTGTGGTTCGTTAACGGTTCAATAACGTTAGAATTAACACATCTGCTGCCAAAATCAACGAGCAGTTCGGCCTTTAGCAAACTTCTGATACATTTAAATCTTCATACATAGTATCGAAACTATCAGGGTATCATTTTGAGACAATTTCATTTTGTACAAATTGGTAAGTTATTATTTCTATTACATCAAAGTAACGTTAAAACGCTAATTACGTGATTATTTGGTACCTTTGTGTATTAATACGTCTTTTGCGTAAATTGTCTCAGAACATTTAAATTTCTATTTCAGGCTAAACATGTTTTATAGGGTTGGTAATATGAAAAACTAAACTTTTATATTAATATATACATGACATAAAGTATACATAATTCAGGTTTTATATAATTAGCTATGCAATAAAGTGTATTGATATTTATTTTTAAAAATAAATTATTGTTCAAATTAGGTGAATGAACAGCATAGTAAGTGAAATTATTCTGTTACAAGTGAAATAAACATATTACTATATGTCAAGTTTCACTGATTTATCTCATTTTAACTTACTAAGTTTATATTTAAATACGCATTTCTAGTGCATTAATTTTAGATTATTAGAGACTGATATTTTGTCCTTATTGTATCGGTTTACGTTGTTATATGACCAGGGAACTTCTAGAGTGACATAATAAATCAAGTTTTGTCTATTAAATGATTAAGGCAATAATGATTAAAGTTCTATGACGGACAAAATATTAAACAGCTTCTTTGAATCATTTTAGGATCATATTTTTATAAATTTTACAAATATATAAAAGTAGTATTGGAAATTGGAAACAATAAAGAGAGAAACTATCATTTGTATTTACTCATAGATTGTTATATAAATATGTTAACAATCACTGTTAATAACTGTTCAAATTAGCCTCAATTTTTGAGCTTACAATTTTGGTCTTTTAAGTATTTATAACTATAAACATTAGTAATACCTAATTTTCTAAACAAATCATAGTTTATAATTACCTTGAATCAAAGCACACATGTTTTAACTCTAAAAGTTTTTGGAAAAAATGGTGCATTTAAACTTTTACGTACGTTACCTTTAAATTTTAAGAATAAATTATCATGGTATACTAAACTACTCTTTAATTTATATAATTCTTTCATGTTTAATTAATTATCTATTTAACACTGTTCAAATACATATTTTTCTTTTCATATTATGTTCTATATGTTATTATTATATGGGTTTAAAGAAAATAAACTTAGTGTTACCCATAGTAAAAATTTGTTTTACCACTGAATAATATTTTATTATATAAAATATATAACAAAACAACGTTGTTCACTATGTCACGTCTAATCTGGCTGGCTGAACTGTTGACTGATTCTAGTTAGGATTGTAATTCACACACACCTATGGAATCCTATGGAGTGGTCTTGTGGGGAGACTCCACAATTATCCATCTTTCCAGAATGTTCATCCTTCAAGTAACTACTGCCAGGTTTACAATAAAACAACAACAGAGGAAGATTTGCAGACTAAGGGTTCGGATTAAAGATTTGGAGCTGTTCATCCTGCCTCTAATTTTGGAGACATCTCTTTATTTAATTTCAAACTGTAATCACAAGGCGACGTACACTCTCATGAAACTAGAAGCCAAACTATTAAACTGAGCGACATAGAACGGTATTGAGCGTTCACCTTTTCTCGTTTTGCCAACCTGTTGCCAAATTTGCCCAAAAATGCCACATTGCCCAAGGAATTTAGTCCCGCTTGAAAGCTGCATTAGTCGCGAGGGATTTGTGGTATACAGCTCAGATGAGTATTCACTTGTGCTATGGTATTTTATTGGTTAAAGGAGATGGCATTGGAAGATAAATCTCAGTAAATACATGTTGATAGTTCTCTCAAAATAACTAAATTTGTGTTTGATTCGATTATTTGGCTGTAGACTTCGACCACTGTTGTACTAGTCGACGGTTGAAGGGTGGCGGGTGCTCGGGGGTGGGTGTGGGTGGTGGGGTGTAGCCTATTAGGAAGTCAGTGGCGGCTCGTCCTGGTTCGATTCCTGGCGACGAACTGTGTGCTCCAGTCTCACGCGATACATGAGCATTGAGCAAACAGAAAATTCACGACGAAGCAGTTCTCTCACTGATTTGTATTAGGAATGAAAATGATTTAATACACCATGTTTACTAGTAAAACGTGGCACAATCTTCAACCAGCTAATTAATAATCTTTAGCCAAAGAGATTTTTGTTAAAACTACCATAAACTCAAATTAGTTGAGTTAATTTGCTGTTAACAGATTCATTTGCTTGTTTGAAGTTTTTTGTTGACTATTGTACAATTTCTGAGGCTAAAATATTTCGTACGTTTTACATAGTTTTTGAGTGAACACAAAGTACACGATGTTTCGGGATCTGAAATATGACCCCGTCTTCAGGTGAAAAGTAACTTAAAACCTAACCTAACACAAAACATTAGCATTCACCCATCACCAAATAAATTGTGTTTTTCTTTAAACTTATTAATAGTGTAACACATAGTCTAGAAAACAATACAACATGAACAAACGCTTTACAAGCTAAACAAGGACAAAAACATTTAATCCAACTACCTTTCTAAGTATTGTTGTAAATTTAGAATATAATTATTTTGACTTGGATATTTACAGCCATTGATGTTCAGTTACTATTTATGGCTGTCTTTTGTCCCACATGCATTAATATCTTTTCCACTACAGATAACACTGATATTGGACGGCGTGCTCCTGCGTTTACTTTAGTCCGCTCACACAGACACAGGACATTGTTGAAATATGATGACTGACTGATTAACGGGTAAACTAAGAATTTTAGGACCCATGTTTGTAGGAATTGTTTTCATGGTTTTAGCATGAGAAATCCCTGGATATTTGTACGAAATATCTTATAGTCAATAAACTATTCTATTCTACTAATCGCTACGATGAATCGCGGTGAGCCGTTGAGCCGCGCCAGGTGGAGCAGAATCAGCAGATTGTGGATTGTGTGGAGATGAATAGCGAGAGATGATTTAGTGCCAGGAACGAATGGGAATGTACTCTGGACACTGGACAGCTGACGAGGCCAGGGTGAAAGGTACGGGTACGACAATGTCAGGCGGAGTGGCGAGGCCGCGCCTAATAAGGCAAGGCCGATGCCACCAGCTCCAGCCACACCATTACTGGGTAGTGGGTCCACTGTGGCACTGTGGCTCTGCTAGGTCGCGCAGGGTTCAAGGTGCTCCCTTCCGCCGTCCGTGCCGTCCAGGCGTCCACTTCCTTGTCGTCATCGTCAGCGGCCGAGGCCGACACCCGAGCACAGGTGTTGCGCTTTTAACCTGGTAAATGACGAATGGATAAGACCTCAGAACACCAAAATGTACGTAGCGTCAAAGGAAATTGACTCTTATAGAAATGATCATCGGTGACTGCCTGCATCGAACCTTCGCTCCGACTGTGGCACCCCAGTCTACCGACAACACGGTGGAAAACTCATTATACCATGCTATTTAAATGGGATTTGAACTGTACCAGCCACCAGACAACATAGGGTTATTCCTACCACTTTTACGAAAAATACCTCGTAGATCTTTCAATTTATATTATTTTTATATCTTAGACTTACTTTTCTTTAGCTGCATTTGATTGGGTAGCGAAAATAGGTGAAAATAAACCGCAAAACCATGTCTATGCGATATTTCCATTACAAGGCACTGTTCAGTTTCTCAGCGGGGAAACATAAATAGAATAGCCAAGAGTTTGGCCAAAGGGGGCTGGCATTGAGTTGCGAGAGCTCGTATAATGCTGTTAACCTACTCAATCTCTGTGGCCTTGTCTCAGATTAACAAAGCTTTATGGATCTTTGGCCTCTTGTTTTGTATCAAAGATAAATTTCAAAAATGTGACCTCCTGGTCTAGAAAATTTGGAGAACAACCTATATTTTACGTCGAGTCAAGTTAAGAAACCAATCCTCCCTCACTCATTCATACTCGACCTTTACCTAGCGTTACCGCATCACCGGTTGAATGATGGGTAAACACCAGAATCGAAATCACGCCTTGCATCAGTGTGTAGAACAAAAATGTTAACGAGTCTAGTAAAAAAACGTTGCTGTTAGAACTAAACATGGATGCCTGCCCAAAATGTTAAACGAATGATTAAACCAAATAAATATTGACCCAAAGCGCTACGCTGTAGCAAAAAAACTGAATTTCTGGTCATAATATCTGTAATTCAAAAGAACTAACGAATGCTAAATCAATTGTACGAGTTTTATTTTGTATAACCCTTATTTTTCGAATGAATGGTGGTAAAAACATACATCATTAACCTACGCCTTACGTGTGGTTTGCTTTTGTATGCATTTGAAATATGCGGCATTATTTTGAAGATCAAATTTCAAATTGATCCATCTAAAACTGAAAATCGCTCCAAATTACGAATACAACCAAAATGATGTCATCAGGAATGCTAGAACCGCATCCACCTACGTGCCGTCGTGCCGTGTGCCGCCGTGCCGTGTCGTGCCGTGCCATGTCGTGCCGTGTCATGTCGTGCCGTGTCGTGCCGTGCCGTGCCGTGCCGTGTCGTGTCGTGCCGTGCCGTACCGTGCCGTGCCGTGTCGACCGTGTCGCTGTCGTGCCGTCGTGCCGTGGCGTGTCGTGCCGTGCCGTGTCGACGGTCGTCAGTGCGTCATCGGTCGCACGTGCGAAAGCCGAACGAAACGTAACGTAACGTCAGCAAGCAATAATAAGCGTAATGAAGTTGTTGTTGTGTAACACACCAAACCACAATGCGAATCTCGTTCATTGTTTTTGCACGAATTTTGACTTTGTATCGCATTGAATGATGTTAACTGGCGTTTGTACACACACCGACAAACTGACGACTCGAACGTTCAAATCCGGGCTCACTTTCCTTGCACGAACTCTGGTTAATGACTTTGTATCGCTGAATGATGTTAACTGGCGTTTGTACTGACCACTCAACTCGACATCCAGTTCTGGGTATTCTGGTCACTACCCACTGGCTGTCCTGATTACTGAAAACCCATGCTGTTCTACAGAATCACCAGATCTCCGCGACAGAATGAATGTATAATGGTGGAGTGGCTTACAGAAATACAGTGGCTAAAACAGCTTCCAGGCAAGTGATTTCAGGTGCTTTCAGTGCCACCTTTGTAAAAATTAAAGCTTGACGTGGAGTACAAAGGAAAGAAAAGAAATAATTATCTTCAGCTGAATACCTTCTCGGTTATAACTTCTTACCTCATTCGAACGTTCATGGTTAAATCTTACCTCTTCCCCCGAATTGTTTTCTTAGGGTAAATGGAAACATTTGGTCATACTGTATACGTAGTGGAACCTTGCACGTCCATTGCGGTTGTGACTCAGGACTCAGGAGTTGGGAGGTAGGATTCCATAGTGTGTTTTTCAACCATTTCAGACATAACACAAACGTTTCCATGAGAATTAATCAGAAATGTTTTACTCCCAAGTGACTTAAATAGCACAATAGAAGATAACACTCATGTTCATGCCTATTGTACAGTGTGTCTCAGATCAGCCGTGTCACGCGTATATCTAAACACTTGTTTGAGCTATTCAAGTTATACATGAGCCAGGTAAACCATCATTTCACAAAAGAATGGTTTCATTCATCCATACAGTCTAATAAACTTACCATTAACACAGGATGGATTTTAAGAAGGATTAAATATTATTAAAAGGATAGACAGGGACGACGGTTATTCACGGATTCAATAAACAGAATTTAAGAAATAAACTGATAAACAAAACCTTACAACCAGTATTCATGAAATAAATAAAACAATACCTGAAAGAATTGGGCGAAAAATCTATTTCTTTGGAAAACTGTCAATAAAAATACTACACTTTTTAAAGATAACGGGTCTCCTGCATTTTACAACCAAAACAATCTAGGATAATAATGCAAAAGAAAATTACAAAAAGAAGAAAAAGAGGAGTTCACGAATTAAAATGCAATGACTGAAGTGCCTGCTACATTAGATTTGCTTAATTTTCAATAAAATAAAAACTTTTTTAATTTTAAATTATATTTCTGTCTCAAAACAGAAACTCTCTTTAGATTATAATAAAATAACGCTCATGTTATAATTTTTCCTTTTGTATCATAAAATATTGTATCACATAGTTATAATTTAAATCAGCTTATAGCTGTTTATTTTGGTTTGTACTGTATTTAAACTGGCGATGTTCTCTTAAGGACAAAACATGTCTTTCATTTTAAGATTAAAACGTGGTGTAGCTACAAGCTACAACTTTTCTTAACTTCACAAAATAAGCTTCACTTGTTAAAAAATAAATATTGACCCAAAGCGCTACGCTGTAGCAAAAACTGAATTTCTGGTCATAATATCTGTAATTCAAAAGGACTAACGAATGCTAAATCAATTGTACGAGTTTTATTTTGTATAACCCTTATTTTTCGAATGAATGGTGGTAAAAACATACATCATTAACCTACGCCTTAAACGTGGTTTGCTTTTGTATGCATTTGAAATATGCGGCATTATTTTGAAGATCAAATTTCAAATTGATCCATCTAAAACTGAAAATCGCTCTCCAAATTACGAATACAACCAAAATGATGTCATCAGGAATGCTAGAACCGCATCCACCTACGTGCCGTGCCGTGCCGTGTCGTGCCGTGCCATGTCGTGCCGTGTCGTGCCGTGCCGTGCCGTGTCGTGTCGTGCCGTGCCGTGCCGTGTCGTGCCGTGCCGTGCCGTGCCGTGCCGTGCCGTGCCGTGCGTGTCGTGCCGTGCCGTGCCTGGTTGTGTCGACAGGAAGGTTGCGTCATCGGCTGCGAAAGCCGAAAACGTAAAACGTAACTAAGTACAAGATGCAAAGCGTATGAATCGTGTTGCTGTTGTATACACACACACACGCACACTCACACAACCGAGGAAGACAGAGGACTCGGAACTCGTTCATTGATCCGGGCTCACTTTCCCTTGCACGAACTCTGGTTAATGACTTTGTATCGCTTGAATGATGTTAACTGGCGTTTGTACAAACTGACCACTCAACTCTCGACATCCTGCTGGAGTTCTGGGTACTTTCTGGTCACTACCCACTGGTCAGTCCTGGATTACTGAAAACCCATGCTGTTCTACAGAATCACTCAGATCTCCGCGACAGAATGAATGTATAATGGTGGAGTGGCTTACAGAAATACAGTGGCTAAAACAGCTTCCAGGCAAGTGATTTCAGGTGCTTTCAGTGCCACCTTTTGTAAAAAATTAAAGCTTGACGTGGAGTACAAAGGAAAGAAAAAGAAATAATTATCTTCAGCTGAATACCTTCTCGGTTATAACTTCTTACCTCATTCGAACGTTCATGGTTAAATCTTACCTCTTCCCCCGAACATATAATTGTTTTCTTAGGGTAAATGGAAACATTTGGTCATACTGTATACTCGTAGTGGAACCTTGCACGTCCATTGCGGTTGTGACTCAGGACTCAGGAGTTGGGAGGTAGGATTCCATAGTGTGTTTTTCAACCATTTCAGACATAACACAAACGTTTCCATGAGAATTAATCAGAAAATGTTTTACTCCCAAGTGACTTAAATAGCACAATAGAAGATAACACTCATGTTTATGCCTATTGTACAGTGTGTCTCAGATCAGCCGTGTCACGCGTATATCTAAACACTTGTTTGAGCTATTCAAGTTATACATGAGCCAGGTAAACCATCATTTCACAAAAAGAATGTAGCTTTTTCATTCATCCATAGACAGTCTAATAAACTTACCATTAACACAGGATGGATTTTAAGAAGGATTAAATATTATTAAAAGGATAGACAAGGACGACGGTTATTCTACGGATTCAATAAACAGAATTTTAAGAAATAAACTGATAAACAAAACCTTACAACCAGTATTCATGAAAATAAATAAAACAATACCTGAAGGAATTAGGCGAAAAATCTATTTCTTTGGAAAACTGTTAATAAAAATACTACACATTTTAAAAGATAACGGGTCTCCTGCATTTTACAACCAAAACAATCTAGGATAATAATGCAAAAGAAAAATTACAAAAAAGAAGAAAAAGAGGAGTTCACGAATTAAAATGCAATGACTGAAGTGCCTGCTACATTAAATTTGCTTAATTTTCAATTAAAATAAAACTATTTTTAATTTTAAATTATATTTCTGTCTCAAAACAGAAACTCTCTTTAGATTATAATAAAATAACGCTCATGTTATAATTTTTTCCTTTTGTATCATAAAATATTGTATCACATAGTTATAATTTAAATCAGCTTATAGCTGTTTATTTTTGGTTTGTACTCGTATTTAAACTGGCGATGTTCTCTTAAGGACAAAACATGTCTTTCATTTTAAGATTAAAACGTGGTGTAGCTACAAGCTACAACTTTTCTTAACTTCACAAAATAAGCTTCACTTGTTCAAAAGTACATAGCTTGAAAGTTAACAGTTGTATCTTCTTTCCCTGAGATATACAATATCTACTGCCAAGCGTAGTGTGCCCTACATTCTTTAAATCATTTTTACAAACCAACTAGATTTTACCTCTCAAAACAGCATTTTACACGTATACTTTACAGTACATATATTGTACACATTTAACAATGCGTTCAAGTTCAAGTCATTCAAGCTTCTCAAAACAGAGGAAGCATTTTTAGTATACAGTGTGTTTTGAAATCTGAAATCTGAGGGTGATGAGTTCGAATCTCGATGCTTTCAAGTCTAAACGAGGGCCACGTTGCACATACTTAAATGTTTTCAAGCTCTGTGAAACGAATCACTGTTACGTAATACTACGTGAATACGAAATAGCGGCCGAAACTTGTGTTTATGTGTGCAAGTAAAGTCGTGCTATCCAAGGTTTATGTTGAGCGTTCCAACAATGTGCCACACGACCATGTTTCCACAATTTTTTTCTAATCAATATTTTCAAAGTTTAAAAAACTTCAAAATGATAAACAACGTGACCCCTCTTTGCACAAGAAAGTATTGACATTTGAATTCATGGCCGTTGGCTTTCCATTACCATTGTATTGGTATTCTTGAAACACGCAAAAATAGTTTTTGTTTGTTCTTTGAGTCGTTTTGACACGAACTCACTCACTAACTCAAATAGCTCAAACCGTGCTCCAGATGTACATGACATTCTGTATATTGTATAAATGGCAGATGTTGCACAGGTTGCAATATTACTCCTTTTTGGGAAAGAAGTATTTGGCCTGGAAACTTCATATTTTCTAAAAACTATTAGTTTTTTGTGCATCTTTGTCAGATCATATTGGAACCATTGCTATTTATTTTCGTACCACTTTTGGGTTACGAAATTTGTCTCGTAAACTAACTGACTAATGTCTTATTATTGAGCCATTGTAGAAACTCACCTCATAGTTTTACTAATTATCCTAATTATCAAATGAGAGTACGGTTGTTCAGCTAAAAATAAATTCACCCAAATTTCGTTTTAAGTGATGAAGGCTTGGCTGTCAACTAGACAATCGAGCCATCAGGCGTTCTAACTACTCACTTTGAATAACCACAACTTGGTGGTTGGTTGAGGTGTATTGTATCTTGTTTGAATAACCACAACTTGGTGGTTGTATCTTGTTTGATTAACCACAACTTGGTGGTTGTATCTTGTTTGATTAACCACAACTTGATGGTTGTATCTTGTGTGTGTGCAGCTTATCAACAGGATACCATGTGAGCAGTTGCCAATTTTGCGATTCTCCGTTGTTTGTTTCAACACCCATTTAGGCTATTCTAGCGTGTCGAGAATGACAAAATCAATTGAAATTCAACAGTTTGAAGACACGTACAGAGAATATGTACGCTTGTTTTTATTTATATAGACTATGATAAATGAACATTAAGTGATTAGTTTATAACCGGTAAACGACTAAGGTTTCGCGATGTTGGGGAATGGGGCCAGGCCGCAGCCCGCAGGCGCACAAGCATGAGAACGGTAGAACGTCTGCAGTGAACTAGGCCCTTTCATCCGCATCCTTAACCTCAGAAACAAAGAGTATCGGTGAACTAATTAACAGTCCTGAGTCCATTGTTCGCAGGGTCTTGAGAGGCCGGTGACCCGCCTGGGCCTCTGAAGTGTGCACTCTTTCGCTCTACAGTGTACACCGCCCGTGTTCGAGAGGATTCCCTAATCCCCAAGCTGGCAAATATAAAGGTTTCAGCTTGCCTCATACTACTAAGTACTATAACTTCTGCGAGCATGCCGCTTACGGAAAAGAGGAATCTACATCACGGCCGGTGCTCATAAGTAGGCCTAAATAAATACATACATACATTTTGTATTGCGTGAAACATATATTGTACAAGCAATGCCACCGTCATGTCCTAGGATTTGACATTCATACGCTTCGAAACTCCAAACCTACTTATGAGTACTTGCATCAACTCGATTCCAATTTGTTTGATTTTTCCCAATCCAACCCCTTGGTGAATAATCAGTATTTCCAGTCGTGTGCCATTAACTCGTCTACATTGTAGAAAGCTTCAGAGACCAACACTTCTTTAGCGTTGGGGGCACTTTTAAATTAATTTGGCAACCTGTTGCCTGCGAGGTAGTTCATGAGCTACCTTCCTGCACCCCCGAGTTGCGTAGTTTCTCTTGCCCTTTGTCTATGAGTCGATATCAATCTCTCCCTCTTACGAGGTTTGGAGAAGAGGTAAGTTTCCAAAATGTCAACAGCTACGAATATTTGAATGCTAGTCTACACTACTCTCTCCATCTATCTTTGCTATTATTAGGACTGATTGTTTTTGAGTAATAGAAATCATGGACAATGTTTCGCTCGGCAGCCTCCGTATAGCACAAATCCGATAGGATGTTGTGAAAAAATATTTTAAAATATGTCTTCACCTGAGTTTGAAAATTAAATTCCTATTAAATTTACCAATTGTAATGTTCATCTATAAAAACTGAAACAATATATGAAACATGTTCTTACGTTTTTATGTTGCCTTTCAGTTCCTTTATATTAGTTAAAGAGGACGAGTTCATGGGTCAGAATTGCGTTACAATTATTGCAGATCTTGTAAAAGGTAAAACGTTCAAATTTAAGGCGTCCCTCGCTCTTGGAGAGTTTGGCTGGTGGCCAACCGCGCTCCTCAAATTTGGTCCTGGATCCGCTCCTGGTGATATTATCCAACACTGCCGACCGTGAAGGTATGAAACGAGACTGAACCATTATATAATTCAAAATAAAATTCCACGAACACACGGGAGAGGAATGAGGACAAGAAGCTCGCTTTGGGACGAGTAGAGCGAGTAGCCACATTGCCGTGTAATCGTTGAAATTTTTGGGATGACTTCATAGTTAAAGGTTACATGCTTGTTCTTGAGAGAGCGTCAGAAGAGATAAAAGTATAAAAACAACTATGTAAATGTATTGGAATAGAGGACTATGTAAATGTATAGCAAACATATTTTACAATAAAAATGTTTTAAATTATTTTAAAAATCTAGTTTAATCTATAAAAATTAAACAATGATTTGTATTTTATTGACTTGCATCGAAATGTTATTGTACATATAAAATGATGTCAATCAAGAATTTGAATTTGAATTAGAGCGTTTTAACAGTTTTGAGTATTTAAGAGTATATTTTTGATGAAAAGCTAACCTGGGAAATACATACTAATAGTTTATATAACACGCTAAGTCATTGCCTAAGAAAGTTAATATTTGAGGAATGTTTGTGGAACTCAATGACTCAAAACTCTATACTTTGCGTTAGTCCATTCAAAGTTGCAATGCAAGATTACTTGCTGGGGATGAGTTTACACAATTTCGACTGAGAAATAAGGAGTAACGAAAACACATTTTTACTAGAATAATTTTATTGAAAAGAGTATGAGACAGTTCATTTCCATTATTTCTAAAGCTGAAAGTAAGCTACTCCCTACAACACCTTTTGGGTTTGAAACTCAGCACATAATTTACAAAACAAAAGGAAAATCTCAGTTACAATACTAGAATATTCATCGCCAATATTTTAATTAATAAATTCTTTACTGAATGCTTTTGTACATACGATTTGCGAGTTATACAGAGCATTAAAATACATAATAAATTAACATGCTTGAAGACAGTAGCAGACAACTGTAACTAAACCTTGACTTTACATCAATAAATAGCTTAACTACGATAAATATAGACAACACAATAAATGTAGATATACTATAAACATACATGCAAATGAATAGTTGAGATACAATTAAATTGAGCTCACACCCCCCGGACCAAGGTACTCAAGCGTTCCTGCGCTGTACACCCAACACAGACGCTGTCATCAAATATAATAAAGACAGCCTTAATTAACCCAAAGTATTTAAATCACATTTTAGACACATTGTCAATCAAAAATGTTAAAGACTTCTGCAACCCACAAAGTACAAGATTCCTCTTTCAAGTGCGAGTGTCTACAGCTGTGTTGTTGTGGATCAGTTTACGTCGGTCAAACAAAGAGAATAGTGGATACCTGCAGGTCAAAAGAACGTATTTGGCGTACAAGTTACGAACGCATTTCCGAATCTGCTATTGCTGAACCACTAAACACAGTACGAGTTTCTTTTCACCATTATCTGTCTACACAGCACTTTTCATTACTAGCTTAAATGTGCTTAGGCATTTTAAGTTTCTTTGTCTCTTTTTGTACTACAGTACTGCTTTATTAATTTATTGTATCGTTGAAGAATGTGCAATTGTGACGTGGAAAATATGAGCACTAAATAGTGTCAGTCTACATAGCGTCAATGTCATGGCCAATTTGTAATAGTTCGTTTTTTCGTTTTAAATTTTATTTTTCGTGGGACTATAACGCCAAACAAAAAACACAGTGTTTGCCTTAAAGCTGCAATACGTGTTAAACGTATTGAAAAAGGAAAACAATGGAATTTACTATTCATTTTCCTTCTTGAAACTCAAAGTTTTTCATTTGTTATGCCACGTTTGTATTAAAATTAAAGTTAGAAATTGAAAAATACCTGATACCCTAGCCAAGTGTTACACTTACAAGATTGTGTTGTTTTTCCCATTGTCATAACCATGTCACCTAGTACCAACTGCTGAACAATCCATATGTGGCAAATCCTTAACGGATGTATTCACGTGCCTGTGTGATTGACTCGTTTCACCACAATCTTTAGGTAGGCTAACATACAGAAACCATATGTGAAAACCTTATTTTCCAACAAGATGCAGAGTCAGGCGAACGTTTACTTAGACAAAACACAGGTTTTGATTGTTTTCACCGCCCTAGGGAGGGTTAAATCGCCCTCAACCCCTCCCCTCCCCTCAACCACCGTAGTTACGCCGCTGTCTAGCACTTTGAAAACCTTCTAGGAATGAAAACCAAAAGAATCCTACGGATTAGAGGAAAAATTTGACACATTGATTAGTTTTTTACAGACACTGATTTGAATCTGATTAATTGGGAGTTTTTAAGTTTCTAGGTCGTCCTAACCTTTTGAATTAATTCGGTCCAAATATGGCTGTGACCTTAGAAATCAGACGGCATAGAGGATTTAGAGTTGGCCTAACTACATTTGGAAACGTCCGGATTTATATGACGGAAGTAAAGTCACTGGAACAAACCAAAGTAAACCTTATATAACTTCAGTAGTTAAATGCAATAATTGATGAATGATGATGTGCTGTTATGCTGTCATGTTAGGATATGATTCAAGAAAACAATTCCGTTGCAACCAATGTTCAGAAACGCGCTATTTACCCGCCAACCGCCATTTTTTGCGAATTTCCATAGGAAATAGAGCTATTCATTTCTTACGTCAAAGAGCAGGACACGTCGTAGAAAGGTTTGGTTTGATCCTCACCTCCTGTACCTCCTGTACCACTCCACTCTACAGGTCGCATTTTGCTTCCCTCACCTCCTGTCCACTCCACCCTGCCATCGCATTTTTGCTCCCCTCACCTCCTGTACCACTCCACAGGTCGCATTTCACCTCCCAGCACCCCCACAGGTCACCGCAGCCCCCACCTCCCCTGACCTCCAGCCCACTCCACTCTACAGGTCGCATTTTGCCCCCCTCACCTCCTGTGGCCCACCCTCAGGTGCATTTTCCCCATCACCCTCCCCTGTACCTCCCCAGCCCCACTCCACTCTACAGGTCGTGCTTCCCCTCACCTCCCACCTCCTGTACCACCTACCCTACAGGTCGCATTTTTGAGCCCATCACCTCCTGTACCCACCCTACAGGTCACATTTTTGTTTCCCATCACCTCCTGTGGCCCCACTCTACAGGTCGCATTTCTTGTTTCTTCACCTTCATTTACTTTGAGTCATTGGCTTCACTTCGAGCCGATCAGTTTCCCTTCAATTACCTTGTCGCACTTCTGGTTTACCTTGTTTCACTTTGTACTTTCCGAAATTATTTTACTTTCCGACGCAGCTTCACTTCAATTTCAATTACTTTATCATGAGCTTCACCTTTAATTTCCAGTTTCCACTTTGTTGTCGATGAGCTTCTCACTTCCTGTATTTCCTAAACCTCATTCTGACTTTGTCGATTTTTCACTTTGTACTCTCCCCTTATTTCCACCTCTACAGGTCGCATTTTGCTTCCCTCACCTCCTGTACCTCCCAGGCCTCACTCCACCCCCACAGGTCGCATTTGCTCCCTCACCTCCTGTACCTCCTGTACCACTCCACTCTACAGGTCGCATTTTTGCTTCCCCTCACCTCCTGTACCACTCCACCTCTACAGGTCGCATTTTGTTTCCCCTCACTCCTGTACCTCCTGTACCACTCCACCCCTACAGGTCGCATTTTTGCTTCCCATCACCTCCTGTACCTCCTGTACCACTCCACTCTACAGGTCGCATTTTGCTTCCCCTCACCTCCTGTACCACCCTACAGGTCGCATTTTTGTTTCCCATCACTCTGTAATTCTCCTAGCCACTCACTTACATGGTCGTATTTAGCCCCTCACCTCCTGTACCACCCTACAGGTCGCATTTTGCTTCCCATCACCTCCTGTAACTCCTGTACCACTCCACTCTACAGGTCGCATTTTGCTTCCCCTCACCTCCCTGTAATGACCCTACAGGTCGCATTTTGCTTCCCATCACCTCCCTAACCCTGTACCACTCCACCTCATACAGGTCGTGCATTTTGTTTCCTCTCACCTCCTGTACCACCCTACAGGTCGCATTTTGTTTCCCTCACCTCCCAGGTCCACTCTACAGGTCGTAATGTTTGTTTCCCATCACCTCCTGTACCACTCTACAGGTCGCATTTTTGTTTCCCATCACCTCTGTGCCACTCTACAGGTCGCATTGTTTGTTTCCCTCACCTCCTGTACTAATCCCCACAGCCCATCACCTCCCCACACCACCCCACAGGTCGCATTTGCCCCTCACCTCCCCAGGCCACTCTACAGGTCACATTTCTTCCCCTCACCTCCCCAGCCACCCCACCGCATTTCTTTGCTTCCCCACCACCTGTACCACTCCCACAGGTCGTGCATTCCCCATCACCTCCTGTACCACCTCTACAGGTCGCATTTTGCTTCCCCTCACCTCCTGTGCACCACTCCCCTACAGGTCGTGCATTTGTTCCCACCTCCCTGTACCACCCTACAGGTCGCATTTTGTTTCCCCATCTCCTCCTGTACCACTTCCCTACAGGTCGCATGTTTGCTTCCCATCACCTCCTGTTAAACTCTACAGGTCGTGATTTTACTCCTCACCCTCCTCCTGTACCACTCTACAGGTCGCATTTTGCTTCCCTCACCTCCTGTACCACACCCTACAGGTCGCATTTTGCTTCCCCCACCTCCCGTGGCCTGACCCCTACAGGTCGCATTTTGTTCCCCATCACCCCTTTAACTCAGTACCACTCCACTCTACAGGTCGCATTTTGCTCTATATCACCTCCTGTACCACTCTACAGGTCGCATTTTTGCTTCCCATCACCTCCTGTACCACTCTACACCGGTTCTGCTTCCCATCACCTCCTGTAACACTCTACAGGTCGCATTTTTGCTTCCCATCACCTCCTGTACCACTCTACAGGTCGCATTTTTGCTTTCCATCACCTCCTGTACCACCCTACAGGTCGCATTTTTGCTTCCCATCACCTCCTGTACCACTCTACAGGTCGCATTTTGCTTCCCATCACCTCCTGTACCACCTCTACAGGCTGTATTTTGCTTCCCATCACCTCCTGTAACACTCTACAGGTCGTGCATTTTGCTTCCCATCACCTCCTGTAACACTCTACAGGTCGCATTTTTGCTTCCCATCACCTCCTGTACCACTCCCTACAGGTCGCATTTTTGCTTCCCATCACCTCCTGTACCACCTCTACAGGTCGCATTTTTGCTTCCCATCACCTCCTGTACCACCTCTACAGGTCGCATTTTGCTTCCCATCACCTCCTGTGGCCCACTCTACAGGTCGCATTTTTGCTTCCCATCACCTCCCACAGCACTCTCCTACAGGTCGCATTTTTGCTTCCCATCACCTCCTGTGTACCACTCTACAGGTCGCATTTTTGCTTCCCCTCACCTCCTGTACCACCTCTACAGGTCGCATTTTTGCTTCCCATCACCTACCGCTCACCCCTACAGGTCGCATTTTGCTTCCCATCACCTCCTGTACCACTCTACAGGTCGCATTTTTGCTTCCCATCACCTCCTGTCCACTCCTACAGTCGTATTTTGCTCCCATCACCTCCTGTACCACTCTACAGGTCGCATTTTTGCTTCCCATCACCTCCTGTACCACTCTACAGGTCGCATTTTGTTCCCATCACCTCCTGTTGACTCTCTACAGGTCGCATTTTGTTTCCCATCACCTCCTGTACCACTCCCCTACAGGTCGCATTTTGCTTCCCATCACCTCCTGTACCACTCTACAGGTCGCATTTTGTTCCCATCACCTCCTGTACCACACTCTACAGGTCGCATTTTGCTCCCATCACCTCCTGTACCACTCTACAGGTCGCATTTTTGCTTCCCATCACCTACTGTACCACCCTACAGGTCGCATTTTGCTTCCCATCACCTACTGTATTACCTCTACAGGTCGCATTTTTGCTTCCCATCACCTCCTGTACCACTCTACAGGTCGCATTTTTGCTTCCCATCACCTCCTGTACCACTCTACAGGTCGCATTTTGCTTCCCATCACCTCCTGTACCACTCTACAGGTCGCATTTTTGCTTCCCATCACCTCCTGTACCACTCTACAGGTCGCATTTTGCTTCCCATCACCTCCTGTACCACTCTACAGGTCGCATTTTTGCTTCCCATCACCTCCTGTACCACTCTACAGGTCGCATTTTGCTTCCCATCACCTCCTGTACCACACTCAGGTCGCATGTTTGTTTCCATCACCTACTGTGCCACTCTACAGGTCGCATTTTGCTTCATCACCTCCTGTAACTCCTGTACCCCTCCACTCTACAGGTCGCATTTTTGCTTCCATCACCTCCTATACTTCACTCTACAGGTCGCATTTTGCTTCCCATCACCTCCTGTACCACTCTACAGGTCGCATTTTTGCTTCCCATCACCTCCTGTACCACTCTACAGGTCGCATCTTTGCTTCCCAAAGCGTGCTGTTTTAAACAACGTTTTTGATCACAACTCATTCTTCATCAACCAATTTTTAACAAATTAGACATTATTAGATTTCGTCAAAAGTTGCTTAAACCAAGAGTTCAAGAAATTTTCACGTTTTAAAGGGGGTTCGTTAGTATTTCTATAAACCATTTGTCAATGGCCGGTATTTTGAATTAAGAGTAGTTGTTTTCAGAATTTAATTTTGATTACAGGTTTGCAGAACAGTTAAAACGTTTGTCGTTTATTGAATGAAAATCATATCTGGCCTTTACATAAGGTTTTGGGGAGAAGCCAAGGGGAGGGAGGTCCGCGTCATGCCCCGAGCCTTGATAAGGGCTCAATAACGGCCCTTACATAATATAACAAATATAGAGTGGAATTTATTTTATTGACGTTTTGTTCTACATGACGTAAGTAGTGTTATGAAACCATTACTTTCATTAGCCAGCAAATTTAATCCCAAAGCACAAAAGCAAACTTATAATACAATTTTGTAATTATAAGTAAAAAATCATAGCTCTCAAAATATGTTGCCGCAAAGTAGCCGAACACTGAAAAGCAACGATCTGGTTTTCTTTAATAATTGGTTTATTTACTACTAGTGGGTTGGGTGTCTTTCTAAAGTCTCTACAGGTTACAGTCCTAACAAAGTATAAAACCCAGTTTAAATGTATTATAAATTATGGTAGTTATGACAAATTATGAATTTTAAAAGTCATATGACCTTCACTGTTTTATGCGGTAATTATATCAAATCTGTAAGTTGAATGGTAACTTCCTGGTAACCTTGGTTAAACTCTTAACTCTAAAACCTATGTTAGCACAAGGGTTATTGCCAAGGGATCCGAATGTATTTGATTTCGGTTCGGTTAGAGTTTGTATAAAATAACTGATCGTAACATAACGTATATTGTTACGAAATCAGCTTATTAAATTTCTTAGTTTTAGGACAAACATGTCCTTAAAAACGTTTAAAAACTCACCAGTTGTGATTAACACTTAGCTAATTTTCTGGGGGAAGCCCGGATTCCCTTTAGACTGGGGGAGGAGGAGTATTCCACCCCATTTCGACTGGAGGAGGGGGAGTATTCCAAACTCCCCAAGTCCCCCCCGGTATTTCACGCCCTGAGAGTGTCTCACAATCCTGGAAAATCTCGTCCTATTCATAAATCCTGGTTAGCTCTATGTGCTCTATGTGCATTCCACTATCCCGAGTCCGGGACTCCGAGTGTTGTGCTGATTGCTGACGGTACGAAACACGTTACTCTCCTCTCCACGCTCAAACTCACGGGCAGTTCTTACTCTGGAGATATGAACTGCCCTTACTTACCAATAAGATAAGGAAGTAAGATAAGTTCACTTACTTTTCAGTCTGTCCAAGATCATGCCGTTATCCTCTTGATAAGTGCTAGCAATTTGGTAAGAAACTAATCTGTTTTCAAAACAGATTTATAGTTCCAGTGTATAGAAAAATGGCATGAAGTGTTTTTATTTCTTGGAAAAGCGACTTCATTGTATGTGACGCTAGGGAGTAACCTTCTTGTTGGTTATCAGTTCTAATCTAAAACAAGTTCGTCGTTTAAATATTATGTTGAATGAATCACAATGCTTCAAAGAACACTCTTTGAGTCTGATGTAAAAATGGGTTTTGCGGACGGTGTCACGATTATGTTTAGTGCTTCCGGTTCACAAAAGTCAAAACATAATCATAATTAGTTTGAAATATTTCGGACTCGCTGTGGAGTACCATCTTCAGTTATTAAGTTTCAGCCAATCAGTGACTGAAGATGACTCCACAACGAGACAGAAATATTCCAAACTAACTATTGTGATATTTTGACGCCATGTGAACCGGAAGAACTAGATTTCAGTCATACAGGATACATGGTGGCTATCATATCACTGGCCATAGGGATTCCCATGTCAAATGTCGCCATGTCTGAACAGCTAATATGGGATAGCCGTAGACACTTTAAATTTGATTGTACAAAGTTTAACTCCGTAATACAAAATAAAATTTGAAGTTTCGTTTATCTGAGTCATGAAAGTGACAGTATCTGAGTGGTATAAAGTGACAGTTTAATACAAACTTAGTCACAGTAATTGTTAATGTGAATTTGATTGCTATTTTTTAGGAAGTAGCTACTTTTTTTAAAGTAGTGAAGGAGTGGTCAGTTTTTAAATATATTGGAAAGCCAATAGAGTGGAATGAAAATGTCTACAACTTTTGTTTTAATATTTTGTTATATTTTCTAGGGTTATTGATAAAATTATGTTTTAAGTAACGATTTCAGTAAATGTTAATAATTAAAAATATGAAAACTATTGAATAAAAAAAATAAGGTCATATTTTCTAAATTATGGGTGCAAAGTAAAATAAGGGTTTGTTTAGCGTTTTAAGCCGAAACCTCAATAACTAAAGATCTTTTAACATTTGATAAACAGAATGGTGATCAAGACATTTAAGTATCACGGACGGAAAACAGTCAAATAATGGGAGCTTAATACAATTACAACTGGACAGTATTCTACGTGTCTAAACCATTTTATTCTCAAGGATAGTCTCGAACGATGCAGCTCAATCAAACTTCCCTTGTTTGACAATGCAACTCCTGTGCATATAAACTGTTTTGACCTGTACATCAATGGCGAGTGACTGTCCTATAAAACTGCTTCAATTCAACTAGTTGAGCAGCCGATCACGCACTACTCGTACTTTCTTGAACCCCCCTTTTTTTAATTAAATTTTCTTTTGCGTCGCGTCCATGACGTCATACGCAATTATATGAACTGTGCATACGCACTACTATACGTGTTTTAAAGTACGCATTCTTAAAATTGATTTTTATTTGCGGTCATGTGCGAACTTCACGTGAGTGGACAGGCTTTAAGTTGGCGTCCCGTCGTCATCTACGGTTCCACTCACAGCCAGCTTCAGGGTCCATGGTCATGACTTCCCGCTGTCCCGCTGTCTACTGGTATACGCGGCAGGCATCTCACCTTTCATCTAAGTGCTGTGAAAACTATACACCAGACACTGTTCTCCAGTTTCAATTAATTCCACCTGTTTTGTCAGCATGTACTGTTGCGGCTCTGTACTAAAATTTGTCTTAAAAGAGATTAAGTATGTACCAGAATATACTGCGTGAGTACAATTATCGCTGTACAGTGAACCTTCCCCGCTTGCAATTATAATTTTGATAACATCATGGCATGAAAATGTACTACCCCCTATTCAAATTAACTGTAAATGAATGAATGAAGGAAAATATGCTTTATTTCAAATTACGACCATGGTACAATTCAAATACATAAAAAAACAACTTCAGTTGTATCATAGTCGAACTGTCGTGCTGAATGAGACTGAGATCGAAGAGTCCAACACATCTTGGTCAAGGTTTGACGTGGTATTCAAACATTTAAAATGTTTACCTTGGCCTGCCTTTACTTTGTGGAAAGTTGCCTCTTTTTAAACAAAATGCAACCTCGCAAGAGTAAGTATCACCAGGGACAGAGAGAACTACCGAACTGGGAGATACTAAATGGTAGCTCATGAACGTTTGCCCTCACAGACAGGAGTTCAACACTTCAACTGGTTGCCAAATGCAGTCAAAGGTGCTCCAATGCAAAATTCGCCTGATACACATTTTGATCACATAAGCTTTCTATAATACAAACTAATATATAACAAATCTTAGTCTTGACGAAAACAGACTGAACCAGAGGCTGGACTAGAAACAGTCCAAATGAACCTGACGAATCGTGTAAATTTAGAGTTAGAAAAATTAAACAAAAGCCAATAATTGAAGAATTTAACTTGCGAGGCCTTTCAAAGTATTGGCGTTTGTTTCCATTTTCTCTAATTATAAATTTATTCTAATACTATGGCTCAAGTTCTCTAATCGTGTAAATACAAATGTTGTATGTTTCCATGAGATTTCATTGTATATATACATATAAAAAAAAACAAAACAACTAAATACAATGACGGTTGTATGTTTCATTCAATAAACGTATATATAACGTTATAATTACTAAATAAATTTGAAGACAAAATATTTGGACCGAACCGGGATTTGAACCGGGTCTCCCGCTTGCCGGGCGGTTATGCTAAACCACTACCATCCGGCCCAACTATTTCTGCCTTCAAATAAGTACTTAAACCTGAATGTTTATCGAAACATGTGACTGTCAAACAGTGACTTTAAATCAACAAGCTGGAAATATTACAAACTGATTTAAATACTGTGTCAAATGACTTATTATAGATCTTGATTGTATAAGCGCTAAATAGCTAATTTATTACTAAATAAATTGAAGACAAAATATTTGGACCGAACCGGGATTTGAACCTGGGTCAATTATTAACACAATTACGTATTAAAGTCGTAAGTTGAGTCATTTTCTGCATAATTGAATAATTCATGTTTGATTAATCCACATAAAACTAAGACAAATGTACCAATGTAAAACTATATCGAATTGCACGAATATGTAATAGAGTAATATTGTTGGACTACTGCACAACGTGCAGTAATGTTGAACGCAATAAACTATTTATTTATTTCGTTATTTGTTGTTAAGTGTCGTTCCCTCTGCCCTGGGAACGCTCTGCGCACCTCGCACTGCGCAGTTTATGGTCGTGCGAAGACAACCGACCGGTAACGCTCGTTGGAGACTCAAATCGTCGAGGCATGCAGTTAAAAGTGAATAAATCATCCAAAGAAAACACAATAAATCCATCACAAAGTAGTAATGGCCACCAGAATAACGGGAAAACTGCAATACATTATGAGCCGCTGTAACCACTGAAGCTTTACCGAGGTGTTAGCGACATTCACACTGTCTTATGAAACTACCGAACTGGGAGACTAGGACGGTGGTTCATGGAACTACTCTAACTACACACCTAGTGTTTTGGTTTGGAAGTGTAAGTAACTGTAACTCTGCAACTTTGTTGTCCTAAGTGAGTTCTTCCTTTTTAGTATCCTAGGTTTTTAGTTACTAAACATTAGGGGTCATATAATTGTGTTAAATCACAACCATTCCAATAATACTTTGAGCTTTTTATTGGAGCGGTTATGATTTAACAAAATTATATATAATATAATTCTAATAAGAGTTATTCCAAGAATAATTAGGAGTTATTCATTGATATTTAGGGTAAGCACAGAAAAAGCTTTTTACCTATACCTTTTTTAGGCACACAATGTAGCTGTGCCTTATAATGTTTTTATATAGACTAAGTCCTAGGTTGAGTGTACCACAATGTAGTGAGGTTGAAATATTATTAGAGTATAATGTAGTCTATAATGTGAGTTAGGTTAGGCCCTGCCCCATTGTCCGATACGTAGGGAGCAGTTTTCTCTTGCAGTGGACGAAAAAGTCTGAAATACACAATTTTATAAATACTTGTATTAAAATAAGATCTGATATGATTTGATCTTAACAACAATTAAAAAGGCCTTAAATCACATACAAAAGCCAAATCACAAATATGCTCTTACCAAATCAGCTTACGAGTCCGTAGTTGACTTTTCCCCAAAAACCTTAAAACTCGTTAGCTAGAATCTAAATGTTGCTAATTTTCCGGGGGGAGCTTTCGGGCTCCCTTATGTGCTGGGGTGTATTACACACCCCGGTGATACGACCGCCGCCCTAGATACACGGTATGGTATTACTAAATTTATATGATATTACTGTGCAAGAATAAAACGTACAAATGGCCATCTCTGCGCTGCGTGACAGCAAATAGACGGATGAGTCACCGGTTGAAAACCACAAAGTCAAGCAAAACATCGTAATGATAGTTGTAATAAACAACCTGCAGGCAGCCAAACCTACAACACCAGTACACCCGTGCCCGTTACGGAGTAGCTGCCAGCGAGGTCACACCGTGTTTGGCGGTTCCCGTCTTTACCCGCTTCTGAACGGATCATCAGGATTTCACCCATCACCCCCGTCGATCAATCGATCAATCGGGAGGGCCATATGGTGCCGAAACAACAACCTAATAACTGGTTTCATGTTCATCCCTTATTTTGACCGTCACACATCTAAAAAAAACTATTTTCAGCTCCTGAAAATTTGAGGGTTACTTTTGAGAAACTATTAAGAATACTCAAAGTTTGTGATGCCTTATTTTGAATAAAAATGTCAATGTCATTGAGGAGTAGTACGATGCCAAAATTCTTTTCTCAATAAGTTGGCCCAGTCAAAATGGCGACAGTTTTTAGATGGACAATTTGGAACTTTGAAACGCAATGATCCAATTTTGAAGGTAGTTAATCTCTTGAGCTCCAATTTGCGGCCTTATGGTTTGATAAGACCTTTATTTTGATGTAGTCCCTTTAAAATACCTTCGGCCTCCTCGCAGAATTTAAAGGACAAATTGTTGTAAGGGATTAGGTTGGTAGGGATTGAGTTGTACATCTAGTTAACAATATTTTCCTAATTAGTAGAGAGCAATGCCGCACACCAGATCACAACAGGTTAACTCTAATGGAAATGGTAGCGTTTCAAAGTTTAAAGCTATCAATATTGAAACTGACGAGATTTTACTTATTTGGATACAATTTGCTTTGTTTGATGGGTCATATGACCTATACTCATTAAAAGTTGTATTTTCTTCTTCACGTGCCGTACCCTCATGGTATCTTCTGCTCACAATAACCATGAAGAAGTGCATTGTTATAAGTAACGGTACAGCAAATTTTGTGTCATGATCTTGTAGGCGCCTTTTTTGCAAACTTCTAAGATATTTTTTCAAAACCATACCGTTATGCTAAGCAATAAATATATTACCAACAACGGATGATAGCAGTTAAAAAAAAGCAGGTAAGGTTGGTCTTGTTTAACGAGGCGAAGTCCTCTCTGCCACCTAGTCTCGGTCTTCACCTATTGTTTCCGCACAGTCACTTCACAAATTGTTGGTGGTATTGTAACTGCGGGGCTGATGAATCAAATGAAAGCATACATAATATATCATCACGCGGGGTCTCAAATGAACTGTATCTCTTAAAACCAACATTTGAAAACAAGCTGAATTTAATCTTTTTAAAATAGTTTCAATACATTTATTCCAGTTTAAATCCATTTTAAACTCATATTAAGTTCTAGTCCCAAGAATTTTGCATTTTTGATTCTTGGTAATTTTATGTCTTCAAATTCAAAACCATTTATCTGATTTATCTTCATTTGATTTAAACCCGTTAACTTTAAACCAGTTCCTCAATTGAGTAAAGGCACTACAAACCTCTTTTTTTAATTCCTTGTCCATTTTAGATTAAACAACTGAAGTTGTATCATCGGCATAAAGAATAAGGTGATTAGATATGTTTAGTGGTAAATCATTAATATAGATAAAAAAGGGGACCCGAAATAGAACCTTGAGGAACTCCCATTTTAATTTCTCCCCACTTTGATTTATATTGTTTATGGTATCTACAGATGACTGTTCTTTGGTAGCAATTTGAAAGGTATGATTTACAACACATTGAGTTTAGGGACAGCTGCCATATGCTCAGTTTATTAAGAAGTATAATATGATGCACACAGTACAATACAATAGAATTAAGGGTGAAATCAATCACACAAATTTGCGGAATTTTATTTTATTGTGTTACACTATAGATTGATTACAAAAATTATAAAATTTATCTAGGCTATTTGTACCACGATACCTAAGATGAATAGGATATTGCTGAATCCAAATAGGGATTCATCCAGAATTCCAGATATGTATCTGTATAAAAACTCGAATTGATGGAATAATACGAGACAACCACTCTTACAAACGAGTGATAACCTTTTCTACAGCTTACTGTACAGAAACTGCAACACTGGATGTGCAGTATGCACCTATACAGAACAAGGGAATACAGATACAATGTCCATATAGAGGGTGTGAAAGTGTCTCGGAGGTGCAGTAGTCTTTTATCAATTTAACCTTATAAACATAACAATATACAGCAAACGATTAACAAATAAATGAGCCAAAAATACTGATCTAACTCATTACCGTCCGCTAACTTTATATATCTAACAGTAAACAGTAAACCTAACTTATTAACAATGCTTAAATCTCTTAACAAGCGTATGTGGATAAAATATTTACATTTCGATACGATCTCAAGGAAGCAAATCAGAGTCTAAAGCACCAAGTTTGTAAATTCAACAAAGATTGATTCGAACCATCAAAAATGTCAACAAGCTACGTAAATTCTGAGTACATTAGCACCGAACTGAAATAACGAGTGAAATGTGAAACAAGAGTGGTAACCAGTTAGAGTTAGCACCTTTACTTGTGAACAAGTAACAAAGCTTGGAACCATCACAGAAAACACCGAACCTTAGTAACAAACAACGCCGTGTACCCTGGCGCGTACCCGTGCGCGTACCTATGCGCGTACCTATGCGCGTACCCGTGCGCGTACCTACCAACGCTTCTTTATCTTAGCCTACTAACAGTTATCTCAATTTAGATATTTAATCGTACAAAGCTGTGTTGTGTAAGTTCTAGTTAAGAGCAACATTGCTATGTTAAATAATGTTAAGTAGGAAACCTATAGTGATAACTAAATTTAATTATATTTAAGTAGATAAATAAATATAACAATAAACCTGATATAAAAGTAAAAACCTTTCGATGGTTAAAAAACACGTACTGCAATGAACATTTGGTTACTTTCATTAGTAAAAGTTAACAATACACTTACCATTACGTTTCCTTTAACAACCATTTTGGATGATGATATATTGACTCATTAAGTCCAACGGGGTTATATTAGTTTTATGGTAAACTCCGAATATATTCGGCACAAAAATTTAAATAAGGCCAAGAATGGTTAATGAATTATTTTACATTCTGCTTTTAGCCAATTAAAACTCTAAATGCCAAGTTAGTCGCGAATTTGTATTACATTATACTTGTTCCAACTGTATTTATATTTTTGTCTGTCGGATTTTTATCTCTATTTTATTGTTAAAAGTCTAAATTATGGCGTATTACAATCTTAGGCTAACTTATTTAAATCACCATGGATTAAACAGTGGTTTCATAGACGCTATGACTAGTTTCTCGCTTCTTTACCGGTTATCTTAGTTAATACTGTGTTCTTAAAAAAGACATATAGTTTAGTAGCTGATCACTAAAAATGGATTCCTGCAAGTTCAAAATATTGCTGAATTCCACATTTACTTATAGGGGTTTAGGAAAGCAATGATTGATAGAATTGGCGTTTTGTGTTGGCTGTTTGTTTCAATACAAAATCATACTAGCTTAATTTAATTAATAATGTAGATTATTTTAAGTCCAATTGGTGTCATAACCTGTTCAAGTTTACTGATATTTCAGTAATAAAAGTGAAAGTCCATAAGTTCAACAGTGTATGTGTTTTTTTTAAAATAGTATAAAAATATAGCTACTATTTTAGGTATTTAAAATTGCGTAGCTAATAGTTACGACTGTCATCACATAGCTATGATTAAAAACGATTTAACTTTAAAATACTTACTATAAATATCACATACCATTTTCCAAACTCTGCCCCTACCCCTGTTCGCGTGACTCAATGGATTCAATGGTACACCTATCCACTCGTACAAGTAAAACTCGTTCTCTCTAAATACGCTTTCCAAAATGTACCATGTTTCCAAATACAGTAAACAAAATGTTGGGGAGACAGTTACATACTCTTTTGAATTGTTTACCAACTGTGGTAAGTAAACTGATTATGTAGGCCAACAGAACATATCAAACCAAAGAAGTATTGCTCCTGACAGAACTCTAACTTCCGTCACTTTAAGGCAAACATACTTGACAGTACCATACTACAGTCAGTAGTATCGACACAGCATCAAAACGTGACCCTAACCGATATTTCCTCTTTTACAAAGTAATTTAACCTGTCTATTCGAAATGCACAAATGAGTGTGTAAGTATATGCGAGATAGGATAGGATAGGATGTAGGTGAGAGGTGGTAGCTATGTCCTCTGCACTTGGACAGGTGCAGGGATGCGCGTCGTGATGCCGGAGTCGGGTTTAGAGTCCTTGCGCGGACTAGGCATCATTGCAGCGTATTGCTGCATGATCTCGGCAACTTGTTGACAGAAGGTGTCCTGGGACAGTGCAGGACGCGTTTTCTTGCCGGCTCGTCCTCCCGACGAGTTCCAGGTGTTGTGCGATTGCGCGCGCTGGCTGCACTGCGCCTACACCGGTGGTGGATGTGACACGCGCGGACCGGTTGGCCGGAGCGTTGCGCCTGAACGGCGAGGGCTGCGGGCTATTCTCCTGCGAGTTGGATAAGGACCTGCTGCGGGTCGTTCTTGGTACTCTCACTGGGGAGCCTGCAACACACATTCCATTGGATTACTCAAATGTAGCAACGGCAACATTAAAATCCTAGAAGAGACCTCATTCTAATAAAAAAACAACAGTTCAAACTACTGTAGCTAAACTGTAATAAAGAGAGTCGTGCAAGCTGGCGTTCAAAAGATTGAAATTGTCGACTCTCCCTGTTTCTACTTTTGGAAACATGTATATTTTAACTATTCAACGTGTGATTCTATAAGAGGCCGTGATATACTTTCCTAAGACACTAGAGGCAGGGAGGACAGCCAAAGTGGGAGACACATTAACACATCACATGGGTGATCCATTAACGTTTGCCTTCTAGACAGGAGTTAAACTGGTGGACAGGTTACTGGATTCAATTAAAAGTGCCTAACACTATCGAAAAACAATTTTGAGTGCAGGAGCATTTTATAACCCGTTTTTTTCTAACTCATTACCGTCCGCTAACTTTATATATCTAACAGTAATAACCCCCGTATTTTAACCCGTTTAGTTGTTGTGTCACACTTAGGAGACCGACCAATTGGCTAACTGATGACGAGGTTAGAGTGGAAAGGTTCGATTAATGGGACTGGAATTAATAGAAACCTTTGTATGTTTGAATGAGCTCTAGATACCAAGGTATGAGTGGAAAACCTTAGTTACGAATAGAGCAATGACTATTACATGCAATGGAAATCGTTCCGTGATAAAACATTTACGTATGTATTTAAGTATGATAGTGAAAAAAAAGAACAACTGTTCCAGAGGTTGTTATTTAAAAGCACTGGTTTCACACTAGTCCCATTAATGTCACATAGACAAACTTCACTTGGTAGTACGAGCAAATATACCTCGTACAGAATAATAAGAACACGAAATCCATGACTGAATATTTGATTTTGTATATTGAATATTGACATTTTTGAGTACACCACACACTCCGTACAGTATAAAGCAGGGCGCACACTACAGCGACCCCGCCCTGCTCCGGCCTTTTCTAACAAGTCGCTTTGCACGGCCTTTGGAACTGGTCGCCCCGAGCATGGGCCCGAGCATTACACCATGACCCCGAGGGGCCACTGGTGTTCAAAATGTCATGGTGTTTTGATTAAAAACTCATTGAATTAGTTAGGTTGTACCCCACTTGGACAATTTCATCTATTTCATTATCAACAACGGTGGTAAATATCCGTATCGATAACTTTTAAATAATATTGTAGACTAGTTTATATTTAATCACTTTTGTACAAATCGATTGTAAGAGTATGAAAGACGTACGAAAGCTAGTAATTTATCTTTCGCAAATGTAATAGATCCCGTAGCTCATAGAATTTTGGCACGGACATTCGAAAGTATTTGAAAAACTATTCCTCGTCTTTTAGTAGATCCAGAAAAGGTTTGCAAATTCACCACACTGTTCCCTTTTCAAATTTATGCTGTGGATCCCAAATCTTCGTTAATTCTAGGATAACTCGTAACCATTATTCGGCAACCATTAATTCTTCTTCCTAGTCACTAGACGTCGACATGTCGTCACTGTAGCTCGGCCACTAGTGAAGTGAATAAGCTGTGCATTTCCCACAAAAAAACCCGGAGTCGGGCGGAGTGGGCCGGTGTAGTGTGCGCGTAAACGCCGGGGACGGTTTGGTGTCGGGCGTATACCTATTTTCATATAAGGGAAGTCTACGTTCATTCTTGCATAACACGTAGGCTGCAACGGCAACCATTAGTTCTTCTCCCGAGTCACTAGACTTCCGGGGGCGGTTTGGTGTCGGGCGGGTTGGGGGCGTTGTAGTGAGCACCCTGCTTACGTCATTGTTAAAAATCATATTAAAACGTGTTACTATTTTGTTCTAACGCAGGTCGACAGACGACTGAATCTAAAGACAATTTACCTGTAAGGGAATTGGTCCCAGGCGCAGGAGTGGGTTGTGGTGTTGGAACGATTCCGAGACTGCGATACCCTTCATCAGAAACCTCGGAACCACTGTCATTGTTGGCCTGACAGTCGCTTGAGCTTAGAGTGTCCAGGCCGTTAGCACTGCCGTACTTGGTCCCAGCGCGCTTACCCGCCACTAGGTTGTCGGAGATCCTTCTGGAAGGAGTGGTGTCCACGCCGGATCTGGTGTCCTTGACCGGGGTCGGGCTCCTCCTCACGGAAACGGACACGCGGTGTTGGTTGGTGAAGTTGTCGGACACGCGCTGGGCCGGGGAGGTATCGACTCCACTGTCGTAGTCCCTCGTCAGGCTGTGCCTGGGGGAATCCAAGCTCACGTGTCCACAGGAGGGACTTCGCTGAGGATGGTTTATGAAGTTGTCTGAAACCTTGAAGCAAGGTGAGCTGTCCACTCCGGGCGATATGTCCACTTTCTGTTTTGCGTTTGCTGAGGTATCGTCGAATTTCGCATTAGCTGCATCTAACTTTTTGTCTTCAAGGGAGGATTTAAGTACTTCGTCAGTGACCAGACCGGCCACTGTTCTGTTTCCCGGGAAGTAGGTCTGAGCGGATATATCATCACTTGGGCAAAACTGGGGGTCGGTGTGAGCTCCGCACACCTGGTCTTGTCGAGTAGGCACAGTCAAGGAATCAACAGATTCGTAGTCCGCAAGTGGTGTGGGGGAGCGACCGTGGTGAGAGACAGTCGCCGTGCACTCCTCATGAGCTGCGGGGTAGGTCTCCGCGAATCTTCCGACGTTCAAACTCTCCTTGGGAGATGTCGATCTCGATCGTCTTTGGTTCGGAGTAGAAGGTCGGGACGTCTTGAGGTTCTTTCTCGGCGTGGGGGACCTTGACCTGTTCCTGGACGCCACGGTGGGTGTTAGGGCTCGCCTGGGAGTAGGTGAAGGGCTGCGATCACGCGGCTGGCCCGGGGAGAGTCGGTAGTTGGGAGTGGGTGATCTGCTGCGGTTTCTGCCGCGGTCTGCCACAGGAGGATTGGGTGTGAGAGTCCTTCGTGGCGTCGGAGACCGACTCCTGCGGGGGTCGGAGCTCCGCGGCGCCGGCGACAGTGTGGAGGTGGAGTTGCGGTGCTGAGCGTTAGTGGGCAAGGACGGAGCTAGGCTTCCACTGTTGCTGCCCACGCTAGAGGCGGAAGACCGTCTGGTTCTGGGAGGTGATCTGAAACAAAATGTTTGTCAACCGAGAACAGTTCAAACCCAGTTTTACATAGGCTGGGTTTTATCATCAAACATGCTCTTTTTCTGACCTCTGAAACTGCACTTCATATGTATCGGCTGCCAACAACTCTGTATCATACGGTGCTCGGTTGAGCTTAAACACTGCAATATTTAACCTCATAGTCAAATGTTATCATTTTATCACTTAAATATAAGGCTTTCTTGCTATTACGAGTATATTAAAATGACTCAATTCGAGTATTACATTCAAATAAATCTTAGATTTTATAACATCGACTAATTTTTATCAGTAGTGATTTAACAGCTGCACCAAGTAAATGGTCGTTTAGGCGGAGATTTATATTGAGAAGTTTCTAAAATAGCCTCACCGTTCGTAAAGCACCTGCGTTCCAGCGATGTCCATGCCTGGAATCCCTGTCTTCAAGCCAACTATCTTGGTGGAGTGCGACGCACGATGAGCTGAAATCAGACCCCGTCACATAAAAATAGCAGTTCTTGTAAGACTACACACTGGTGTATTAAACAACTAATTATACTGAGATATTATAAAAAGATTATTCCTAATGAGTTTGCGATTACCGAAAAGTAGTTTTAAATGATGAGCAAAGGTTTAAATGCACGTAATTAATACTTATTACAAGGAGGTGACTGGTGAGTGGTGACAGATTACGTTACCTACTAGGCAACCTGTATGTTGATTTAAATTCACTGTCAGTCCTGGTCTAGTTATGAACCAGTGACTTCTTGGTTCTATTTGTATTTAAAGGCAAGGAGAAGCCGTCGGTATCGAGCTCATGTCAAAATAGCATAGGAAGGCTAGGTACGTGGCCAGGGGTGGGCTGCAGCCCATCCCGAAGTTCCAGGATACAATTTTAAAAATTACAACGTTAAAGTTGAAAAAAGTTATTATTTCACTCTCGAGTGACAACTAACGTGAAGGAGTATTGCAGGGAAGGAACACCGAGATAACTTTAATCTCCCGTCTCATAGAACAAACCTTTTCACTAAGAAGCCATCCTTTGCTGGAGCTAAACTAATTGAAGACCTCAAAATCGTTGATCCAAACACTTTGAATAATGCTTAGGCCAACACAGTCTACACTTGAAAAGTTCAAAATGTCTCATACATGTTTAAAAATCTAATAATTTATATTTGTTTTAAAGACGATGTCACAATTAACTTGTCTATATACGAATACAGTATAATGCTTGCTTACCGGTTTTGCAGCGGCAGGGGTCGTGCTTGTCCAAGTAGTGTGAGAGTGTGTCCCAGCCTCCACCCACGCGCACCATCACGTGACTCCTCAGCACCTGCGCAATGCACACAAGGGTAAGCAGTAAGCACAAAGCCACTATTGTACGCACTACGCATAACCTCCACCCTCCATGTGTTCCACCATTACTTTTCTACATTCAAGTTTACGGTTTGTTTTCTGATCGCGGATGTGAAAACTAAACATTCTCTGAGTGATTCTTTCAATTGTCTATGTACAATTGTATGCACTAATAGAAATGTACACACAAATCTAAACCATGAAAATATAACTAGCACTAAAGCACCGCTGGCGTGAGTGAAGCCAATTTCCTTTGCAATGCGTTACTCTAATTCAAACTGAGTTACAGTCAGTTCATTTCGCTACGCTCACAGCCTCAGCTTTTAACCGTACCATCCGCTAAAACTTCGGCTCACTTCCTCCCCTTTTATCGGAACTGCCTCTTGTCACAAATTGGTCTTAACTCAAACAGTTTATGGCATTTCAACTTAATAGCATTTACGTGTTTTAATAATTCTCAGTACCAAAACAAACATGTCAATTTTCGAAGATACGAAAGAACTAACAACTGCATTCAATGGAGTAGACAAAGTAGATGCAAATAGCACGTGTCTACGATAACCCAGATTGCTCGATATGTTCTCAGTAAAAGAAAAACAAACATAGTCAATGGACACAAACAGCCAGTCTCAAAAACTCATTGAATTGCTACATTTTAATGAATTAAATCCATTTGTGATAGAAAAATTATCTACAAGCCATTTTAAATACAATGTGACATTTCTACGTTGAATAGTAACGGTTTTCCTTTATAAGACCAGCGATGCCAACAATGACTGAACTGAAACGTGAAACGGTGTGTAGGGCCACGGTGTGCTCACTACTCATGCGCTATGCGTTACGATGCACCACTCTCAGCGTACACAATGGAAAGTCTTAATTACTGTATTTATTTACTGGATGCTTACTACATAGTCCATACGCTTCCTTGTTCCTAGCGGAAAAGGAGAATACGACTACTGCCTGTGTCAACAGCACACGCTTTTATACTACAGTATTATATTTGCATTTTTAACATGGAAGGTGTTTGCTTAGATGAGGTTTATAATTGTGAAGTGATGTATTTTAATTTAACTTCCTCACCATACTGAAAAAAATCGTCCACATTTTCCAATTTTATTTCAGAGCCAACTATTTTAGAGCCTTTTTGAGTTATGCTCCAGATTTTCAACTTAATTTTCAAAATTTGACCTAAGAAAATAGGCTAGCTACAATAAAAACGTAGTTAAGTGTTAAATTCTTTCTGTTAATTACTATAACTGTGTAGAATGCGTTTGAAATCATATTTTGTTAAAATTATAATGATTATAAATATATCAAAATTAACTACTAACGTTTTCAGGAAGATAGTAAGAACCAGGCCGACACGCAGCTAAGCACTAAAGCGCCGCTGGCATGAGTGAATGAATTGCTTTGCAATTTGTTACTCTATTCCTCCACAGCCTCGCTTCCGGCTTTCGGCCTCCCAGGTTTTATGTTCAGCCGACAGCGAGGTGTTGATGAGGCTGTCTTCAGCCTCCTGTATTATCATAGTTGAAACACATTTTTGGTGAAAAGTCATAAATGGGGTTTCAGGTAGTCCGGGTTTTACTGTGGTTAACAAACTCGTTCGAGATATTTACAAAGGAACATTTACGCAAATTTGGAGAGAACAAAAGCGACCTGTAGAGATGATACGCATATGTTACATTAAGTTTTGAACTCTCAAAACGTTCTGGGGTCAGGATCGGTGCTTATTTCAGGTCCCGGCCAAAGGAAATTCGATAATAATAAGTCATAATATTCTTTTTACTTTGCACAATTATAAATATTTAAAACACATCTATGTAAATATACCATACATTTATTCTTGAAGTGGAGATTATTGACAAAAATATATACAATATTTAAAATACAAAAGAAATATATATATATATATACTTTTTTAATCAGCAACACCAATTCTGTAGTTTCAGGCAAACCTATTGCATGAAAAATAAAATAACCTTAATTATTAATATGTGTTGGTTATTATTTGACCGAGACTAGCACTAAATAAACATGTGTTTGGTTGTACTTGGTAATATTCTTTTGATGGTGTCTCAACACATTCTAAATGAGGCACCTAACTATTTGTTCTTTGTTTTCTTGTAGTAGTATATTGTTTTGTTACATATAGAATTTGTGTTACATACAAGTTGTTATAATTATATTGTCTCTGTAAAACATCGTTGAAGTCAAATGTTGTGACAATTTTAACAGTCGCTATGGTGAACATGTTTGGTACTATGTCAAGTCACAACATACAAATTACTAATACATACATTCTAGTTAAGGTGTAAACTATACTGCTTTCCGATTATTGTAAAGCAGAGCTTTAATGTCAATGTTAGTTTTTAAGATTTGTATACTATGGATTCGCCTCTGTTTAAAAATCAATGACTCACCATATTTTAAACATGTAAACCCTTTATTAAACAAAACCAGCATTCAAAAACATTTAATATGTGAATTACTATATTTTTAAACCTACGGTAAACACTGTAGACATAACTTTAGTGGAAAAAAAGATTCATCACTTTCTTTTTCTTTTACGCAACCCAAGACATCTTATTCCTCAGGTAAAAAAGCTAACTTCCGGCAAACTCCACTAATGGGCTGGAGGCCATCGGTAAACAAATTCTTACGTTTTACTTAAAGCGTATTCAAATATTCATACCCCCAAACACTGTTCATCACTATTTTAATTTTTGTGTCAAACACATAACTAAAACCTAAGGCAGATATACAGTAATATGTAAACCAGATAAGTTCATTAGGTTTACAAGCTCAAAGGGCAATGTTTACTTTGGTCCAATTCGGTTAAACCAATGTATTGCAAGTGTATCCGCAATAGCACATTGATTAGTTGATATGAAGTTAAATCGCATGCGCTACAATCCATTTCACTCTTAGTTAGCAGCATGGAAACCCTATATACTATGTTATTTAAATGGGAGTTCGGGCTACACTATCTGTCAGAGACCCTCGGCTCAATTCCACCCGTTTTTATTAGAGATTCATTAAATTTTGATTTATTATTTTAATTTATACTAGCTGAGAGTACCCGTGCTTCGCCTCGGGGCTTTATTAACATAGCTGTGAGTATAATTTAAGAAAATAGCAAATTTAAAATAAACAAAATAAAGTGTTTCTATATATCCTTAGAAAACCATTTAGTTTGCCTGTTAGTTCACCATCTTCTCGTTATAAGTGTTGCCATTTACTTTGTGGATGTTGTATGGATATGAAATATAGCTAAAGATACACTGCGTGATGGGCTTAACCCTTAAACATAGTTTGACCGCCACAGTTTTAGCCAATTTTGACTTATACGTGGTCCGAAACGCCTAAAAACGTGTTCAGTGCCCACTTTGAACCCTCGCCATTTATTTTTTGGATGATGTATGGGTATAAAGTACAGCTGAAGACACACTGCGTGATGAGCTAAACACGTAAAGGAAGTTTCACCGCCATAGATTCGTCCGATTTTGAGTCATAAGCAGCCCATTATGCCTTAAAAACGTTACAGACCGACAGACAGGATTTTTTTGACACCAGTTTCGGTCTATCCAAAGTATTTAAACACCAGGTAACCAAAACCGACGGATTCTTTGCAATGTACAGACAAAAGTCTTATTGTATTTATATAGATAAGTGTTAGCTACCTTGTGAGGGTTATAGTTACTCCCGCCGTTCCGCCCGTTTTTTTGAGGATGTTACATGGACATAAAATGTAGCTAAAGACACAACTAGTGATTAGCTTAACCCTCAAATTAGATTTAGAGTAGAGTCGGAATAAAGTGTGTATCACAATCACAGAGTGTTTATTATATTGTTGTATGTTCTAGTTCTCTCTCTACCCTTGAACTAAGGATAATGTCAACAACAAAGATTTGCGCTAATCACCAATTTTACAAGTTAGAAAAATCATTAATTATCAAATTATCATCAGTATTTAAAGTTAAACAGTCTTTTCGTGTTGGTGAAACACGGTTGCTTGCTAAGATGCATTTAAAGGTTTTAGACTACAAAATGACAGTTTGAAAATGCTAGTTCTCGGTGGTAAGTGTGCGCATACATTCGAAATATAAGGACTGCTGTGAGATGCAGCGTTTGGGTGGACCGATGCTTCTAGGTGTCAAGCGGCAACAATTCAAGTCTTGACCAAGTCAAGCAACCAACTATGATCAATTGTAAATAGCATGAGAATCAATCGTGGTTTGGTTAATCAACAACCAACCCAACACCTCAGGAGCGGCCTTTGTTCACCTTTTGCCCGACGGACATCTTATTTATTATGACAACTTTTTACACAACTATTTATTACTTGTTAAATAATTTTATGCTACGGGATTTAAATGTTGAATTTGTGTGAATATATTTACAGCCATGCTTTGCCTTCAGACTTTTTTTATGTTGTATATATTATTAAATATTCTATAGATAAATAAATATATTTTATTGCATGGACATTTACTATAAAAGATGAAGAAAACTGTGCAATTTGTTTGAGCTGAATCCATAAATAAATTTGCAGCCGATCATTTCAGCTGATTTTGAGTTATACGAGTTCCAAAATGGCTTAAAATCGTTACAGACAGACAGACAGGAAAGAATTTTATAACGTCAGTTTCAGTCTTTACAAGGTTTAGTAAAACTTTATAACCAAAACCGATGGATTCATTTGACAAACGGACGCAAATAAGTGTTAATCGGTGTTTGGCTATTCTGCTGTTGGAATATGAAAAGCCATCAACGTCTGAGCGGGTGACGGTGTCTCTGTGAAATTCATAGTTCCGCCGTTCAAGTGTTTTTTAGAGCCCGCTTTGAGTGTTTGCCATATTTACTTTGAGGGATAAAAGGTAAAGAATTACGTGTGTTGCACAAGTTATATTACACTCATTGAGGGATACTATATGAACATCAAAATATTGCCATATGTTGCTAAAGACACACTGCGGACTAGAAGAATATTTCGATTCACAGTAAGGAATAAGTAAAGATAGCCCAGAGATACTAGTATCCAGTTCCGAAAACCAATCGTTTGCAACCCAATAAAAAACAATCGGTTTTCTCTTTAATGTAAAATAAAAAGTGAGTGCTGACAACTGAGTGAAACGGAGTATACAAGAAGAGCAGCGTTGCACAGTGTACAGTGTACTGTGTACTGTAGACTCTGTTGGTTACTTACCCTGACGAAGATGAGTACTTTGGTGTCCCCTATGCGGTACTTGCCCTCCGACACCCGGATCATAGGGAACTGAGTCGGACATCGGCACTTCTCCACAAGGTCTCGCACCTGAAACACGTTACATTAACGTCATAAACACGTCACACGTCAGTTCAGTGTCGTAGTTATCCATTCCAGCAGACAATTTCTCTAGTGTTTACATGATTGACTTGTCAACAAACAAATATAGTTAGTTAAAACTTAAGGATGAACTAAATAAAACAGTATTTAATAATAAGGATTATGGTATGATAATCATCATTAGTTGGATAAAATAAATAAGAAAGATAAAATACAGGGTCAGGCAAAAGTGTGTTTTTTTATTAAGGAAACAAAAAATTGCTTTTAATGCATACTGACACTTTGCCCCAGTTTTCAAAATGGGGGATTGTCGAATTAGGGGAGGGGCGCATAATTTCTAGAAACCCCATCAGTGAAACCTCCTAAATGGTCTTAAAAATGTTGATGAGTTCTGAAAAAACTAGACGTCTCTATCTTGTCAAAAAAGAAATGGCGTCCATTTAGGTTACACAGATTTTATGCGAAAGGTGGAAAGGCCTTTAGAACTTTTTAGCCAGATTTTTCAGCGTAACCAAACTTGGTACATATTATTAAAGTAATCAAAAGTATCTTTTAATGCATACTGACACTCTATTAAGATTGTTCAAAATGGGGATTGGGGGTGTAGACTTAAAACTCTGTGTAACTTAAAATGAACGCAATTTCTTTCTGGGTTAAGCTAGAGACTTCTAATTATCAACATTCATCAATATTTTCTAAGACCTTCAAAATGGTGTCAGTCTTGGGGCTAAAACTCACCATTTGGGAAACTGGGGCAAGGGAATGTCAGTATGCTAAAGGTACTTTTTGGTTCCTCTATGTACCAAGTTCGGTTGCGGTGAAAAAACTGGCTAAAAAGTTATAAAGGCGTTTTCACACTTTTGCCTGACCCTGTATAATAATTACGTTCATAAAAGAACAATGATTTGAAACAAATAATAATTTTCAAATTGTTTATTATTGTATTTGTTTATCTTTATTCTGTTTTATAAAACTGATAATGGTAATGACGATAATTGTACATAGCTTAATCGGAACGTATTAGAGTTCATAACAGACTGGAACAAACCACTACAATAAGTATATCTCATATTGACCACACCACAGTACCGCGCTATCCCTCTAGCGCATATTTGGGAAAGGCAATTCAGCCCATGTCCTTGACGAATAGTTTCTCCTTTCCTTTGAGAGACGGCGGTCAACCAATCTGGATAAGCCAGGGTGGATAACAGGCGGATAATGAGAGCTTGACGTTATTCACAATCCCTATTTATCAGAGCTGTGGTTATATGACTCACTGTCGTGACTAAAATGACGCAGTGTCGCCTAGTGCTACCCGAGTAACCGTCAACCGACACGCTGATTGATGTTGATTGAATTGAATTGTCGCTTACAGACTGTGCGTGGTGCGTGGTGACTGTTGTGTGCTGCCCGAGTCTCAGTGTGGTGTTCAGGATACGCGCCAAATCATAAGTGGTTCTTCTAAATCATGAAAGGACAAACCCCTAACCTTGCACATAGATGTTGTGTTGCTCATCAGCTCTGATATCTGAAGTTATCATACCAAACTGTTGCCAACCCTGTATATGGGGTTGAAGGTAGCTGAACTCTGACTCACACGGGGTTTGTACGGATCAATAGCACCGGAGACCGTGAACAAGCAGACACGAACCCTAACCTTGCACATAGATGTTGTGTTGCTCATCAGCTCTGATATATGAAGTAATCATACCAAACTGTTGCCAACCCTGTATGGGGTTGAAGGTAGCTGAACTCTGACTCACACGGGGTTGTACGGATCAATAGCACCGGAGACCGTGAACAAGCAGACACGAACCCTAACCTTGCACATAGATGTTGTGTTGCTCATCAGCTCTGATATATGAAGTAATCATACCAAACTGTTGCCAACCCTGTATATGGGGTTGAAGGTAGCTGAACTCTGACTCACGGGGTTTGTACGGATCAATAGCACCGGAGACCGTGAACAAGCAGACACGAACCCTAACCTTGCACATAGATGTTGTGTTGCTCATCAGCTCTGATATATGAGTAAACTGTTGCCAACCCTGTATATGGGGTTGAAGGTAGCTGAACTCTGACTCACACGGGGTTTGTACGGATCAATAGCACCGGAGACCGTGAACAAGCAGACACGAACCCTAACCTTGCACATAGATGTTGTGTTGCTCATCAGCTCTGATATATGAAGTAATCATACCAAACTGTTGCCAACCCTGTATATGGGGTTGAAGGTAGCTGAACTCTGACTCACACGGGGTTTGTACGGATCAATAGCACCGGAGACCGTGAACAAGCAGACACGAACCCTAACCTTGCACATAGATGTTGTGTTGCTCATCAGCTCTGATATATGAAGTAATCATACCAAACTGTTGCCAACCCTGTATATGGGGTTGAAGGTAGCTGAACTCTGACTCACACGGGGTTTGTACGGATCAATAGCACCGGAGACCGTGAACGCAACACGAACCCTAACCTTGCACATAGATGTTGTGTTGCTCATCAGCTCTGATATATGAAGTAATCATACCAAACTGTTGCCAACCCTGTATATGGGGTTGAAGGTAGCTGAACTCTGACTCACACGGGGTTTGTACGGATCAATAGCACCGGAGACCGTGAACAAGCAGACACGAACCCTAACCTTGCACATAGATGTTGTGTTGCTCATCAGCTCTGATATAAAGTAATCATACCAAACTGTTGCCAACCTGTATATGGGGTTGGAAGGTGGCTGAACTCTGACTCACACGGGGTTTGTACGGATCAGCGGAGACCGTGAACAAGAAGCAGACACGAACCCTAACCTTGCACATAGATGTTGTGTTGCTCATCAGCTCTGATATATGAAGTAATCATACCAAACTGTTGCCAACCCTGTATATGGGGTTGAAGGTAGCTGAACTCTGACTCACACGGGGTTTGTACGGATCAATAGCACCGGAGACCGTGAACAAGCGAACGAACCCTTGCACATAGATGGTGTTGCTCATCAGCTCTGATATATAAGTAATCATACCAAACTGCCAACCCTGTATATGGGGTTGAAGGTGGCTGAACTCTGACTCACGGGGTTTGTACGGATCAATAGCACCGGAGACCGTGAACAAGCAGACACGAACCCTAACCTTACATAGATGTTGTGTTGCTCATCAGCTCTGATATATGAAGTAATCATACCAAACTGTTGCCAACCCTGTTATGGGGTTGAAGATGGCTGTGCTCTGATTTTTAATTTTTCTTTGTTACTTTAGTCATGCGTAATGATTACTGCTTTATTACATGTACAACGACTTATCAGTCATGATCATTTTTCCTGAACTGGTTAGGTGTTTTTTGGGAAATCAGTAATATATCAAGATTATTTATATTATTCGTAGTTGAAAGACATTCCGGTTAATTCATTCGGGGTTTGGTTGCAAAACCACTAGAGAATTGAGATAACAGTCACTTGGTGTACGCTATGGGTATTTAGTATTCAGGACGCAGCGACGACACTGTTTCATAAGCAAGTAACAGCTGTCCTCCATATCGTTAGCTGATTGTATACTGCATGGAAATCCAACCCTTCCACTACCATTCTATGGAAGGAAGTGAGAGATGTGACTTCAGTACAGCTAACTTATTTCAACGACCGATGTATTCTTTGAGGTCAGTATTTTATTGATACATTAGGTTACGTTTCACAGGTCAGGTCAGTTTATGTTAGGTTAGATTAGTAGGTAAAGTTCGTCTTGTTTAACGAGGTAAAGTTAGAAGGGGGTGTCTTGTTGAAGAGGGCCTTGTACCTTTCCAACAGAAACCTACATTATGTTTTACTCTCAGTTAACAGCATTGAAAGCCCTCATACCGTGTTATTTAAACGGGAATTCAGACTGACCTACCCACTTCACTTCCGCCTCTTTATTCGGAGACCACCTTGTAACTCTTTCAATTTATATTATTTCAACATCTTAAATTCTCTTGTTTTAATTACACTCAGTTTCTGGTTTTGAAGATACAAAAGACTAACAACTGCATACTTGAGTAGCGAGAGTTGATGCAAATAACCTTTTGAATCGTGTTTCTTCGGTGATCGAATTATAAGATATTGTTGGACATTTTAGCAGCTAATAAATAAATAAAACTAGCCAAGAGAGACGTCAGAGAGACAAGTGTCCATTTTCCTTTAATGTGTTCAGTAAAATATAACCTTATCAGGTTGAATAGTGGGGATGGTTTTTCCTTCAAGACCAATGCAGCCATCTGAGAGTGAAGCTGCTTTGTAGTGTTACCGAGAATGCCTTATAACTTAATGAGATACCAGCTGCGTTTACATTTACATCTTGTCCAGCACTTTGTACTGTACTCATTTCTATCCGGGCTCCAACTTGATTGAATTAGCCCTCGTTGTTCCGGTTTTCTATTCTAGCGTGGTCTTCAAGTCAACAAAGAGGACGAACTATAAGGTGAGGCAGATGCTTGACATTTACGTTGGATTGAAAGGTACGCGTAAGTGTCCACCCTCTTAATCCGTCTCCTTCCACTTTGCACTTTCTTATTCCCACAACCCAATCCGGCTACCTGACCCTTCTATTTTCAAAAAATAACTGTTCCTTTTCAAAATAAATCCATGGAAAATCTAGAAACAAATTGTTAATTGCAATTATTAAAACTATAATTATACTTGAACAGTAATAACTTACTCATAAGCCCGAATAATTCAAAAAGTATATACTTATCCGGATCTAGATACTGGTCCAGCGGTTTTCATAATGGTTTATGAACTACCGTTAGAAAAATTTGTAAATATCTAGGGCTAATCTTTGACGAAAACTTCACTTGGGCACAGCATATACACTCCACTTTGTTCTAAATATATCATCTCACTTATCTTTCATAAGTAGATAAAGTATCAAAACCACTTCCTCTTGTGGCTTATCTATACGTCCCTTATCGAGACAAGACTGAGGTATAGGACCGAACTCTAGGACGCAGCATCCTGTGCTGAGTATTGTAGAACTGTTGCCGGACTACAAAGACGAATGCCATGTAAAATTTACTTTCAAAAATTATAAATTTTAACCCTGCCTTCATCATATACTTATGAAATACTTTTGTACAATGACCTTAAATTGTATTCTCTTAAAATCGGATCAGACTTGTATGGTTATAATACAAGAGCTCGAGACCATCATAGACGAACTCTCCACAGGCTTCAACATTCTGCCACGCTACCCCAAACCAAACTGTATGAGTCTTAAATTATCTAGTAAGATTAGCATAAAATATTCAAACTAAAAAAACTGAATTCATAACTTTGTTATCCTAACTCGTTGTACTACTGCAAAGAGCTTATTATTTAATTATACTTAATTTTTTTATACCCTGTTAACAAATTTTACTCTCAAACAGTAGGTATAGGACACAGTAGGTATTATAACACTTAAAATTGTTTTCATGTTCATATGTTTTTAAACTCTTTTAACTTAGTTAGTAAACTATTATTGTGTTAAGCAGAAACGTTCAATTAAATGGAAAAATTAGTGCGCAACAATGTGTTTATACAGTATTTATAAATTACGATTGTAACACAATTTATCCTGTCAGTATAACAAAAATTAAAATATTTAAAATAAAATATTGTGCCACTGGCTCAACATGTGGTATATAGCACATACATCTTATCTACTTCTTTTACTCTTATAACTCATCTGTAGAGTGTTTGTGTGTAGGATGATGAGTGTAGGAGCTAATTCGTGTAAAGACGAAGATACTCATACATGACAAATTGCGGTACTCGGTACTCGGTACTATGGGTACTCGGTACTCGGTACTCGGTACTCGGTACTCGGTACTCGGTACTCGGTACTCGACTCGGTACTCGGTACTCGGTACTCGGTACTCGGTACTCGGTACTCGGTACTCGGTACTCGGTACTCGGTACTCTAGGGTACTCGGTACTCGGTACTCGGTACTCGGTACTCGGTACATAATCAGTACTGTACCGTATAAGTTGGCAGAGACAGTGAGAGAGTGCGAGCGCGAGAGCGAGGGGGGGCGGGGATCGATGCTCTCACTGCCTCAGTATCTACTCTTTATATTACAATGTACAAGTCTCCAATACAATCGGATCTTACAGAGTCAGTCGGATTTCAAGAGTATTAAACAGTGGCGTACCTACGGTGGGAGGGGGGTAGAAGAGGGAGCCCTTTAGAGCCTCTTCTGTTTGACCCCTATAGTGTTGGACCTGACAGAATAGCGCTGTGTTTGACCTGACAGAAACAAGAACATGTTAGCCTATGATACTAAACTTTGAGGAAAACCACTGGAAAACAGTTTGATTTCAAACTTAACAATACGTTTCGACTAGGCTATGCTAATCATCTTCAGATGTAAAAAATAAAATTAAGAAGAGAAACTATAACTATGTAAAACAAGTAAATACTGTCTCTAAAAAAATCATTATTGCAGATCGTAAATAAATAAAGCGAATGCCATCTTAAATAACTCTTTGTTTAGTAACAAGCTACAGCCATTATAATTATGTTGTTAATTTTTTTGTTTAACGTATTTATACAACAAACATTTTCTTCTTAATTTTTTTTACAACTAAAGATGATTAGCGTAGCCTAGTTGAAACGTATTGGTAAGTCCAAAATTAAACAGTTTTCCAGTGGTTTTCCTAAACATGTTGCCATATTTAAATAAGCCACTACTCAAGTTTAAAGTATAAAAAAGAAACAGTTAAATTCAAATATATGTTCTCTCTGCTTAAACAATAAAAAATACGTTTTTAATTTCAAGTTTGATGCAATACAGTTAGCATCCAACAGGGTGGTTGTTTAACCTAGCCAGGTCCCCGCTAGTCAGCGATACAATCAAAAGATGTACGAGTATTTGATCTTTCTCTGCCTCCCTAGATATGATAGTATTTTTAACGCTTACTTGTATTATAGGTTACGGTACCACACAGCGGGTTTCTAAAAAGATAATACTGTATTTTAACCTAACTTAGAATACGAAAATAAAGTCTTACACTCTTACAGTAAACAAATCGTTCTTATCAGTACATTTTGAAAACGAACACCAGCTGAGCAATAGTGTCCGAGGCAACTTTAGTAGTTTATATGCAAATGTAGGTTTTTATAAGTGAAGAGTTTTATACCAAAAACCAAAACGAGTATTCATTGATTGAGATATTAATTTAAATAGGAAAATTAAGCTAAAATGCATTTCCAAATGGTTGAAATCGACAAGTTTTTGGATATGACTCCCGAATTTTTTTGAGAGGGAAGAAGAGTTTATTCAATACCACCTAGACACCCTGGTCTAACCCCTATCCGAACCCCAGGGTCTCATCCTAGTTACGCCACTGAATATAAATAATTTTCTCATAGCCTAAATGTATATTTAAACCAGTTAAACAAACTAAATTGTTGGATTTATTTTTGTTGTATGCGTCTTGCATCAAACTGCACCTGAATAATATTCTAAAAAACTTGAAAGTTGTCGGAGGATGGGTGTCGGCTCGGCATTGGGACGGGGATCACCGCTTACCGCTCACTGCTCACGCCCGTGCCTGTCGGACCCGATCTGCCGGACAATGCTATGTGACACAGGCTTTCCAGTTTTTCACTCCGCAACGAAAACCATATTACATTACACCGACGCCTGTAAGAAACTGGTTTGTAGAGTAAATAGGCTAGGTGGTGTGGCACCAGCGAAGGCGCTAAGCACTAGGCAGGACTCTCGACACCGCGGTGATCACCGGTCATTTGCGTCTTGTTCTTCAAACCCCGAAGGTCCGGAACGTTACAATACATGAAAGTTATACCGTGCCGACTGTTTATATTGCGGAAACTCCATGCCAAGGTTTGAAATGTTGCGATGGCTGGTTGGATGTGTACAAGGTTATCGATCGGAAATTTCAGAAAATTTCTGAGACGATTGAAAGGCATATTATCGCCGCAAAATGCGTGAAAATATGAACCTATGTTTTACGCAGGATTTGGTAAATTATATAAAGGGACAGTAAACATTGTTATAGTCAATCCGTTTCTTCAATCAAAGCTGTTTCTTAACAGGGTAGTGTTTTCTGCATCAGAGCTATTTTGAATTAAAATTAGAAATTAATTTAGAGATTATGGATAAATATCTATTCTTTAGGACAAAAAGAAAACGTAAAGCAATTCCAAGACTTTTTTATGTGTATTTGTTCGTTTAGTTTTGATTTAGTCTGTTGTGAATGCATTTTGTATATTCCAAAAATTGTGCGAACTTGTTTGAGAAGTTTCTTTTCTCGCTGCCTTTATACTTTTGTAAATCCTCCTGTCTCGTGCACTTTTACCCACAAACGGTTCTTTTTTGCAGTGTTTTACGTTCCTTGTATCATGAAGATAACTCAGATTCTTCATAGGCCAATTATACTATTTCCAATGATGTTATATGTTTGCCATTTGCAAAGTTTGTTTATTTGAAACAAAGCGCTTTCCTATTTCTTTTCGTCCCATTTTTAGTTAAAGTCAAACAATATTGTCTAATGATTTTAGTACAATATTTAATAGTTTTTGTACTTTTTAAGATCAATCAGATATTTGAAAAAATAGTTCTCCAAGAATCTTTTGTACAAACTTCAAACTTATAAAGACGACGATCCACATGTTCTACTGAATAAAATACTTGCGTAAAACTGGGTGGTCTTAGGTCTATTTTATGGACAAATACAAATGTCTCTAATAAAAACTGCCTCACATAGTATCCTTTGATAAGCATTACACGCCAGTGAGTTCCCCTGCACACTAGTAGCTCAAAATCGTCAACCTGCCGTCCTGCTGTGATTGTGCAACTCCACTTGGTTCAATGCCAAGTTTAAAGCTTGGAGTGAAGCTAAGTGATGAGGGTCGAGATCCTCTTGTCATATGTCTCAATGTTTGATAAGTGTCCGTAACTCAATTTGCAAGAAAACATAGGTGAAGAAAAATCAAGTTTTCTGGATTCTATCCAATTATAGAGAATTAATAAAAGTTCCCGTTTTGTTATAAATCCACTCCCTAGATTCCAAACATGCCTGCATTTTACATACTTACTCCCTGCCTCCCTACATACTTAGCTCAGCAAGGATGATTGTAAGTAGCTATCTCCTAAAATATCACATTTTGATAGGAACCAGAGACACGACGTCAAGAGACACGAGGCTCACGTTAACAGCTTTAGGTACGGCATTGCTTGTCTACGTATTTATCTCGTTAAACAAATTCACAATAGTTGGCAAAGGAATTTTTTTCAGTGGCTTTGGACACGGTAAATGTCACTTCCTGTCATCACATAATGATGTACATTTTTCCCTAAAACACACTATGAGTTGCACTGGGGCAAAAATGGGTCGTCCATTTTGAAAATTGGTGTAACTTTTGCAACTTTGAGATAAAGAAATTACCATGTAAAATGATAAGTGTTAACGAAATCCTCACAACTTCAGGAAGTGATTAGAGCATCGCTTAAGCTCCAAGTTTAGGTGAGTTTTGAGTTACCTGATCTTTTATATAGAACTACTCTACCAATTCTATTTGTTTTGACCGAGTCAGAGCCAAGGGTACCCTGCAGAGCTGACTGGCCTAAAGTTGGGCTATTCCCTGGTCAGTTTCTACATAGATGAAAAGTCGATTGACTTTGAGACATCGCCTTAAATGTTTTAGAAACAGAATGCGTTTATTAACAGAAACCAGAAAGATCCAGACTTGGCAGCCCTCACGATGCCCTGAACTGACAGCATACCTCGGCGAAGGCCGGTCAGCGTTGCAGGCAAGGTCGACGGGGCAAACAATAGCCTGGTCTAGGAGTGTGCGCTACGCGGCTCTTACGCCCTCAGCCGCGCTACGGTGCTAGTGTGCGACCTCGTTAGTTGGGTTACTTTTTAATTGATATTTATTGTTCTGGACGAAGACTGGAATGTGCGACAGCTTCATAGTTACACTCACGCACACACCTCGCGCATCAGTCATCGCTCACCACTGCCTCCGCGGCACCTTCCTCCTCCTTGCCTCCTACTCTTCGACTTTGGCTCGCGTTGCCTCCTGTTCCTCACCTTCTGCTCATCCTCGCTCCTCCTTTTCTTCCTCACCTTCTCCTCCTTGCTTCCTCCTCCTCACCTCCTCCACTCTTCACCTCTCCCTCCTTCTCCTCCTCACCTTCTCCTCCTCACCTTCTCCTCCTCACCTTCTCCTCCTCACCTTCTCCTCCTCACCTTCTCCTCCTCACCTTCTCCTCCTTGCTTCCTCCTCCTCCTCAACCATCTTCACCTCGCCTCCTGCTCCTTGTCTTCTCCTCCTCCCCTCATCCTCTTTACCTACTCCTCCTCACCTTCTCTTACCTGCCTCATCCTGCTCCTTGACTCCTTCCTCCTGGCTCTCACAATATAACCATATGTTTTTTTACTGTAACACTACGCCTTTAGTTTAGTGTTAACGCAGACATTATTTAGATACAACATTTTAGTTTATACACTAAATTCAATATAGGTGTCGTCGTACCCGTGGACAGAGTAAGCGATAGCGGTCTTTGATTTCACGTGTCTGGACTTGTTGCCCAATGACTCGAGGCTGTGAGGGACGTCTTCATCCCGATGCAGGGTTCCCTGCTGATCGTTTCTTAGGCCTTTTCTAGAACGGCGAGGATCTGTTAGTTTAAGCCCCGATGATGTAGATAAACTAGCTATTTCATTAATACATGATTACTCAAAATGAACGGACGAACTTAGAGCAGTTGCCACATTGGTACTTACGGTGTCATAACAAGTCTGACGTTACGTAACAATGTACACAGATTTACGTCATTTTGATACTACGTTCATTTATTCTTTCATTTGTTCATCCATTTAATTCAATCATTCGTTTTCAATCATCCACTCTTCTATTTTCATTCTTTCATTCCATTCGTTTACTCTCGAAACTGTAGAAATCAAGGTTTGAAATAACAAAGCCCTCATCCTGATTCAATCCTGAAACTTGTTTTCTAATTAATCTAATAATATCTAGAATGAGTGTATTTTGTAAGATTATTGAGAAGATAGTGATGATTCAACTTGTTGTTTAACTTGTCTCTAGCTTTGTCATAGCTGCCTATATGTATGGATTTTAATACAATACTAATACATGTAACGCTCTTTTTTTATAGAATAGATCGTTGATCCGTGATTAAAATTATCAGTTGAAAACAAGATTTTAATAACTTTTCTGGATTTGGCTAAATCGTTATACCCAGTAGAGTAGTCCGCTACACGTTACTGCAGGATTTAAACCTATCCGCTGGATCCCAGGATTTAAACTGATTTAAATGTTACTTTTAATAACGTTCTCAAGTAATGTAGTGAAATAAATAACGTAGATTCGTAGAGGAGGGGTAGTGCAGTGAGGTACACTCGGGCCGTTATTGTATTTGATATATATATATGATAATATTATTGGTCGTCTATTTTTGTTCGCTAATGATGCGGTTCATTCATGAGTCAGACGTCGTGCAGGTTGGACGCACCGAGTGGTCGCTCTCTTATCAGTTCAGTCAGATAACATTCCTATGTAAAACTAGTTTAAGCCTGTGTCCTTCTTATTCGAAACATTATACTATTTTCATTATTAACATGGTGATTGGTGAAGTGTACAATTTGTAGTGCCACAGTGTCAACTAAGCAGTTAAAAATCGAGTGCAGTGATTGTAAGTTGGTCTTTCATGCAAACTGTGTTAATCTATCAAAGGAAGACATTGACTTTATAACGACGGAAAAGCAAATTTGGCGTTGTAGTACTTGCGGTAAAAATCGAAGGTCGAGTATGCGTTTGGAGTCATCAATGAGTCAAGGTAAAGCTACACTGGAAGATGTCATCACTTTGTTAAATGAAGCTAAGGAAGATCGCAGAAGATTAGAAGCAGAATTGGGCAAGTCACTTGACTCTTGTCACGAGAAGATCGACCAGAATACAAAAACAATTGATGAACAAACAAAAAAGATCGAAGATTACTTAAAAAAGCTAGATGATTTAGTACAAGAAAACAAAAGCTTGAAAGCGAAAGTAAATGCTTTGGAAGAAAAACTTGAAGACAGTGAGCAATATTCACGGTTGAACTCAGTGGAAATACGGGGAATCCCTGCCGAAAAAAATGAAGACATTTTGGAGATAGTGAAAAACGTTGGTCACGCTTTAGACATGCCAATTCGCGAAAATGATTGACGCGTGTCATAGGTTAAGAAGCAAACCAGATGGAACACCTCCTGCTATTGTTGTGAAGTTTGTCCGAAGGCTTGATAAGCAGACTCTACTTCAGAAGAAGAGTGAAAGAATACTAAATACGGCCCATCTAGGATACAACACCACTACCCTGTATACATCAATGAATGCCTCACGTTCCAACGAGCCAAGATCTTTGCTGCCGCTAGAGGTGAAGAAAGAAAAGAACTACCGCTTCATGGGTCAGGGAAGGCAAGATTCTTCTTCGCAAGGAAGAAAACTCACCAGTAATTGTGCTGACTAAGCCTGAAGATCTTCTAAAACTGTAAGTCATGTCTGAGTGATAAAAATTTGTATTCTATTGAAATTGTAAATCAAAATATTCGTAGCCTAAGATCAAACTTCGATACATTGTTAACAGAACTATCCTCTTTTTTGAAGTTTCCTGAAATAATAGTTCTAACTGAAACCTGGATTGATGAGAATGAGTCAAGTCTTTATAAATTACTTGATTATGAACTCTTTCTAAATGCAAACGAGACGCAAAGGTCTGGCGGAGTAGCAATTTTTGTTTCATCAACAATAACAGTCACAGACAACAAAAAATAGATTTCGATTCTGCTGATGTGTTCCAATTGACAGTGAAAATATTTAAAACTCAGGTTATTCTTTTAGTTGTCTATAGATTACATGCTTTTAACATTGAATATTTTTTGCGTGAATTACAACTTTGGTTGCGGTCACATGAAAAAAAAAAAAAGTCTTTATTATTGGAGACATAAATATGAATATTCTTGACTTAAATGATGATCAAGTTAGCTTTTATAAAACTATAATGGCAAATAATGGGTTTGATTCGTTGGTAAATGAACCAACTAGACTTGTTTCTGGTTCTTGTATTGATCACTTTTACGTTAGATTAGAAAATGTAAATAAAATAAGCATTACAACTGAAGTTAAACATTTGAACATAACTGATCATAGTATGATTGTAACTAATGTACAGGGATCGAATTCTGATCAACAGGTAAAACGAAATGAATATACTAGAATTGATTATGTAAAGCTCAACACTTATCTTGAAAGTATTGACTGGAATTTTGTTTATTCACAAAGAGATGTAAACTTAGCTTTTGAGGCATTTGTTTGTCAACTGAAAACTGCAATTGATAAAAATAAGCGTGTAATAACTAAGGCAAAAAATATTGTTAAACTTAAACCATGGATTACAGACCATTTATGTAATAAGATAAAACTAAGGCAAAAACTATATATAAGATCAAAAAAAGATCCTAATAATAAACGGTTAGAAACCCAATTTAAAAAATATTCTAAGAAAATACAAATTGAAATAAAACAAACTAAAATTATATTTTATCAAATAAAATTCTTAGAGTCAAAAGGAAATCCTAAAAAGACTTGGAATACCATAAATCAACTAACAGGTCAGCAAAAAAACAAAAATAATATTGATTCGCTAAAAATAAACGATACCGTTGTAAATGATCCGTTGAAAATAGCGAATGAATTTAATAGTTACTTTTTAAACGTGGTTGAGGATCTAGTTGTTTCCGCGCAACATGCTTGTAACATTGACAACTTACCCGCAAAAAACCATTTCACAGTCAAACAAGAAAGTTCATCAATGTTCATAAGCCATGTTGTAAAAGGTGACATAGAGAAAGCTATTTCAAGTCTTAAATGTGGAAAATCGTCTGGAATTGATCAAATAAGTTCAAATTTAATAAAACGTATTTATTATAGCGTAATTGATGTACTGTTATATATATTTTCAATTTGAGTTTTGAATCTGGTATATTCCCTCAGCAAATGAAAGAAGCCATTGTTATACCGATACACAAAAAGAACTCTAGGTTAAGTCCAAATAATTACAGGCCCATTTCTTTAGTCACTACTTTTGCTAAGATTTTAGAAAAGATTATGAAACAAAAGCTTATTTCATTTTTAAGTAAAACCCAATTTATAAGCCCAAGGCAATTCGGCTTTCAACCTAAAATAAAACTGAAAAGGCCCTTTTGGATTTTGTCTCAAAGGTGAATGAGGGATTGAATAGTGGAATGTGTACAAGTGGTCTTTTCTTGGACATAACCAAGGCGTTCGACACTGTGAATCATTCAATTTTACTTTCCAAAATGCACAATGCTGGCATTCGTGGAATTGTATTGAAATGGTTTCGTAGTTATCTTAGTCAAAGAACACAAATGGTTAAAATAGGAGATGTACATAGTAGCAAAGGTATATTAAAACACGGAGTTCCACAGGGTACTGTTTTAGGACCTGTGTTGTTCCTGATATATATAAATGATCTGTGTGATGGTAATTTCAAAGGCAAATTAACGTCTTTTGCCGATGATACGGCTCTGAATTATCAAGAAAACACCTGGGAGGATATTAAAAAGGCAATGAATTTCGATTTGACTTTACTTAAATGGTGGTTTGATAAAAATTGTATGATATTAAGTGTAGAAAAAACTTGTTTCTTAACATTTTCATTAAAAATTTACCAAACCTTCTAGAAAATCAAATAATGTACAAGTGTTCCAATTCTCTAAAACAGTCCACTTATTGTAAATCATGCTCACACATTAGTCATAATACACAAACTAAATACTTGGGTCTTATATTAGATGGTGAACTAAATTGGAAACCACACTTAACAACACTTCAACAAAAGTTAAATAAGATTTTGCGTATATTCTATTTCTTGAACAAGCTATGCCCTATTGAAACCAAAAGAGAACTATATTTTGCTTTAGTCCAAAGTAGAATAGAATACGGTCTACTACTATGGGGAGGCACTTACAAAACAAGATTGAAACCAATTATAACCCAACAAAAGCGTTTCGTAAGGCTAATTTCAAATAAATCCTTTATGGAATCGTCTCATCCAATCTTCATAAATTTAAGAATACTACCCTTAAGGCATTTATTTATTTACAAAGTATTAAGAATATTTTACACCCGTAGTGGAAACACAATGACAAATGTAAATGAATACAGACAAAGACTAAGAAGTACTAACAATATGTTTGTACCAAAACCAACAAAGACCTTTTATACAAAAAGTATATCCTTTTTAGCTCCAACAATCATAAATAGATTACCAAATAATTTGAAACAAATCCAACCTCATAGTTTATTTTTAAAACAAGTAAAGCTCTGGTTGATACTTCTAAATGATTCAGCTGTTGAGAAGTTGTTGGGTGTGGTTAGTTGATAAGTGTTATTTTTAGTGATGTTTAAATGTTAAATAGGCTAAGTAGATAAGACTGTCAGTATTTGTTGCCTAATTTTGGTTTCCTTAGAGCTAAGGACAAGGGTAAATTTTCTGTTCTCTATTTCTATTGTAATCGTAATAATATAATTCAATTTGTTCAATTAGTGTGAGCGATCACTCGGTGTGCTGTTTAACATAGTAGCCTTGAAACAGGTAGAATACTACCTCAAAGGCGCTAAATTCACTGCAGTAATTTTATGTTACGTTTTATTACACATGTTATCACAAACCTGTACTGTATGTGAAAATAAACATATTTCTTTCTTTCTTTCTTGTATCTGTGGGACGCACATGAGACGAGGGCTTTGACCAGGCGTCGCTGGACTTGATTAAGCTATTTTTGACATGAGAGCACCCTGTTCAAAAGTTCGAAGAGTGTTTGTCAAAAAAGGAGAATAAGTTTTGAGTGATGACTCACCATTTCGTCCAGGCTCTTGAGGTCATTGGTGACAATCTGCGGGAGCGGACCGTGTTGTCTGCAGTCCTCGGCGTCACTCAGGTCACTCTCATCCTCTTCGTCCTCCAAGTCGTAGCCCTGGCAGGCGCTCAGACCGCGCTTCAGGTCCCTCTTGTCCGCGGCGATCTCCCGGTCTATCTCTCGCTCCAGCTGCACTAACATCGGCGCCGGCATACCTGCACACACAACGTGTCTTATGTTACCTGCGGTGGTATGATGTGACATTTATGTAATTAGAGGAAACAACATTTTAGCACCCTATCCGTTTTAAAATGACGGTTTTGATGTAACTGTCACACATCAAAACATGAGGACCTTGAAAATTCGGACACAGCAGAACATAGTTACAACACGAAACATGTAGTAGGATTTGACAAAGCCAAACTATTAGCCGAAATTTCACATTATTACCCGAGAGTCATCCAAGAAAATATTGAAATTATTGAATAATTTTTGAAGAACTATAATATCTTCAACAAGGAAGACAGCGTTAAACATCCCAGCAGCTGGCAACTAGTCATGAAGGAGTCTTTTCGATAGTGTCACAGCCAATGAGAACATTGACAATTGGCATCCCTGCTCCAATGGAGGGTTGGGATCCCTGCCACCAATAGGATAGCAAACAGCAATTAGCTCAGTTTAAGCCAATCAGTGACTGAAGATGGTACTCCACGGCGAGACAGAAATATTTCAAGCCAATTATTATGATGTTATTACGCGGTGTGAACGGGAAGAACTAGATATAGTTGCAACATATTATTGTTTTTCCTATTTTTGTGTGTGTATTAAATGAAAATGCTTCTTTCAAACTCCCAATATGTTGAGTATACAGCTAAATGCTAAGTCGAATAGCTCAAAAACATTGATGTAGCACGTACATTGTACACACTAATATATTACTACACAGCTCGTGCCTCGACAATGTTTCAAGGGAAGGATTTCAGAACTTGAACTATTATTGCGGACATTTTCCATCGTTAGTGAGCACAAAGATCACGGCGTTTCGGGATCTATAATCTTATCCCGTCTTCAGGTGAAAAGTAACCTAAAACATAACACAGAACATTACTACATTAGACAACGAGCAAGCCTAAATTAAATAGCGTAAACTGACTAGTAAAACACAACCAAACAACTTGTAGCTGTTAAAATCAAACACAACCAAACAACATGTAGCTGTTAAGTCAAACACAACCAAACAACATGTAGCTGTTAAGTCAAACACAACCAAACAACATGTAGCTGTTAAAGTCAAACACAACCAAACAACATGTAGCTGTTAAAGTCAAACACAACCAAACAACATGTAGCTGTTAAGTCAAACACAACCAAACAACATGTAGCTGTTAAAGTCAAACACAACCAAACAACATGTAGCTGTTAAAGTCAAACACAACCAAACAACATGTAGCTGTTAAAGTCAAACACAACCAAACAACATGTAGCTGTTAAAGTCAAACACAACCAAACAACATGTAGTTAAAGTCAACCACAACCAAACAACATGTAGCTGTTAAAGTCAAACACAACCAAACAACATGTAGCTGTTAAAGTCAACCACAACCAAACAACATATAGCTGTTAAAGTGAAACACAACCAAACATGTAACTGTTAAAGTGAAACAAAAAAGTTATATCTTCAACAAATACAACTTATTTAAAGTCAATTTTTTAAGAATTACCTTTTTGATTTACTTTAACAGCTACAAGTTGTTTGGTTGTGTTTTACTAGTCAGTTTACGCTATTTACTTTAGGCTAACTCATTCTCTAATGTTCTGTTCCATGTTTTAGGTTACTTTTCACCTGAAGACGGGATCAGATTGCGGATCCCGAAACGGCACGATCTTCTTGCTCACCAACGATAGAAAATGCACGCAATAATAGTTCTACTTCTGAAATCCTCCCATCGTCAACAACAAACTTTAAATAAAGAATTGACTATTGCAGTTTTGTTTGACATATTTTGTGCAATGAAGTACGGTATATGTTCACTCACCAGACACATTGACTGGTAGATTTGCAAGTAGTCTATTATCTTGTCCACTATCTCTAAGTGCATTTCACAGTCCTCTTATCTCTCGTGACATTCCCTTGAAACATTGTCGAGGCAGAGCGGTGTAGTGTACGTGCTACATTGTTGGCGCTTTTCATGAAAGTTTCATTCGTAAACTTTGCCTGATTATTTCACTGTTTTTGAGCTATTCGACTGATACATTTAGCTGTATTTCCTCAACATATCGGAAGTTTGAAATAAGCATTTTCATTTAACAATAATAATTAATAATAATAGTTCAACTTCTGCGATGGTCAAAATGTTCGCTTAAAGAGTTTGAAACTGCCCATAGATTCTCAATGCATACATAGTTTTCTAAATATAATATACCATACTCTCATAGCATACATTCTAACCATTCCACTTCACCAACGGTATTTTTATAACTAGTTGCTAACTCATTTTTATAGTTCTCTCAGTTAAGAGTAATGAACCTTTTAATAATACGAAACGCTTGAACTCTTGAATACGACAGTAAGACCCAGTTTCCCATCTATGTTTGTGCTCGTTATAAATTTTGTGCTAGGGACAAATTCACCACTTAACCCACGAAGGTGTTTCCCACCCCATTAACCAATGATTTGTCCTAGGCACAAACTAACTGACCCTTGGTGGCCAGTTATTGCGCTGGTACAAATTTTATCTGGCCATCTAAACAAAAGCCTAACCTAAAACTAGTAATGATAGTATGGTATTTAATATTAGCCAATGAGATGTGAGCGTTATACAGGGTCCGGCAGTCAAACCTGACGGTTTTTAAAATGGGATAAATCAAAAAGTTGTTAAGATATTTTTTATTGTAAGAATGGAAATTTAATATTCATAATAAAAAGCACAAAAATAACTTATATACCAAAAGTTATGTCACTTAAATAATGACCACTATTTTCACTGTACGAGGCTCTTGGAGAAGTTAGTCATGACTCTCTCCAATGTTTGGCACGGGATCTCACGAAGTTCTCGCCGAATTACGGTTTTGAGTAGGGATAGGTAGTGGTGGGGACGTCTGGTCAGTTGGGGATGGTCGCCATTCTGTTCACCTTGAGGGTGTGAAGAACGGCAGAGCGACGAGGGCTCCGTTCAAAAGCATGTCGAACAGCTTCAATATTAGCAGGTGTTCTAACCGTTCGAGGTGATCCTCCTCTTCTTGTTGTCCCAAAAGCAGTGTTCTGAAAGTTTCGAACCCAAAGAAGAATTGTGTTTAGAGACGGGATCGCACCACGAGGAACATTAAGCCGTATACGAAAACTCTTTTGTGTTAGAATCACAGAACCATTATTTCTAAAAGAACGTCTTGTAACACCTTCCTAATATTGGAACCAGCTCTACCACGAATTCTTCAAGTGGGCCAGCCGATCACATCGCCTTACACATACCTTACAGTCTCGACTACATACGCACGGTGTTCGCGGTCCAACGCTCCATCTCGGAACTTTCGCTCAAGGTGAACAGAATGACGACCATCCCCAACTGACCAGACGTCCCCACCACTACCTATCCCCACTCAAAAACCGTCATTCGGCGAGAACTTCGTGAGATCCCGTGCCAAACATTGGAGAGAGTCATGACTAACTTCTCCAAGAGACTCGTACAGTGAAAATAGTGGTTATTATTTAAGTGACATAACTTTTGCTATATAAGTTATTTTGTGCTTTATTATGAATATTAAATTTCCATTTCTCCTCTTTACAATAAAATAATTTTAAAATTTTACAAATTTTGATTTATCCCATTTTAAAAACCGTTAGGTTTGACTGCCGGACCCTGTATATATGAAATATGGAAGACCCGTTAAAGATTGTAGATTAGGTTGAAGAATCGTTTTTTAATATCTGATAAATGATGGAATATTTAAAAGTAGCCTATCAATGTTTCATTATTTGCACCTTAAACACATTTACTTACGTTATGTGCCAACCATCTATAACAAATATTGGATTGTAGAATTGGCCATTGTTTAAGTTTCGACATTTCCAAGAGTAAAAGAAGTGTCCAGATTTAAGGAAGTAGTAGAAACGCCTTTTGAAAAGCTGCTTGGGTGGAAGGTGCATTGAGCACGTGAGGTTGAGGTTGAGGTTGAAGTATCGAAGCCGTACGCCAGCAATGATGATGAGCCTTCTAGCGAAGCCCGGCACTAACCACTACACTACCAGTACCAGTACGGTAGGTAATTGAAGAAATAGAGCGTAACTACTCTACTGTGACCTTCAATGTGCCACAAACAGTCTTACGTAAAATAGTTTCAAGCACTTCTACCACTTCCACTGTAGATCTAAGTAAGTTAAGTTTATAGTCAACTTGAGGCGCATGACACTCGCGAGTGACAGGGATAATGAATTTTCCTGTTACACTGGCAACACTCGTAAATCTGATAACTATACATACGTTTATCCAAACACTGATCAACATTGACTTTAATACCATTAGCCTATTAACGTGATATTAGTTATAAACAAACTTCTAGCAAAACTAGCTCCATATGAGCGTCAAAGATGAGTGAGAACAATTACGAGCAACGTCATGCAACCACATTTTGTGTCAAACTTGGAGAGTCGGCAAGCGTGCCGTTTAAAAGGTTGAAAATGCTTATGGTGAACATTCCTTATACCGAGCTCAAGTTTTTCGATAGCATAAACCCTTCTTGGAAGGCAGAGAAAACGTTGAAGACGAACAGCGTTCAGGGAGGCATTCGACTTGAAAACCCGACAAAACATTGAACGTGTGAGCACTATTGTCAAATCAGACCGTCGTTTATAAAATATAGACTTTGCATTTGCGGAAGATCACAGCCAAAACGGTGCCGAAAAACCTCAATAATGAACCTCACTAAGGATAAACAAGTGTCTCGGTCTCTTTGACAGAGTTGTTAATAAGAACACTTTAAAAAATCCTGTGGTTCCCCAGCCCCCATATTCACTTGACCTCAGCCCATGACATTTTCCTTTGTCCTAAACTGAAAATGTCCTCAAATAATGTAATTTTGGGTCTTTAGAAAACACCCAAAAGAGTGTTACGGACTTGCTGAAGACCACGTACCAGTTGAAGACTTTAGCGCTCCTACGAATAGTGGTACATACAACATTGTATTGTACCGTACTTAGAACAGTTCCTTCAGTGTTAAAGAGAAAACTGTCTCTAGCGACTTTCCTTAACCTTTTTAGTCAATTCTAACCCAAGTGCCAGATAATGTTCAAAATTTTAAAAAGTTGTTACATTTCTTTGTGCAAATATGTTTAACTGCCACTGATTATGAGATATACTGTACTTTTCAAAACAAAATTTAAAGCTTGTTTAGAATGTAGTTTACTCATAATATAATGATATGGTGTGACAACAATTCAATTACAGTTGACCTAGATCACTTATCGAACATTGTTTTGTCATCTAACTAATACCAAAACTATTGTAAAAAGTTGTTTATTTTGCATTTTCGTTGACCATTTTGTGTTTGTTTACCTTTCATGATTTGTTCAATAGTAGTAGAGCTCTTGTTATTAAATTGTGTAACTAACCCTCCAACTGCTAGCGTCGCTGAGAGCGACGATTCCCGCGTCATTCCAGTGCTATCGTCGCTTCGCGATACGTAAAACGGTTATTTCAAAGTGCTAAAATATTTCAGCTCCTACGTATACATCGCAGTGTAGCTGACAGAGAGAAACTTTTCAAGACGGCGTTAACCTCGCGTGCTCCAACTGGGCCTAAACGTGAATAATGAAGTGATAAGATGAATACAATAACCTAACCTAGCCTAACCCAATCTCGACACACACAAGATAATGTGGACACTCAATTGCTTGCTCACAATGCACAATGCATGTTTACGGACCTAGTTGTTTTACCAACATGCCCCTTGACAAAATACGGGGCTATTATGGAAAATTTACAGGTGTATGTATTATACAGGGCGAGTTAAAAGTATAAATACACCCTGTTAAATATTGACTGGATAAAGATAAAAAAATGAAACTCAGGATACCTTTATGGGAAATAAAAGTTAACATCTTGGTCGACTTTACAACTTTGCCCATTGCCTCAATTCAACATTTATTTTTAAATGGTAAGACCCATTACGTGACACCTTGTTTTAAAGGTCTAGGTGAAATAAGAAGGACAGTGGAAACTAAAGCTTTCTATCTCAACCCAGTACAAAATGGCAGCTCATTTAAATGAAGGAAAACGTAATAAAGACGTGCGAGTTAAATGTATGGAAACCCCCAGTTAAATTTTGGATGGCTAAAGATAGAAAAATGAAATTCAGGATACCTTTATAGGAAAAGTAAAAATTTTGATCAATATTACAACTTTTCCCACTGCCCCAAAATGTGACTTTTGGGTGACAGTTTCAGGTTTTAAACGGTAAGACCCATTAAGTGACACTTCATTTTAAAGGTTTTGGTTCACGAAGAAGGACATTGGAAACTCGAACTTTCTATCTCAACACAGTACAAATGGTAACCTTGATTATTTTTTACTTAATTTAATTGAGCTGCCATTTCTTTACCGGTTTGAAATAGACAACTCTAATTTTTACTGTATTTACTCTTTAACCAAGAACTTTAAAATAAGGTGTCAGCAAATGGGTCTTACCATCTCATTTTGAGGCGATGGGCAAAGTTGTAATATTCTCCAAAAAGTTCACTTTTATTTCCTATAAAGGTATCCTGAGTTTGTTTCTATCTTTATCCATTCAAAATATAACAGGTTGTATCCATAGTTTTAACTAACCCTGTACGTCTATGTAAAATGCTCCATAACTTTGTCCCCACCAATCATACCACGTAAAATCAACAAACTGATGACAAAGACGAGGCATTGCCTGGAGCCAAGAGCCTCTTGTCCAAACTCAAATCAATCTTAGACGTGTGTAAACTGTTCGTATAGAGTTTGAAGAATGTGAATGACAAACTGTAAACACTCCCAGTGAATCAACGGCTTCTCAGTTAGTTGACAGTTAGTTTTCATAACAAATCACAAGAGGCGTTGATAGATTCATGAGCTTTTGCCGTTGTTTATTCTGTAAACTCTCCTCTTTCAGGACCGAGCCTTGAGTACTTCAATCATACGAGTAGTAGTTAATGTTTTCAAAGTTCAAGGTTTGCAGGAATAATCGCGTATATGAAACTTGCAACAAAGTTGATTGAAAGAAGTTGATTCACCCACAACAAGCCTGAGAAAGTCTTATTCAAGCAGCTGGGCACAGTTTGAGACTAAATTGGTAAAGTTAGAGGTGAAGTTTTACTATTACACTCAGCCTGGGGACTAACATTTAACACATTTAAGCAACTTTCTAATTATTGGCATACGAGTAGTGTTACAACGCACTCACGTGGCTTAGGTGTACAGGTAGCCTAGGGTGTAAGAACTACAACAATTATCCATGTAGTGATTTCAATCTCATGTACTTTCAATAAGTATTTTATTTGGCCATTAAATAAAATGTGTACAATAGGCTAAGTCAATAAGTACAATACAAAATAGAAATCCAAGCCATGCATAAAAACAAAATTTCAACCATGCAAAGGTTAAACTTTTTGGGGGCATAATGCAAAAAAATGGAAAAGCGTCATGGCCATTTTAAGGCGTTACTCGGATTATTAAACTGAGACTAGGCTACTGTAAGATTATCTCAAACTGTTTATTATTACAAATGTATCCTTTAAATCAGACAAAACCTAACCTAACCTACCTTACCAACACCTTCAAGCTCGGCTTGCTCAAAGCCATGTAGCCGATGGGCGATGCCCAAACACCGATCACACCCAACACCCAACACCTGTCTAAGTCCTCTCCCCGACCTCTCTCCCCCGATGACCTTAACACTAACTCTATAGGTGTTGGTGAACTAAGCCCTTCAGAAGACCTCTAAACAAGGCTGGCTTAAAATACCAAACTATTCAAAACATCTAGCACTGCTGCAAGGTTCCCTATCTACACTAACTCTTTACTCTTTAAGATTTCATTGGAATTTACATAAACTATTTAAAATATAAATTACCATTATGTAAAATTACAATAACAAACAGCAAAACTCAATTACACATGTTAACACGACTTGCATGTCAATAGTCAACATTAGAACTGAGATATAGCTTTCACCCTCTCACTGAAATGTCTTTAAAACTGACATAAACACAGAACATGCAATCTTCGTTAATATAAAGTTATA